>JAYKAV010002185.1:1026951-1042056 GCA_035582835.1 Phoebastria nigripes | reverse complement strand
AAAAAAAAAGAAAAGAAGGGAAGAAAAAAAAAAGAAGGAAAAAGAGAGACACATCCATTGCATCCATTGTTTTCCTCACATACACACTGCTTTCAGTATGAAACACTAACATACAATTAAATACTGATTAAATCATAATCAAAACCATGCAACTCCTATACAGTAAGAAAAGGCTTCCCCCCCAAAAAAACCCAAAAGACCCAAATTGACATGAATGAGCATGCTACTGTACCCGTAACCACCAAATGTTTGAAACACATTACAACAAAGACCAAATTCAACTGGTCTGTAATATGAAAAAGTGCTTAGGAAATGACTATATAAACACAGGTTGAGATGGATCACTGTTTAGAAGCACAGGATTAAAATCTACCCTGTCATGACTTACAGCAATCTTTGATACTGCAACTCTTTTCTACAAGACATTTTCACCATTTTTTTATATATTCTCACATAGTACTGCATCATCTCCTGTTGTTAGAGAAGTATTTTTATTCCATATTTCCATTAGATAAATCAAGAATATTCAAGATATTTAAATTACAAACAACTAGGTTACATTCAGTTACAATTTTACCACATCCATCTGTTCTTACGTTGCTGCGGGATTTTGATGTTAAGAATACATGGTTGGGAAAAAAAAAAAAAAAGGAAGTTTAATTGTGTAAACTGAAGTATGTAAAAGCAAATAGATGACAGGAGTTCAAGTGAACAGTTCTGACTTTTCTAATCATGCTGTAAACCACAAGTTCCTCAAGAGAAATACTATATCTTCTCTCTGCTTGGCTAATATCTTCCAAAAATTGACATTTTGAGTACATTAGAAGATTTGTCAGAAACAAGTGTGAATATTAGTTTTGATCCATTAGAAAGTGGTTCACATTTCAAAATCCACAATGCAACAAATCCCAAAAGGGTTTTAATTTGTATGAAAACATATAACCATTGCTTTTCTTTCACAAATAACATCAGTGGAAAACTTCAGAGAAAACTTAAATTCTTCGACTGAAAAGAAGGTTGATAGCCTGTAGCTCTTCAAATCATTGCTTTCCCTTCCTGTGCTACACTTTATCCTGCTGGGAAAACAAATCCTGCAACTTTTCACTTGAAGGGCTAAATTTGCTTTATAATTAGTGATGCTTATACTGATTCTGTTTTACTTAAAATGCAGAGAACCTTCCAGGAATATTTAATAAACCAGTACTAAAAAAAAAAAAAAAAAAAAAAAAAAAAAAAAAAAAAAAAAAAAAAAAAAAAAAAAAAAAAAAAAAAAAAAAAAAAAGGGAAGGGGGGGAGGGGGGGGGGGGGGGGGGGGGTGGGCGCGAAGAGAGAGGGAAAAGAAATCCAAGCTACTGTAGAGATCCCTGAAAGCAAAAAAATGAAAACTTGTTTCCAACCAGAGGAAATATTTAAGTCTTTATAGACTTTCAGGTAGGTCCAGACTTTTTTGATCAAGGGCAAAGTCATAACCTACATGCTACTATCCTCAGTATGAGGACAATGGGATAAAACAGCGACACCTAATCCAGAGAGCGCTCTTATTTTTTAGCATGTGCTCTGTATGTATCTATTAATGTATCCTGACAGGTGTGAGTTTGGTCATATTAATTTATTTTTCAGTTTCATAAAGTATGCTTTTCTCCATTCCCTAGACAAATTATCAGAGGGAAGGGACTCAATGCACAAATGTAAATTAACACTTGGGAAAACAAACAGGACCCCACACAAACCCCCTCCACCCACCTAACTAGAGTTGCCTATCATAGCCCCCTGAACTATAAACAACTACAAGCATCAGAGTCCTATAATATAAAAAATAATACAATAAAGTTGCTACCTTCAGGTAGATTATTAGGAGAAAGAAGAGTGTAAATTGAGGGAGAGTTGCTAATGTCTCTGCCCTGCCTAGGCAAACTCCCTGTGCTACCCAACCACTTCACCAGAAAATGAAGCTGGTGACTTGCCACCAGCTCCACACATGTAAAACACAGGAGCTGATTGTTCAGACTTTGCAACTATCCAAGATAAACTGAGCAGAAGCATCCTCCCAGGCATACAGGAGAGGCTTTGCAATTCAAAACTGAGCTCAAGTTGCATCCAAGTAGATCTGGAACCTGTTCCATTTTAAAAACATCAGAAGTTTCCCCATCAAAAAGCACAGCCTCAAGTGCTTTTTGGTGATGCCATCCGGAAGCAATTACCACATGGAAAGGGGAGCCATCAAGAAAGTCTTGAAAAATGAAACCTTGAATATCTGAGCTGCTGTGGCCCTTTGGATAGGCGAGCAACATCCCTGTACTGGAAACCTGTATTAGTCAAGTATGTTTTATTAAACAAGACAAAGAAAGTGTCCTGCCTGGTTACAGCACTTAACCTCCCTCCTGCTACTTTTAGGCTGAACCCCTGTAAGCATTCCTAAAAGTGCAAATACTAACCACTGCTATTAATCAATTCACATTTGGACACAGTAGATCAGCATCATCTTGTTTTCAAGATGAGAGGATTCTAGTCACAACTTACATGCTTTTAAAATGTAATCTCCATGGTTCCTCAGCTTGCCATAAGAAGGGAGAATATTTGCACAGATTAAGTGATCACTCACTGATTCGTGCCTGCATGGCAAGTACGTGCCCTCTGGCCAACAAGGTTCAGAGCTCATCAGAAACAACATGTTGGCAGATTCGGACCTGGGATGATTTCTCCCACGCACACACGTAATTGCACATTTATCACCTACACAAATTAACAGCAGATACAAATAAAAGCAACATCCAGCAAATAAGTAGCAGTGGTAATGGGCAGCTAAAGAGAACAGAAGACTCAATATTTCAAAGAAATGCTGAAGATAAACATTCAAACAGAAAGACTATAGATCAAACAACTGGGCCATCATGTTTTACTGGCACATGTAGAGAGGCACTGGAATTTGCATTGTGTTTTCAAAAGTACAGTGGATCTTACGAACCATTCCCCTCCCATCAGATAGGGAAGAAAAACAACTAGTAGAACTAGTAGAAACAGGATAAGGAAATCCACGCTGGCATCAGCAAAGTTATTCTTGGTCCATTAGGACACTGGAATACAATGGAAAGAGGCAACCACGCTCCTTCATGTTCCGCCACTAGTAGAAATCAGAGCCCTAAGGAACCTGCTGGCCCTGTACTATTATTCTGATCCCTCCTAAGTGGAGGTGGCTCCTATCGTCTCCTTGTATCTCACTGTAGAAACAGATCTAGTCCTAGCTCTTAATCATCATCTTTCATCTGCTTTCCAATACATTGCTTATCTTCTTACTGAAGGCAACCTCTTTAATTTTCCTACTTTTTAATTTTTGTCTGTCTTAGCAAGAAAAAAGGTAAGAATTTTCATCACTGTGGGGAGGGGGAGCTCTTATGATCAGTATTTTCAGAAAGAGAAAGCTTTGTTCTGAAAGCAAACAGACCAATTTTTATAGGAGCAGAAAGTCCCTGCCATAGCCCTTGGCTCCAAACACACAGATGATAATCTTTCAAAACATCCATCATCTCATCAATATTCCTAACTGTTTCCTACCCAGAAATCTAGTATTCTATTTTCAAAAGTAGAGACCATGCCTGTATCTTCTACCTTCCAAGAAATGAGGGAAGGAAAACACTTGCACACTTTTCTTTATTTTCGTTTTAAATATCATACTGTATCTGGAGAATGTATGTTCATAAAGTGGAAAAATTGAAGTCTTAAGTGATAATAAGTGGCAACACATAACTAGTAAGACTGGATTGCTTATTTGATTCAATTTACCAAGGTGGTTTTTGCGTTATGAGTTAAACAAACAGATGTCATTTGGAACAAATAACATCATTTTTCTGTTGCAAGTCTTAGCACAGGACAGTAAGAGTGGCTGGACTAATTTCTTAAAAGATAAAAAAATTTTAAAAAATTAGCATCACGGCTGATACACAGAAGCAAGGTTAGGTTTAGGCTTACCTTCCCAAAACTATAAACTGTCAAAAAACTGTAATTTCCCTATTCCAAACCTCTACAGTTGCAAGATCAACAATATCTTAAGCCAAGTGCAGTAGCCTACATTTAGAACATGAATATGCGTCTAGTGATGACTGAAAGCATTATTACTGTTTTTAAAATTCCAGATGAAAATTTCTGTTAGAACACAGCATGTCCATTCACTGTACACTATACATCAATTGTTCTTCCCACAAACAATGAAAATAAAGAAGAAAGATAACTGATGGTTTTAGACAGCCAGAAGTTTTAGCCAGCAATATTCAACATGAAAAAAATAGAAATCAACCTTAAGGACTGTTAAATTACTGGGCATTTTCCCCAAAATGAATGGGAAGCAGAAAGCTTTCTGAGAAACTGCCAGCACAGTAATATCACTCACAGTGGCTCAGAGCCTGTTCACCAATGGTAAAGCTTGGAAAAACCTGAAATATCCACAAAACAYTGCATCGTTGTGAGCGATGCAGGCATGGAAGAAGAGAATAAAAAAAGAATGGGGAATAGACTATTTGCAATGCAGTATGGTAATTAACAGCAGGAATAGGTCTGGAGAAAATCCTGTGGTGCGATAGGAAATGCTCACCTGTCAAGGAGCAACATCAATACTAACACATTCTTCAGTGTTGTGCTCCCTGTGCCAAACTTCCAGGGCACTTGAAGGAACCTCTTGTGTCCCTGTGACTGGATGGTATAAGCACAGATAGCCTCAAGTGTTGTGAAACTAGTGCAAAGAACAAGGGTAGGAGGGATAAGTGGGGAAGTTTTCTCGACTGTGCACTCTGAACCGTGTTAGGCACAAGAGCTCTCCTGCCACTGTGACCACTGATCTCATCGTGACAGCTCAGCCTGAAACACAGCGCTCTCAACTTCACATATCCACAACACGAAGCAGGTACAGTACAGGAAAAATCCAGAAAATAAATCACAGCCACATAAGGCACAATAAGTCTCTATATGGGTAACATCTTTTCGATGCATTTTGGTATTATGCTAACACATACTAAGTTAAAACCTAGACAGTAAAACACCAATTTGAAAACCAAAAATTAATGTTAGCACATGGGCTTTTTACCCCACTAAAAAACTTTCAGCAACCTCAAAGTAAAAAAAACCCTGGACAGTACAGCCTACAGCCGCAATTTAGCATGCATATGCTTTCCACAGGTGTAGTCAAGCAACATTAAAGCTGTAACAGCATGTTTTAAGAGGAGTAAGATGCATGAACCAGGAGTCCTAAAGAACAAACCACAACTTTCATTTTAAGAAGTCCTGCTGCCTCTGTGTTTAGCTGTGAATGGCAGGAAAGCTGTCAGCATGGCTTGTATACACACATAGAAAAGAAAACTGGAATGATAAAACCCGCTCTGCTACCATGACAGAAGCTCCAATATGGCACTATTGTGGTTGTTAAAAAGGCAGGCCTAGAAAATTGTGCTTATTGTCTGAATAAAAATACTACAGAGGAATGTATGTAGCAAAAATTTTATAAGAAAGAGCTTTGAGAGTGCTTTTAGACTGCTGGAGAAAGGGATGAAATTGAGAACCTGGAGCAACCGGAGTTACAGCTGGAGGCAATGTTCATTTTTCTTGATATTCCTATGTCTGCTCAGACAGCAAATGGTGCCACCGGAAGGGGTGCTAACTGCCATTTACTAGACTAAAAGACAAATATATATTCTAACATTTCATCTTTTACCAAGTCCATGAACACGGTAATCTAAAACATAGCAAAAGCAAAGTTTATTTCGCCCATAAGATGTATGTCTTACATAATTTAAGTGCCATGTCAGTGAAGCGAACAGTAAAGCCAAGCGTTCTTCACACTGTCCCAGGACTCTGTCCCTACATTTGCCTGTGGACTGAAAAAGCAGCTGCTGACTGTTCAAATCTTAGTCTTCACACAAAGGTAACTGGTCCCCATTCTGCTTATTTTTCCTCAAAACAGCCAGAAGATCTCTTTACAACCTGCAGGAGGCATACCACCATCTCAGCACAGCCCCAGCAGAAGACAACTGCTGTGCACCGCCTAACTCTTACTTTCATCCTTAGGGAGTTCTTTTTTTTGTGTGGAATAAGAAGCTGATATGTAGGATGAAATGCTATTCGTCTTTTCAAAACTTAGAACCATGTTAATTTATTGTAATTTGCTCATTCTGAAATTTGTTCTCACTACTGAAACATTACACTAACTATTGCACAAGTAAAAGGACTGAGAATGGGTATTATTTAGGTTTCATACCTTCAGTAAAATAATCTCCTTCGTCTGAATATCTTGCAGTGTGCCTAACAACCTGCGTGTATGTATGCGTAGGTACAAAAAAGCTCTGGAAAATGTTTCAACATCAGCTACAAATCTCACTTTTCTCACTATAAGTATTTTTAAAATAAGCTCAATTATGAACAAGAGTTTCATAAAAACCAACAGCTCCAAACTGCAGCCCCACTTATGCTGGACCTTCAATTGACCAGGTCTTCTAGAATAGCCTGGCAATCTTCAGACTTGACGCTTTCAGCTGTGCCCCATTTGACACATACTGTGCAGAACCAACATTGTGACAGTAAATTAACTTCTACAGGAAAAGCTATGCATTAACGCCCCTCGCTCCATCCAAAATATAGGCTGTGGCATGTCCGAAACACAGCAATTTCCATTTGATTCCGTAGCTGCAAACTCAAGACTTC
Source organism: Phoebastria nigripes (assembly GCA_035582835.1). NCBI lineage: Eukaryota > Metazoa > Chordata > Aves > Procellariiformes > Diomedeidae > Phoebastria > Phoebastria nigripes. Next base: position 1,035,372 of record JAYKAV010002185.1, on the reverse strand, counting down.
GTTACAAACAACACCACCAATACAAACCCTCCCATGGGATTTCCAAGAAAAGTTCCTCAAGACCTTTAAAACAAAGAATAAAAAAAATCGGGGAAGGGGGGGATACAGAAATGAAAACACCATGTCTGAGGATGGTGACCAGCAAGATCTCCCTTTACATAGAAGTCACTTGTAGAAAGCCCTAGTTGTCAAAAGCCAGGTTTGTAATGCCTTGGTTTTCCAGTCTCAGCTGTGAATAAGACTATATCCTCTATACATCATTATAAATGCAGGAAGGTATAAATTGATACATCACACTTGCACATCCAGAACTTCAACATCACACTTAGAAGGACCTTTCCTTTCTATCAAACTATGATCTCGGTATGAGACATATGTAGACCAATGACGTTCTTGAAAATTTTTTGACGAGCCGTTTTAGCTATTGCCAGTCTGTTACCAGAACTCATTTAACAGTTTGTCTCTCGAAAAGCTGACTGTGTAGGAAGCAACGTAAGATCTGAAAAGATACGTAACAGGATTGCCTGCTACAGGTTCTGTACAGAGCTAAAAAGGTAATATGGCTCAAGAAGAAATTACTCCACAGCACATATATGGCTATAACATGTATTGGGGGGGGGCAGAACAAAAAACCAAATACTTTTCTTTGAAGGAAAAAAGAATTCTCTTCCCCTATGTGTGGCTTTTACTCAGTCTCCAAACAACCACAGGAAGCCTGGGTGGTTGGGACTTCAGCTGAAAAGCTTCCCATGCTACTGAACACTAAAAGAGGGAAGTGGGTTATGACACTGCCACAATCAAACCGCCAGAAAAGCCCGATTTTAGTCTCAGAATGTTTCACTTCCTCACGCTGCACAATTCTTACCAGGAACCATATAAGGTAATGGCTGGATTGGACATCAGACTGTTCGCTTTGCCAGTAAAAATGTTTTTCCTTCTTTAAAGGAATTTTGGCAATTTATTTCAATTAGTTTTTGCATGTAAACAGCAACTTACTGTATTTTACAGCCAAACTACTGCAAAGAATGGCTGAAATACATCAATCCGCTGTTCAAGATGCAGATCAATGCTACAGTCAAATCCCTCAGAAAGAGAGGAGACCAGCATGAAGGAATTATAAAAGGAAAAAAGAAACATTATTCCAAATTTTTCACGTCCTTTTTCCATTTCCTTTCCAAAACCAAGCAGAAAGCCAAAAGAATAGCCAACAAAGAGCCCACAAAGCTACTCAGCACCTATGCAACCACTCAACTTTCCAGTACCTTTCAGTGCAGCTCCACAGTAACGCATTTCTGCTTCTTCTCTCTTCCAACTCATCTTCCATCTCAACTCCAAAGATTACATGTTGATTGTACAGACGGTATCTCATATATGCTTCTCCCAAGTCCTCCCAACCCAGCAAAGCTTTGTCATTATCACGTTGCTATTGTCTTCCTCATCAAGTCTGTGTTCTGCAAACAGGTCTCTGATTAAAGCCAGACAAGTTTGCTTAATAACCACAGTCATTATCACCTGGTTTCAGGTGCTGCCTGCATAACACTTGATTTTCATTATTTTTACTATGTTATAGCAATAATACATTTGTTGCACTCTTCAGCATTGCTTTTGGGATGAGTGAGATCAGCAAGCAAGTGCTCATAAAATGAAAATGAATAAGCCTTAAGCTTGAGTTAATGCAAGCTTGAAAAAAAAATCAGAATAACAAACTATCAAAAAAAAGCACAAGGGAAATGTTATTAGAAGCAGCCATACTACTTTTCCAAGTGCTGTACATGGACCAACAAATATTCTATGCATATGTATCAAACAAACTATTTAGCTTAGTCCCTGTGATTTAAAAATATAAGTTAATGCTGCGGCGGGGGAGGATGGGGGGGTTAAAGAAATTATAGTTATGTACACTGAACCACCAAGTATTACTGGTACTCTATTAGTCAAGCTGCAGAATGTATTTGTATTAAAGTGGGAAGAAGATATAAAATCAGCACTAACAATCCTAGACGCAATGTCTGAATAAATGCAACATGAATTCATGCCTTGCATGCAAATCAGTTTAGATACAGTTTCAAAACACTTCATATCCTTCCTGGCATGGCACTATTCTTACAAAGCAACATCTCTGTAACAACCCAAATTATTGGTTTTCCAAATCCTTGCAATCATAAGACAGTGTGCATGTATCAACATTTTTCTGTTTAAAATTTTATTCTCAATACTAGGACATTTATCCACACAGGTCTGGAGAAGGCAGCCTAAGATTAATTTTAGCTATAAATGAGCAGAAGTCTTTGTCCAAGAGTTGCTGAACAGAAGTAGTTTAAAAAAACCACAACAAAACAAAACCAAAAAGAACACAACAAAACAAACAAACAAAAAACCACAAAACAAAAAACCTGAAACCTCCTAGTAAGCTTTTACAAGAAACATCACTGGTACAAGCTAAAACATAAGCAGAATACCTGCGAGAACACAGATTGAAAAAAGTCTGCTAACCCACCCAGGAAATACTGTCATACTTCAGGCACCACAAGCTGTGCACGTAGCACAGAGCAGACACCTTCACAGCCAAAACCAAACAAAACACACCGTAGATATCCCCTGGACTTTGTGCTACTAGTGGAAACGTAACCAAACTGCACGCTTTACTGAAGCGCAAGTCAACAGGAGGCTGGCCTGCAAGATCCCTGGTCCTCAAGCAGCGCAACCAACCCAGTGCACAACAAAGGGCTGTTGTTCTAAGCCAGCACCAGAGCAGCAGCTGAACCAGTTGGCCCAGTACCCTACGTTGGTCTGTGGAACAACAAAGGCTGGCTGTGACCTGAGCAGACAATTAGGATGTGTTGGTGTAGAGTTACAAAGTTATAAGAGGTCACTCACAGATGAATTTTAGTACTGCAGTACAACCCTTTTATAAAGCAGTTATTACTGGCTTCTTTGCGAAACTAGCTTTCAGATTCCTCCCAAATCTAGGGAAATAACTACAACGCTGGGTTTTTTCTGCATAAAGCTTACTGCAAAATTAAAGTGCAATTCCTGACAAGAGCTAAGTAGCTTTAACATACATATAACATAATTTTAGTTTGTAAAGGACAGATACCGAGGTTCTTTCTCTTAAAGATCCAGGTAACAATATTAACTGAGATGCTGATGAGGAAGKGGGTGAGCAGCTGTGGAGTAATTAGCAAAGACAAAAATCACACCCTATTGCCAAAGACACTCAAGCTGCAGCAATAAAGTACAAAAATTCCCTTCAGAAAGCATCATCAGCTCAAAGTAAAGCTCTTTAGTTAAACAATTCAAGACATACCTCATACAAAGAAACCTAGTTGTGCTTTCTTCTCTGTTAAAGACACTGCCAGTGTCAACACCATCTATCCCACCACAAGGCACTGCCCTTATCAGCTCAAATCCCATGGTGCTGTCCCAGAAGGACTAGTTCCTCTCTTGTTAATGCTGCTCCCCAAGACACAGTTTCTGCTTTTAACCACCAGTTCCAAATGTGCATGCAAAACTCTTAAAGACAGACCTGAAGCAAGGAAAAATAGGTCCAAGATGTCTAGACACCTCTATACCATAACAGTCTTTTAATCAAATAAAGAGAAAAAAGTGCTTAGATGATCCAGTAGTAAAAAATCAGATCAGATTTCTTACTTCTTCACTAACTCTTAGCATGGCTCCAGTAAGGCTAAAGATCACTCGCTAACAAGAGATTAGCTTGAGTCAGCTACTTTGAACAGTCAGATAATCAAGACACACAGTCTTACGGCAGGCCTTCACACAATCCTGTACTAGGGGGTTCACAGCGACCACCTCTGGCCAGCTGTAAAACACCCTGAACATCAGAGTTACTTGGCTTTACTTTCCTCCTGTGGCAAAACGGAGACCTTGTGTAGATTGCTACCAAATGGCGAAATGCATGAGAACTTGGTGTTATGAAATGGCATTTCAAAAAAACAAATAGGAAAACAAAGTTGTTAACACTTTCAATCAGCATACAAACCTGCATATTTTCGTATTTTCAAAATCTACATTATGTCTTGGGTAAAAAGCAACTTCATTTTCCTAATTTTTAACAGAACTTTAAAAATTATTATCCCATGATTCAGGTGCTTAATACAAAGTTTCAAATAAAAATACAGAAACCCTGAAGTTTGAAAAATATTTTCGTGCTTTTTCTTCAGTCCAGCATCATCTTTCACATGTAAGATCACTCCCCTGTAGGATCTTCAATAGGAGCAAGGAAGCACCAAGCTAGGGCATTTAATTTCCAAATGCTGCCAAGCAAACTGGAATGCAACTGACACTATGAGAAAGCAAATTTTGTTTGCAAATTATCATATCAGGAACTCAGGCACTGGTTTAACAACATTAGGGTCATACCTAATCATCTTAACTCATGCAAGCAGCAATATCATTATAAAACCCAAGACAGGAAGTGTTCTCTTGCTTAAGAGGAGCATGTGCTTATGCACCTTGGTAAACCAAACTGAACTTTTTAAGTGATGCTGTTTAAGGAAGGTCTTTAGGACTTCCTCCCCTTTTTCTTTTTCCCTTCCTTTTTTTTTTTTTTTTTTTTTTTAAGACATAAGAGGTTATCTCATTGAAACTCACTTCATCTGAAGAAAATCTCTTGGGCCCAAAATACTGTTTTTACAGAGTCAAAAAACAAAAAACAAAACAAAACCCCAAAAAACCCACCACACACAAAACCCCAAAAAAACAGTTCTCAAGTTACATTGTAGCACTTGAGATTAAATTAACCCAAATAAAACATGAGTGTTTATTTTCCTTCTTTTTCTCCTCTTACCCAAATCATTAGAACAGACAGAATTTCTCTATCAGTCTTCACAAGACTGCATCCTGAGAGTTCCCAGAATATGGCAAATGTTAACTCCTGCACATTTAATTAAATACTTCCAAATCACAGCTTTTAGAAAAAGATCCATTTCAGCCAGGACACCACCAGACCATAAGAGTTAAACACAACCTTACCATTACAGTTCAACCTTAGTATTGTAGTTCAAGAAGTGATCTACTTATTTCTGGAAAACGTGGTACTTTCCAGAAAAAAAGTGGTTAATTATACTAAGTAAATTATTATACACCCAACTCAAAGGGATTTAGTATATTCATATCAGTATCAGAGCTATGTTCAACAGCAGTAAATCTCAAAACATAGAAAAGCGCTATTTTTCATAGCATTCAGTAATTTTTGAAATGTTACCGTGATCACAGAAAAGTCCTTTCTACTTGCTTTTTCCTACTAATTAAAAAGGCAAAGAGCAATAAGCAAGATGAGAGAATCCAAGAGTAAGATGAAGAGAGAAATAAACCAGATGGCATGGGAATATATTTACATATACTTAAGTTATTCCCAAATTATGAAAAAAGAAAGATCAAAATGTTTTCATTTGCCCTATAATCAGTGTTCTTTTCGAAAAGAGCTTTCAGATATTCTTATGTAAAGTGGATTGTGAATTCTGATTAAGATATAGCTGTAAGCCAGGATCCTCCATCATACAATTAATCTTAAATCCAACCTCTAGCTGAGGAGGGTACAGATGGAGTTAGACAAATGTAATTACAAAGTCCATCAGCAGTAAGCCACTGGGAGAGGTTGCAGGCTTTCCTGTATTTCTTCTTTGTACTGGGTGGTAGGCTATTTTTGTCAAAATATAACAGGAAGACACAGCTACTATGATACAGTCACAGCACTTTAATATTAGCTTTAGTTTGCAGCATGTATTTTAACACACTAATTTTGAAAATAATGACAATTGCACTCCTATTTCTGTGGGCTGCACTGTCTAACAGAGCGCTGGAGTAGGTATTGCATTCCCAGCTTCGTTTCTGTCCTTTGGGATGAACGCCTCCCTTTTCTGCTTCAAACCTCTCCAACTGTAAAGCTGCATTTTACCACCGTTCTGAACCTGTAAAGTGAGATTAATTGCTGAAAAAAACATCATTTTGAACACAAATTCTAAGAAAAATAAGATGTAACTTGGCAAGTCATTTATGTTTTCGTAATGCGTGATCTGCTCTGCCGTAGTGTTTACATTCACATATTAGTTTCCTCTGATTGACAGAAATCCTCTCCAAAAGTCTTCAATTCGCTACTGTCACTATAATCCATGCAATTCATGGAAATTAGCAATTTTTGCCAATTTTGAGAAAAGAGACAAAATACCCTGTTCCACCTAAAAATCAACTTTCCACATGAAAGTGAACTGACATCTTTACACTCAGACTCAGAGGACAAATTTTGCAATCCCATGTCTAAACACGGTATAGCAACTATAACTCGACTAGACTTCTATAATTTCCCATTTTCTTACAGCATCAGCACTGAAGAGGAATATCCAACAGCAAGGCATATGACATCTAGTTTGACATTTTCCACTAACTCCAAACCCATGAATACGCTTTCTTAGTGTCTGAAAACAGTATCAAGATTGCACATTTCAAGTGTTCTTAAGTTTCCATTTCAGATCTGCAAGTAGCATTTGAGCACAGCAACAAGAGAAGAATATTATGTCTTCGTACAATGCAGTCAATTCACATTCCATCATCATATGTGAACCATTTGCATATCTGAAAGTAGCAACAAAGATTATCAGTAAATTTGCACTAACCATTTTACCACAGTTTTACCACATTTTACCACCCAAGCTGGGGAAATCAACTACATCTCCCATGCGCTGCAAAGGGCTTTTTGTATGAGTTTTACATAGTAGTTGAAATAGTAATCACAAAATAGACATATAATGGAAGTCAAATCTGGTAAAACATTCAGAGGCAAATTCTTAACTTTAGGGTCATGCACCGACGAATTTAAGAACACACTAGAGCTAAGGGTATCCATACATTTGCTACATTTTCAGTTATCGATCACTGCATGTCTGGCCATGCCCAAGCTCTGGACTTCGGCTCAACAAACATCCCGACCTTTAATTTTTGTGTTCAAACTGATATGCCAAAACCAGATGTATTTTACTAGAGTGGCAACAACTACAACCGTGCTGGTAAAAAAAGCTTTTTTAAACATTTATTATATGTGGCAGGGAATTCTTCATGCAAACTCTAACTAGTAGTGAGGATAATCTCAGCTAACTAATTGACTTTGTATCAAAGCAAACAGGGAATGCTCACAATCGCCACTGCAGAGGAAGTTTAAGAATTGCCATTGCAGAGGAAGTTCAAGAAGTCTGCTCTCGCTTCTCTCAGCCACCCACTCCACCTCTCGGCCCTGAATCTCTGCAAAGCTCATCATCACTCCACCCATGCTACAAAGCAGAGAGATCCCAAGCCCAGGCTGGCTGGCATGCTCTCCTCTGACCCAGAGCTCCTGGAACACCTGAGTTGCAAGGCAGGTTGAAAACAGTGTTAAATCCTAGCCCCAACCTGAGCCTATGAAAGGTCACCTAGCTCTGCAAACAAGCTCAGGGCTTGAGCAAGCACATATAATTGCCCATGATCTATTTTTCCCCCCCCTTACAGAACTCCACCTGATTTTCATTACGAAGGGAGTCCTTGTGATGAGTTGCCTCATACTTTATTAACGATACATTATTCACATCCTGTTCTGAAAACACATCGTTTTCCCTCTTCTCCATGGCACAAGTCCCCAAGTCCTTCAGAGGTCATCATGCCATTGACAGCATTCTCACACTTACCTCCGCGATGTTTATTCCCAATTTTTGCACTAGGAAACTAAGGCAGAGCAATTAACATCAGCAATGCTGGATGTTCAGCTTAGACATCCACAAAAAGGCTGAAATGAAATTATACAGAAGGCAGTTGGCAAAGAAAGTGTCTCTCTAAAAGGCCATTTTTAGGAGGATTATTTGAGGCTGAAATTGTTTTTTATACTAGCATGAAATGAGCATTCTTAGCTTAAACATTAGCAGATTCACTCTTAATGAAGCTCTTAGTGAATGCAGAGCTGTCTAGAAGACTCAGAGTAACAGCTTTTCCCTGTGATGCCACTTCCAGCCAAAAATGCAGATATGCACTATATCTGATAGAGACAACAGAATGAAACTTCCGAAGAYTTTATTTAAACTCTATACTTGATCTTAGAAAGGTTATAGGGAAAACTTTATATATATATTTTTATATATATACATATATGTATGTATGTATTTCATTATGCTAATAAATCAACAAAAATCCCACAAAACACTTGCTTTGAAGTAAGTTCAAAAAAAAAAACCACACATAATTTCAGAAAGACCTGTGATACGAATAAACAATTTGACAAACCTGAATTTTATGTTCAGAAGGCTGCAGATGTACTTGTTTATAATGCAGTTATTTACAGAAAAAAAAAAAAAAAAGATACGAATAAACAATTTGACAAACCTGAATTTTATGTTCAGAAGGCTGCAGATGTACTTGTTTATAATGCAGTTATTTACAGAA
>JAYKAV010002185.1:1014059-1026910 GCA_035582835.1 Phoebastria nigripes | reverse complement strand
AAAAAAAAAACAAAAAACCAAAAAAAACCCAACAACTGTTGGAGCAGAAAGACTAACTTCCCTAAATCACTTTTGTCCAGCATAACAGAACTCAAGAACAAATTTATTTCTTCAGGAACTTTCAAAAGCCCTTTCTGGAAAAGCCTAGCCACTGGTGTACCTTGCAATCCAACAGCCAAAGACAAATGCTTTGTTACAACTTCCCAACGTGCCACACCTATTTATTACCTTTATTTACAAATGCTCAGAAGAACTTTGCCATCCAGAATAACTTCAGAACATAAACATCGGACATCTGCAGTTTATGTAATTTCTTCAAATCAGAATTTATTTAATTTTGAAAAAAGTGTAACCGATCTTCATTCTTTTTGAGTCTCATTGAAAAAGTCGTTAACGTAAGGATATCTCTTAAGGGAATGCAGAGTCCTACTAGCACTTTCTAACATGTTTACCTTCTACAAAGCAAAAGTGGGGATCACAGAAGCGGCTCCTGGGTTCTTTAGTTTACAATGTTATACAATATCTTACCATAATTATAAGCTCTATTTAGATCACACTGCTGAGAGGGGTGGGGAGAACAACACAAAAAAATACATTTAGATTAAAATTCTAAAGATTAAAAGATTAAAGAAATCACTTAAAACAGTATACTCCATTTCATCTTTTAAGATGTACAAGTTTGTGTGTGTGCATTACTGCACATACATAACAGGTCCCCTAACACCACCATCATGAAAGGATACCGAGTGCCCAGTCGGGAAAGCCAAGTAGCCTATCTTCACAATACACCCCATGCGAACTGAAAAACACATGAGGACAGCAGAAAATAGAGAACAGAGATTAAGCAGCCAAATGAGACTCCCCTCCATAAGCTAACAAAGTTCTGTTGAAATCATTAAGAAAATTAAGCACACACTTAGTGATTTTCTGAAACACATCTAGAAAAGAAAGCGTTTTTAATACTAAGAATTCCACATAAAATGCGGATACTATCCAACGTCTGATATTAGTTGGAATTAAATCAGAGGCCAAGACCTCAAGATCTAATCTACAAGGTCAGAAATCCTAAAGCCCCAATGATCCAAAGTCACCTCCTCTCACTGTCCTAAAGACCAGGGAAGCTCTAGCCATGGCAAATTTATTATCTTTCACAGGCTATTATTTCACCACAGTGTGCTATAAAATGGTTTTAGTGATTACTGGTTCGTGCCTTACACAATAACAATAATGTATGCAACCATACTTCAGCAAAACTTTAATTTTGGGTTTGGTTTTTTTTTTCCTTTATTGTTCTCTTAAATACATTGTAGGAATAAGCTAAATCATTTTGATAAGAGGTAACAGGTCTTTAAAAGTCTCATCTACTTTCAATATAAAAATCCCCCCCTCCCAAGTGTTTTTCATTACTAAAGCAGCATGTATTAAAAATATCCACACATAAACATACACATATAAATGCATTCGACGAGATGAATTCACAGAACGTTTTATGTGGATTCCCTACATCAGCTACTACAACCCTCAGATACGATCTGGCTCATGTGTCCGTGAGAAAGCTAAACAGATTCAGAGCAAAACCAATAAACTCGACACTGTATTGTTGCAATGCAGAGATGCAGAAGAATTAAAGAACTTAACTTTCCAGAGATGCTGAGCAACACGCAGTGTAGCACCCTGAAATTCCTCACACGGGAGCACACTGTACAGCACAGTATGCGCAGTGAACTGCTCATCACCATAGCCAGGTAATAGTCATGCTGCAATCCTTATAGTTTCACCAGTCTGCCTTTACATTCTGGTTATCACTGGAAAGGAGGAAATCAGAGGCCCCAAAAGAGTAAAAGTTCAGTACCAAAACCATACTAACAACCTGGCTTTTTGCAGCACTTAATGAATTTGCTATGGTTGGCTCTAAAATTAAATTGAGAGTTGACATTCTAGACAATATAATGGGATACTCCCTGGCAAATGAAATTTTACGCAAGTCATGTATGCACAGCATATCACTGAAGATCAACTCAGCCAGAGGTAGAAAAACAGCTTAATATTTACACATCATGTTTTCTTCCAGTCCAGCACACATTACACACAGGTTTCAGCTGAACAACGTTGTACAGAACAGCACTGTCACCAGCCTTGCCAGATGAAGATTTCCTTCATGTATTTGCTGATTTTCATATTAATACCAATACTCTTGATATCCTACCAAGTCCTAAAAACCAGAGGCAGAAAGTATCTCTGACCTCAGTATTCAAAACTGCTTCTCAGCATTATCAAGGAACTTTCTCCCGCTCAGTCAAAACACTGCTCTGCCACTTGCTGCAATGCAGCTCACGAAATACTCCTGACTACTGCAAAGATTCCAGAAAAACAAGAAAGGTTCATGAACCAGGGTAACAGATGAATATATTTGAATTATGAGCTAGTGTAGTGTACCTTAAAGTGCCGGCCTACACATTTTCAAGGCCAGCAATTTAGAAAAATAACTCACTAAGTATCTCCAAGTTCATGTCTGTAGTCTATACCTGTCAGCCTCATGTTACTCAACAAGTTTGTGGGGTTTTTTTAACCCATTAAGGCAGACTAATCAGACCCTTAACCTAAAGAAGTAGTCAATGCATCTTACAGAAAGTGTCCTTTCCTAATACGCCCTAATGGCAACTAGAAGCCTTGGAAACTTACATTTCTCCAGCAAAAAAAGCAAAGGCTGCCTGCGCACTGGCAGAGCATCAAAGAAAAGCTGTTGCAGCATTTCTAAATAAAGAGGAAACAAACAGGCAGTCTGAGCATCCCAAGGACCACTGCCACAGAAAGCAGGAAAGAGGCTGAACAAGAACATTATACTTTTAATATTCCTTTCTGTTAAAAGGGAAAAAAAAATACCAACACTTCAAGGTGAAAACAATACAACTGAAAGTGAATTCCCTCTTGAGAATACCTCTGTTGTGATTTTGAGGTGGTTTAGCATTGCTTTTTGTGATTTTATTATTTCTAAAATTCAGGTTGTACCTACATAGCTCATTCCAAGTCTAGCCCAATGCAAGAACTACATGATGGAGCAGCTGATGACAAGAAGCCAGTTGATCAATTACAAGGGAAAGCCTACTATTGTTTAAGGCTTGTTTGGGTTTTTTTGGTTGGTTGGTTGGGTTTTTTTTTTTCTGTTTAAGACTTAAGCTTTTTATATTATTTTTAACCACACCTACTTAAGCCAAATGGCCTTTAACAAACTGAAAGAGCAAATCTGTTAAAAATACAACACGCCCCATCTTCAATTAAAGGTTAAGCGAGCTCTCAAATAACATCACTCTTTCTCATAAAAGCATTCAGAAGGGAAAAACCAGACCGGACTTTCATGATTATTTTAAAGTTTAAGTGAAGTTAATACCTGAATATTTTCATTGTGGTGATGCATATAGACTCAAAGAAAACCTTTAGATAACCTGATTTCACCACCATTAAACACACACTCACTTGCAGACCACCTGAAAAACAGAACATCATCATGATCTAAATGCAAAGCAGACCTTCTTAAAAATCACTGCAAAGATCATGTGTTTAAGAGAACTTTAAAACTGCATAACAAGAAGCTTTCCTGAAAGAAGCCACTAAAACCACATCTGTCAATCTCCTGTCGACTTCTAGTTGAAGAGCTCCCAAGAACTCAATCAACCCCTCTTTCTGCAAGATAATCCTAAATGAGGAAGATGAGCTGAAATTATTTAAGTGCTCCAGAAGAGCAAGATCACGTGGTTACCCGAGTCTCAAAACTATCTCTTCCTAGAGTTATTTTTCCACAAAAGCATGCAACAGGAGAATGCTATCCACAAGAAAAACAAATACAAACAAGAAACAGAAACAATAAAGGAGAAAAATATCATTTCATGCTTATTAAAATAACACATTAACATCTACGTAGCAATTAGCAGCTGTATTTGGTAATTTTGATACAGATATTTACCACACCAGCTTTATTTCCCCAATCCAAAAGGTCTGATGCTTTTAAAGAAAGCCATAAATACACACACCTGCCAGCCTGTCTATCTCGGAAAGAAAGAATATACTTGAAAAGCAAGGATTTTGGTGCACCGACATCAACAGGACATAGCTCACCTGCACCAAGTGAGTCCAGAATTCCAACTACATTTTACATCAATCCTCAAGGAAAATACATCAACCTATACTACAGCTACGTTTTCCTACACAAACTCCATTTTGAGCACTACTGAGAAGCAAACAGCCATCAGCCTCACGTACTGAGGCCCAAGCTTACAAGTGGTACTTTACTGAAGACATTGTCTAATCCAAAGAGCTTAGTATGCAAGGCCTGGATCCTGCCAACACTTGCACATGCCTAACCTGATGCATATAAACGGGGATTACTCACATGCTGGAAGGTAAGTACATGAATAATAAGCATGTTCATGAATCAGCAATTATGTTCAGGTAGAATAAAAAGCCAAGGTGAAAGGAGAGGGGGCACAAGAGGCAAGAAAGTTGTCACAAGGCACATTAATAATTATAAGAGTGAATGCTCCCTACTGGATTTTTAGGAAAGCTAACTTAGCAATAAGTTTAAAGAACATTGGCTTTGAGGGTTTGGCRGTGGGGAGGAAGATAATTTCTTGGTTTATCATCTGAATACACAATAAACTGTCAATTATGTAAAAAGTCTGCCAAAAACCAACCCTTAGACTGCCCCTCTTTACCCAATCCCCCCAACTCTCCAGCTGAAACACTTACTGGTTTTACATTCTGGTTTGCTTTCTTTCTCCAGCTACAGGCCAGTTGCATAGCTGGAAAGCTTCTGAATCAGGGCAATACAGTCTATTTAAAATTCAATTCCTTTAGCAGCCAACTCAAAAAAAAAAAAAAGGAAAAAAAAAAAAAGATTTTTCTAAAATACAAACAGCAGCTGAGGAACTCAACCCAGGAATTGTGAAATCGGAGGCTTTAGAAGTTGTGAGGAAGAAGAAGGTGGGTGTTATATATATATAATGGCCTGCTCTTAACTTCCTCTGACACCAGTTTGGGTAGGAAGAGCCTTCCAGTTCTAGTAAGCTATTCTGTATTGCCCAGTAATCATACATTGTCGAGAAAAATATCCTTAAGTGTTCACCCCAAGTGGCCAAGTGCTTCCATCAGCTTCTTCAAGATCCATCAATTCTAGGTACCTCATCTGTTACCACCAGCTTCTCAAGCCTGCAAAGGGTGCCCTGGGGAGATCAGACTCCTCTTGCACAACAGCTTACAACAGGAGTTCCCAAATTTAACCTTATTTGTTAGCTACAACAGCAAGGGATGCTGGTATTACCACCTGTCACCATCAACACACCTGCCGGTGCACTACAACCTATGGCAAGCATACAAATATACCAATTATCCAGCAAACATTGTACGCTAGGTATTTTGAACTGATTTCTAAGCTATAGTACTATGGGCCTGCTTCAACATTTTAGTAATTCTATCTTGCATCGACGAGAATTAATATACCAGAGTAACAGTGAGAACTCCTAAATATGGCCCTTTTGGAAGAGCCAGGCTCCAACATTCAAGATGCACTAACACCACTTGTCTCTTCAGGGGACAGCACCCTTCCTTTATGCTTTCATTAGAGAAGTATTGGTTAGCCTCAAGCCACAGCTCAGTCGGTGCGACGTTTCCAGCTTCTACATCAGAATGATTCAGTTCTAAATTATCACCGTTCACAGTAAAGCAGCCAATGACTTGCATCTTGGAGGTCACAAATTATGTTTCAGCATTGACTACTCAATATAATTTGGAAAGTCACAGAAGCCTAGATGCCTCAACTTCATTACTACAGCTCTTTTCATACAATGTTATATGCACTAACAAATTTTGCTGCCTCGATCAATACTATGAACACTTTACATACGGAAATGTTTTTGCTTTATTACATGTACAGCATTTTAAGATTGTTTATATAAAAACAAACAAACAAACAAACCCACCCCCCCCAAAAAAAACAAAACAAACAAAAAAAACCCCAGGATCTAATTGCCTCATGCTGTAACACCCAAAACATGCTGGGGACTAAACAGCTCTGAAAGATGAAACCTCTGTCCTTGAGATTTTACAGCATAAGAATTGTTAGAAAAAAAGTGAAAAGTAGAAGGAATTTATCAAGACTTACTGGTATCTTTCTGATGACCAGGGTTTTGAATAAGGAACTGTAATGCTATAAAATAATAATTGAAATAACAATTAGGACTAAAAGGAGAAAGATAAAGAGAGTTAACAGGAGCAAGGGGAAACTAAGCAGCAAATTGAAAGAAACAAAGAAAAAAAAAAAAAMAGAAAGTGGTAAAAGGAAGCAGCAAAGGAAAAAGAAAAAAAAAGAATACTACTTAGCTCAAATTGCAAGCTGCTAACAGAACTGGAAAGCCCAAAGTCACTACCCATGTGGTGGCTGTGGTCTTCACTACCTAGACCAAAGGTCCAAAAAACTCACAGCAACCAACACTGGTTAAAGCTACAAGACAACGAGACTGAGAACGGTAGTTAAATCAAGCTAAAGATCTGAAACCTCCGAGACAGGCAATCTTTAGCTTTAACAAATAAATAAGGAGCTAGTTACAGAAAGTTGTTGGCTTTTCTTACTGATCATGTGTGAAACTGAAATTTCTGCTTCTATTTCAGGATACTCATAGAAGTAATAAGCTAAAAGAACCATTCAAAAACATATGTGTCTCCTCTTTTCTGTGATTTTGTAAGACACCAAGTCCTGCATGTATCCAAAGCAGCTCAATAGCTGTATGCACTGATACCACAAAAATTATTATTATTCATTTTACACTGATGAAAACTGTGTCCCCATGAGTTTACTGTGGCCAGCTTTCCTTCCACACCCTCCGTGAGCACAGCAAAAATTTAACTGAGACCTACCACCCTTGGGATCTGTGAACTACTAAAACACACGTTTCCTTCTTTGGGATTGAGAGCCTGCTTCCATTCACTTACCATTAGACATTTCATTGGGAATACCCCTCCGGACACTCGCCGGAAACATCCTGCATTTTTTTAGCCTGGCAATTCCAAGAGATACCACAAATCTGACATCATCAGAAGACACAGGTACTACAAAACTAGCACTGGGTATTTTATCACGTTTAATTACTGCTCAGCGCTGCTGCAGACCTGTACTTCTCCTCGTGTGACTTCTGAATGCTGCCTGCTTTTTCATCTGCACAATTTAAGAAATCCTGTAACAAGGCTTGCGAAGCTACCCTGGGAACTAATAACAGGTCTGGAAAAACCCAGACATACTGTTCTACTTCTCCCACTCTCCAATTTTCAGTGACGGAAGGGCGTGTAAATTGTACTTAATTGCAAAATTGTCAGTTCAGTCCTTGAGTCAGTAAATTATGCTTTTACAATTTCTCCTCATTCTCCCATCTCTCCTTTCCCAGGGAAGGCATGCTTCCAGCATTATTTCTCATCTTCTCTGAGCACTTCTACTGTCTTCTTCCCTACCTCACCTCACAGCCTCCCGAGCCTCCCTTTCTTCTCACTTGCTCCTACAGGATACCACATCCCGCCTCCACATCTCACACGTTTCCTCCATACAGTCTCTCAGCTCCTCACTAGCTCAAGTTCTCACTCCTGCTCACAAGCTCCTCTCGCTAGTCACCAGTCAACGTTTTGTGCGGACCGGTTGACACTTTGTGGGGGACAGGAAAGAGGGGGCACAAGGCGGAGGCCCCAGCACCAGCCCCGAGGAGTCACACTCCCAGCTCCTCAGGGACAACCCTGGAATTACTGCCTTTCTTGTGGGTCTCCTCGGTGCTACCAGCAAGAGAAGTGGGTCCCAGCTCTCCATCTCCTAAATTCATACATACAGAGCTTGCCTTTTGTGTTTGTTTTTAAATACACTGAAAGACTTTGCAATATTTAAAAGTAAACTTTGTGACTTCAAATCCGATATTTATAAAGCAGAGGAAGTTGATATAATCCCTCTAAAAAGCTATAAAAGTTTCAATTCTAACTTCTTCCAACTCCTATAAATGCCCACATTTACTTTTTGGACTGGAAATTAACACTTGATCTCTGACCAAACACAGTTAGAAAAATAAGTCTTATTAAATAATAGAAGGAAAACTTTCAAAGTCAATCTACAACCATCTTCCTTCTTTCCTTCTTGACCCATTAAAGACCTTTTTTAAAAAGCAATCAATTCAAACTTTTAAATTTTGAAGTTTTAAAACTTAAATTCCAAACTTGAAACGGTTAAATAAAACACCTCTGAAGCCTAACACGCTCTGCTTTTAAAATCCAAAATGGTGCTAAATCCTCACAGTAAAAAAGCCATTATGTTATGGTTAAGCTTACAGACGCACACTCACTGATTGCAGCTGTACGGGTACAGAAAAGTAGGAGACGAACTGCTAATATAAAAGGAAACTGTGAGCCTAAAAGTTTAATAGTTGTGAAACCAGCAGCGAAGCTTTTTAACTTCAACAGTCTACTCAGCTTGAGGATAAAGCCCTAGGAGCACCTTTGTAGCCCCACAAGTTCATCTCAAAAACAAACTCCAGGCTTGACAACCAAACCCGCCTTTTCCCCATTTTTTTTAATATCACAAAAACGTAAGTACAAAGCTCTACATTATCTGAAGCAGTCTAAAGACTACATAGTTTCATCAGATTTCTGTTCTAGCCCTTTAACTGCATTTAAAAGAAAATACATCTTTAATAGTACGTGTCACAATGAAGTATCTTCCATTGTATTCTTGCCTTGGACACATGTTATGTCACAAAATTCACTTTATATCAACTGTAAGAATTAAATATTATCTGCTTGGCAAGATATCTAAGAGATAACTGAATGCTCAGAAGTCATTTATTTCCACATTAGAAGGGATATGTTATTCTATCAAGATACAGGATTTCTCACGGGCACGATGGAGGTAATTTGCCAAATCAAGTACTTAATAATAATCCATCAGTTCACCCCAAAATAAATAAATAAAAGCACTTGGCACACTACTTAAAGAAATAGTCCCTGTGCAAATACTGGGAGATTTTAAATCAGCCAAACAGTCACCTTCACATGGACAGAGCCAATTTCCCACAGAAACATTTACACAAAAGCATAATGTAGTAATCAAAAGGTCTTACTCAAGGAAGAACTACAGTCTCTGAACATGACTAAGTGAAACAGAGCAAATCGCACTTTGTTTAGCTTCTGCTTTGACAGAAGGTAGTCTCCTGTTAGATTTTGCACTCTGTTTACTAACACTGTTAGGCACACTACTCTCAAATTAGAAACAAAACAAGCTTAAAAAAATATACATTTTATTGGAGAAACTGTCATCTACAAACCATTATACAGTCTTAAATTTAAAACAAGCAATTAGAAGCTACTATAAAAGACAAACATATTTAAATGGGGACTGAACTGGGGGAAACTCTAAAAAGAAAAGCATGCTCCTTGTAACATAAAGACAGAGTTATCCATACTGGAAGTCTTTCGGCAATTACTAGGACCCCAGTTCTTTCTCTTTAGCAGTCAGACCAGCTGTTTACCTCCCTCCATGTTGTGTAGATAAATACTTATAAAAGTGTCAGCTCTACATTGTCCAGCCAGCCACAAGAACTGTTGATATAAATAACAGCCTGAGTTTCCATCCGAGTTTACGTATCACCTTTAAAGTCCAATAGGAGGTGATATTTAAAATGAGAAGGAAAAAAACACTAAGTAAGTAAAACACAAAGTAACGGTACACGTCACATACATTAAAATGGAAGGAGAATCACTCGTGCTGGTGTAGTGAGCAGACTGTATGCCGAATTCTGCAACTTTGAACAAAATTATGTTGCTGATTACCTTCCCATTTCCCTCACAACAACAGCACACTGGAAAAAGAAATTAGCAAACACTACTACAAGATGTTACTGGTTATAAATAATTTTCATCTCCAACAAGCATTCAGGGGATGTACTTTATATTAGCCTCCTCTTCCAAACAATACTAAAATTAAGTGTACCACTGTAAACTGTCATTTTTTCATATACTAATGGTAATTTTAAAAATTAATTCAGCTGGATAGGTTCAATTAAAGGGATGTTTAAGATATATATTTTTTGCCTTTAAGAATATATATGTATATAATACATAATATATGCTGAGGACTGTTTCACCTAAGTATTTTAAATACAGAATCCAACAGTTCTCCTTGCTACTGTGTTTACAGTTTGCTACTACACCCAAAGAACAAAAAGCGACTTGACTCATCAGCCTTCAACATCCCCAGTGAAAAGGAACAAAACTCCTAAATGACACGAGAAGAGCAGATGGGTGGTCATACTTCCTACAGGGAGATATTAGAGTAAAACCCAATTACATCTGAGTACAGGTTCAAGCAAGAACCTTTCTACCACAGTTACACCCAAACATTAACTCTTTGCATAACACATCCAGGACAAACTCGCACATAGAGCAGGACTTTTCGGAGGCGTTCAGTGGACACACAAGCAGCCTCGTGACTAGTTACCATGAGACCTCCCCAGGCAAATAAAGTTGGAATACATACAACAGTGTTTGAAGGCTCAGGTCCTTTACCTTCCTATGTGCGTGATGGTTTATTCTTAAGCTCACTGTAGCAATCTCCTGTGTACTAATTTGTAAACATGTTTATCGCAAGGGAAACAGAACTATAACTCTCAAAGTTAGCTCTTTATTACTACTGATAAATGAAAGCAATAAAATTTTAAAACCCATCATGTCAGGGGAACATCCTTCCCCACACAGATGTTAATTTAACTCAGATTAGCCTCATGAACACATTCAGTCAAGGAGGATATAGTTCATTTTCCCAGTCAAACTACTTTTCCCTTGAGAGCTCAGTGTTGTGAGACATTTTGCAATTCCAACTTGCATTTTAAAAATAAAGAGTATTACTATATCCAACACCTACTTCATTTTTTCCTGCCATTCATGTTTTACACCTTTGTTTTTATGGCTAGGGAATGTTCGTAGCCCAGTACCATTAATGCCTCTTCTCAACAAGACAAGACCGAGCATTAATCTAATCATACAAAAACATCATGGGTCCCATTCTGAAAGGCAGCGAGTGCCCTCATCTCCTATTGATGTCAGGCCACATAATGTTAAAAGTGTTGAGATCTATTGTTCAGTCCATTTTTCCCCATCCTGTGAGGTCCTGCCATATATTCATTAGAAAAGGCCATACACTATAATACACTGATATAAAACAAAACATAAGACCCTCACGCATTTTTTTGTGTTTACCGAACTCCCAGCATCAACAGCATAATTCAAATAAGGGCAGAGTACACAGTGCAACTGCACATGCCAGCACTATTTCCCAGACAGAAGCAGCTCTTAAAGGGTTTTATCTTCTTAAAGAAATGGTATAGTTTATAAAAGCCAGGAAGCCCTCCCAATGCAGTTCCTTTCGTAAACAGGTAGTCACCCTGCAATTCTCAAATCTGGAAACAAAACCAAAAAGAGACCCCACATTTGTGAATCAGTCAACTAAAACATACTCTGGAAGAGAATACTTACACATCACTTGGACAACTGCATATTCTTTATCTGTAATCTATAACACAGAATTACCATTTACTTCAATTGAAGTATTTCTCATCTACAAACACAGCTGCACTTGCAAGGCCTTGTTTATTATCACCAAATCTTTTTTTTTATTATTATTACTATTTTAAAGCCTGGTATTGTCCACATAAAAGTAGACTGTGGCTTGTTCTGAAGGCAGGAGAATAGGGGAAGACCTGCGGGTCAAAGCCCAACTTAGTTGAGAAGAAGGTTTACACCCAAATTCTTCTCATCCGGATTCCTAGTTAAATCAATTGTTTTCCTGTTCTAACCACCAAGAAGAGTTACAATAATATAGCCTCAAACAAACATGTTTGTCCGGAGAAAAGTAGTTACAGTATTTATTCAAACGCACATCTGCTGGAGTCCTGCCAGCCAGCCTATTCCAGCAGACTGGCTGCAGGGGGGAGTTTCACAGTTTTGCCCGGTCAAGAAGCGACTGTTTAACACCACCGGCGGCCCCAGAGGAGCTCAAGGGAGGAAAACCCCTTCGGGTCCGGTCTTCCCTAGCCCCCAACCAGCACCCGGCTTCAGGGGGTGGGAGCAGCAGCAAGAACCAGACTGGGATGGCTTCTCCTAAGGGCACCGTACAGCATCCGCGGCACCTCTGGGGACCAGCACCAGCGCGCCCACCAGAAGAAAAAGGAAAAGGCGTCGAGAGCCCAAAACAAGAACCGAGAACCCAAGTGCAAACACGGGCGAGTTCCCCCCGCCCCCGGAAAAGGAGGACCCCCGCCCGCAGCCGCCCCGCTCCCTTCCCACCTTCAGGAGGGGGAGCCCCGAGGGGCCCGCGCTGCCCAGCCGCTCCCCTGCCCCAGCGGGGGTGGGCGGGGGCAGCCGCTGCCTCCCTCCTCCGCCCCCGCCCCGGGCCCCGCGCCCCCCCGGCCCCACTCACCGGCGGTCTCGGCCGCCGCCGGCGCCCCCGCCACGCCGTTCAGGTAGAGGATGGAGAGCAGGTGGGGCTGCGTCTTCTCCAGGGCCACTCGCAGGTCCTGGAAGTGGTCCCGCTCCTTGGCCAGCAGCAGGGCGATAAGCAGCTCGGCCTTCCCGCCGCCCGCCGCCTCCAGGTCGCGCAGGTCGCGGGGGCCGAGGGCGCCGGCGGCCTCCAGCAGCTCCACCACCTTGTCCACCTCGGTCATGGCCTGCGCCAGGCTCTGGCGGCACTGGGCGAGCAGCTCCTTGTGCTTCGGCTCCATGGCCGCGGCAGGCCGCCGCCGGCCAAACTTCGCCCGCCGGGGCCGCGCACCGCCGCCGCC
>JAYKAV010002185.1:978942-1013111 GCA_035582835.1 Phoebastria nigripes | reverse complement strand
CTCCCCCGCCCGGGCGGCCCGGAGCCGGCCAGGCCGGAGCGGGCGGCCGCGGGCCGTGCCACTGCCCTCTCCCGGAGGGTGGGAGCCCCGCGGGAGCGGCCGGCTGTTGGTGGTGCTCGCGGTGCCGCTGCGGGGGCCGGGGTCTTCACCGGGCGGCAGCTTCAAACGTCAAGATGTATTGCATCCTAAGCCGGAAAAAGCAAAATATCAAAATAGTAACAGACCGCTTGGGGCTTCGTCCATTAGAATTTACAAAAATGAAAGTTCTCGAACAAAAGATCTAAACATTAGTAATATCTGTTGGCTCATCCTCCCCCAAATGCAGTTTCACCAGTGTTTCGTGAATAACCAGAGGCCAGGTAATTACCAACTGAGTACGGATGTGTCAGTGCTCAGCAGCAGCAGCAGCAGCAGCAGCAGGAGGATTTAACTGTTTAGCAAAGAAAAAGGAGAATAAGAACGTTTCTGTCTGAAGGTAAACAGCCTGCCAACATCACTTGCACCGAATTGTACCTTAATTTGCAAACAGCTAGGGGAACAGACTGCAGAATGACCACACGCAATTGTAATCTTAAATTCACATTTTATATGAAAGACTCCTGTCTTGCCGTGTAGGTATGTTTCTGATACGCTGCAAAAAATAATGGTGGCTGTAATGACACAGAAAGAGCATTACCGGTATTTGTGTTAACCCCGTTGCATCTAGTAGCAATTGAAACTATCTGAAAGCCTCCTGTCCAAACACTTACATGCTTTATTTAGTGTCCAGAGAGCTGGACTCAGTGAGGTACAAGGGGAAGCAATTATTCCCTAAAATTTTCTGTTAACACACCCATTTGGAGAATTCAGGTGCTGAACTGAGTTTCAAGTCACGTTATGTGGTTCAACAGATGATGATGATGATGTCTCTCATATGTGAAAACAGCCTTGGGTTACGTGCATCATCACGGTATGCATTCTACTGCTATTAGTAGAGGCAGATACAGAATAGAAGGACTTGGGGATTTTTCTCAACCTTAAAAGTCATTATTTAAAACAATACTTGAAAGTATGGCATGATTTTGAAGCAAGGTTTTTTTCACATTTGGTCCATTGTTACTTACGCTGTTGTAGAGTCATTTCTTCTAAATTTGCATCCATGGTTTTCTTAGCAACTTTCTCTACTAGACAAAATACACAGAGATTAGCTTTCTTGGCTAATGACTAATGTTGTAAATTCCTGCAAACTGTGTACTATTTAAATTTATCGGAAAATCTGCCTATTTCTCTCCAACAAGTTGGGCAAAGTTTAGCCAGTGGAGTGATCGTACATTCCAGAAATAGTAGTTAATGCCGGTATGCATGAATTGCTGTCTTTAACTCAGCAAAATGAAGTTGAAACAGAACAGAATGAAAAACCACCGGTAAGAAGTGAAACCTGTCTCCTGTCACCTACTGCAGAGCCGAAGCAGACACCGCTCTCAGCCGGCGCCAAGGCAGTCCCCCTCTGTGCCTGCAACAGAACGTAGGGCAAGTAATCGTGCAATTGAAAGCTTTCGTAAGGCAAATGCACAAGAAGACTGAACAAAGATTGCACAAATTATTCCAGTATTTCCTAGTTTTTAAGACTTTCTAATCTCAGCAGTCCTTTAAAAATCTTGTTTGACTGTGTGTGCTTATATAGTTTCCTGTTAAGAAAAGGAAACAAACCACCAAATTTCATTACGGGGCTTTATGATAAGAGCCGTACTTTAGATCTACGCAGCAGTCCTCCGCTACTTGAAATAATAAAGAACGATCTTGGTTCTCCTCCTCTGCCTGACTCAGCACTCTGATACGCGCTCTGCGCCAGAGGTTGCAGTAACACAGGAATGGCATCGTTCGGGCAGGGCGTAACTCGGGTATCTCGAGTCCCATTCCAAAGTCTAGAGGGAGGTGTGCCTTGGCAGGTGTTTGCTCTGGACTCAATTTACTCCTGCCTTTCCCAAACGTGTGTCTTAGTCCTTTGCCTTCTCTTCCAAACAAAACATCGGTCTTCTCATCCTGCAATGCCTGCCTCGCCTTTTGCTTGCAGATCCACATCTCCCATTGCCATGGCTCAGATAGTGCCAGGTAGCAGGTAAATCCCTGTCGTATCAGGTTTCTTTCTTTCTGGCAATGCAGTTTCTATCTTTTTGTCATATCTGAGTCTCTTCACTCCATTTTTCTTGCAAATGGCAAGTCTTCTTTGCTCTCAGATAAATTCAGATAAATTTCTCATTGCACGGATAAATTTCTCCCTTTCATGCATTCGGCCGGCAGGCAATTGCCTCTGTAAGAGAGGGACCTTGCTGTTACCTCAATTGCTTGACTCAGTATAGACCTTCCCCAGCAAGTGCAGGGAAAGTCTTCAGAAGACTTAGGCACATATGTCATCTTGGAAGACTCAAACTATGAAACATATGCAAATTTATTATGTCAAAAGTTTATGAAGTGACCGAAATTCGGATTGTCACAGTACCCCAGAATCTACAACCTTACTGCCAAAATAAGAAGCAAAACCAATTTTCAATTAATTCCTTCCCCCCCCCTCCAAAAGAAAAAAAAAAATAATAGGCAAAACCCTTTGGCTCCCCTACCAAGTTTTCAGAAAAAGAATGTATCTGTGGAATAAATTTTCAGAACTAAAATCTAAGTTAATCGAAGACAGATCCCTGAAATGAATTAAAGTCTACGACTTGCACAGACTATGCAGGAATCAACCAGGTGTTTATCAGAGTTCCAAGAGGAAGGCAGGGGGTTTTTTTTGTTTGTTTAAACAAATAAAAGGAAGGATTTAAAAAAATGTAATTAAATATGGTGCTCTGACACAGGATGTCATGGGTGCTTGTGTAAAACTGGATTCAAACCACAACTTGACAAATTAACAGAAAAAGAAGATTGGTAGATTTTTCTAAGCTTTGTAAAAGCTTTCCAAATCTTTTTTTTTTTTAAGATTTGGAAACTAGGCTACTGAGGATGTACGCTTTGGGCGTTAGAAAAAAACACTGACTTTCTGAGAGAGCATATTAGGCTAGCAATACCTAAGCCTATGAAGTCTGAGAAACATTTGGGGGACAAGATGGGGACATGGAGGCAGAAATTGGGGGCRGGTTTATTCAATTTTATATCTTCTTTTCAGAAAGAAAAGAAGAAACACTAGTGTTGCCATGCAGAAATGAAGTCTTTCAAATACAGATAAAATATTCAAGGCTTAAGAAGGTATCAGACCTTGATCAGGTTTTCAAAAGCAGAAATTGGAATTTGAAAAATCAAGGTGGGTATCTGCTTGCTATATCTGTTTCTGAAAAACCTACCTCTGTAGATTTAAGATGGGGGCAGCGAAGTACTTTTAAGCCCTTGTCTTGCAGAATTTTCTGTTGGGAGGACAGGATCATCCTCAGCAGAAGCATTAGGTTTCAGCAAGCCACAGTCCTGCAGCTGAAGACTGTTCTTGGTGTAAGTCCATATAACTCTGTGCATGAAAGTATGTGTGCATGAACTCTGTATGAAACCACAGCAAATTCCACAATATTAACTACAGTATAAAAGAAAAAAGCAGACGTGCAAGCCTTTGAAAATACTAAGATCAGAATCAAGAGCAGGATTCAACCTTTAGTACAAGAAGATTTTGTTCCCATAATTGCCAGTACGCCTTTTTTATTATGCAATAATCCTCATGCCTGTGTATGCAAACTCAGCACATTTCCTGAAATATAATGTTGTGTCATACATTCACATCAGAAACTAAAAAGAGATTCAAATTCATGTAATCCAGCACATAGTTCTCACTGTAAGAGTCTATCTTCCATACAGATCAGAGGACTTCAGGCTGAAACCAAGACGACTCTGAACATCGTGACAATCAAGCGGGAAAGKGAAAGGGAAAGAGGAGAGCAGAGGAAAGAGGAAGAAGAGAAAGTGGAGAAAGAGAAACAGAAAAGAAAAGCCTACCTGCTTTCAGGATGGATTTCGATAAGATAGTATAAAACATTGCACCTGCGATGGCAGAGGCTGCACCCAGTGACTGTTCTTCTGTCTTGCAAAATCTTTGCTTCCAAAAGCCATTAGGTGATGAGATTTATATTCTACATCGGTCATCCACATACTGAGTGACACTATTGTATTGCTTTAGCTTGGTATTTTCTGTATTGCTTTAGCTTGGTATTTTCTGATAAGGCACCCTTTAAAAACATCTGGGCTTTAAAACAGATTTCTTATACTCACTTTAATAGGACTTTTAATAGGACTATAGTCTTCTGTGCAAAAAATACCTGTCACTCCTCCTCAAATATTTCCTCCTTCTCCACACCTATCTGCTTACTGCTGCCCGAGTCACAGCAGCAGCCTTGCTGCTGTGGTTTTACTGGTAAATCCCCTCCTCAGTATCATCAATCTGAACCAGTCAGAAATTCTAATGGCCAAAAGTAGAGAATTTTCTTTAGGATTAGGAGTTTTCTTCTATTATTTTTAAATACATGTGAGACATTTTATTTGCTTTTTGGTTTCGGAGCCTTAGGATACAGGTCTTCAAGCTTCGTTGGCAGCCATGTGTGCTAGAAACGGTTTTGTAATGAAAGCTAAGCTTCTCACATAATCATATGATTCAAGCGACTAAGGGTTTAGAGAAAAATATTGAGAGATTTACAGTTAATGGAAGCTGACAACACTGTGTGGATCCTGGGAAGAAAGATTATACAATCTCCAAGACAGGTAAATGAAAAACACAAGTGGCCATCAAGTTAAGATTAGAGCTGTCTAGATACAAAGGAAACACCATAGAGATTTTGTAATAGGTGTTATGTGAAACACTAGCAGCTAAGCAGTTCTCAACAGAAGCT
Source organism: Phoebastria nigripes (assembly GCA_035582835.1). Classification (NCBI taxonomy): domain Eukaryota; kingdom Metazoa; phylum Chordata; class Aves; order Procellariiformes; family Diomedeidae; genus Phoebastria; species Phoebastria nigripes. The sequence goes on along the minus strand of JAYKAV010002185.1, from coordinate 1,008,273 downwards.
TATTTTTTCAGATTGATGTAACTGATAGATAATTAATTAGCATTTTCAAGATAGGAAGGTGCTGGTCTCATGGGCCAGCAGATCAGAAGGTCTCATTTACCCATAAAAAGGAAAAAAAACCCAAACATAATGTGAGCAGTCTCAGCACTGCCCAGGCAAAGTATTTCACCTGGCAGTATCGCCTCCAGGAATGGGCTATGCCCATCAATCCTGAGGTCCTCAGCACTCCTGCTGAAGCTGCGGACCGAGGGAGCTGCTGTCGGACTCTCACAGAAGCAGAAGGATCATTCGTCTTCCTAAAAACGTGTAACCGTGAACTCCAGGAAATGGCTTAGCTCTTTCTTAAGTGAGCTCCTATGACATACAGCATGAGGGAAAGCAGACCAGAGGATTATATTGCTTTTTTTTCTCCTGTAGCCTTAAAACCTGTCAGTCATTTCATCTTGCACTGCATTAGGCAGTTTTCAGATAGTAATTATTTTGGCCCATTCCCACTCTGGGCAGAGGCTGAACTAGTAATTCAAATTAAAATGAAGACGATCAGACAGTTATTTCAGTCAACTTCAACAGAAAGAAAACACCCTGTCTGCCGAAGGTTTTAAATTTCCCGGGGCTGTTGAAAAAGCAAATGAAAAAAAATTGTTTTACTTAAGCAACTAAAAATTTCCCTGTTACAAGCGGAAGAAAAGGCCTTCCTCTAGGGCAGAGTAGCTGGCAGGAGGGGGGTTGGTTGTTTGTTTGTTTGGGGGGGGAGAAGAAAAGGGGAGGTAAATTGGCTCCTCCTGCAGCTGTGAACAGAGACAATCACTTCTGTTTCTCAGACAACTGCTTCCAAAAACAGGCAGCAAAAGAAAACCAGCAATACTACAGTGGCACATTAGCGGTGATCCTACAGGGCTGTAAGAATTTCAGCTTTCGTAGGGAAGGCACCCTGCACGCGCATCCCAAGTACCCCTCTGTTTAGAACAGAACTGGGGAGCAATTTAATTTTCTTTAGGAGACTGGGCTGACTTGTGATGTGGTTAACTTCTATAAGCGAGCAGATGTTGAACAGCCCCTTTAAAAGCTGTTGTTGCTTGCAGTTTGTTATTGGTTTAGTTTCTAGGTCAGTTTTCAAGTCAAGCCAAGAGAGGCTATTTATACCAATCATTTGCTTTTATTTCTTTTAGCACTAATGGGGAGATAAAAGCAAATGGGTGCCCTAAGCATCCCTGGGTAACTTCTATAAACAAGCCATGCACAAGCTGGGAATGTGTAAGAAGAAAACCCCAACTGCAGTTGGGTAGAGGTAGACAGATGTAATAGTAAGGACCTCCGGGTAAGCCTCGGCACAGTTTCACCATCTGCATTGTTCTTCTGTCAGCAATGAGCATTTTCAAGCTGGATTTGAATCTAAAAGGCTCTTGAAGAAGGAAAGGTATTTTCTTATGTTCCATTTCACATTTGAAGCCTCAGCTCTGCTAAGAATTACATATGTACTTTTAATAGCGAGTAGTTCCCCGGCTCACTGACATGCCAGGGTTTAAGAGTTGAATGGATCTCAGTTACAAGTTAAGTTTTTGAGGCTCTCCAAGTCAATGAAAGGACCTAGGGATTAATCGAAGACTCTTTGCAGAGAACAGTGATCCTCCCATTGATTTTAGAGGGCTTTGGTTCAGATGTCTTGCTCATTACCTACCGAAATACACACATTTTATTCTACCATTAGAAAATGTAGTATGTTAAAAAAAAATGCAGCCAGAGAGAAAGGGAAGTTGTTTTGATAGAATATCATTCCTGTCAGACAGGAGCCCAGTGGGTATAGAAAGAGCAAAAAAAATCTCATCATGCCTAGCAGGCAGAAATGACAAAGCAGAGCTTTAGAAAGACTTAGGGGCAGAACGCTTGCAGAGCCCCAGGACACACTGCCCGAGACACGCAAAAATGCACACTTTTACAGGTGATGAGCATGGGGCAGTGCTTTAATTGTGGGACAGCTGGACTTGGAAGAAAAAGCCTCCTGATGCGAAACAGAATATAATATTTCAATAATAATAATAATATTTCAATAATCCTTGAAAGCTCCAGGGCAGTCCAGATATGTCTAGTCCAAGCCCAAAGAGCTCCCTGAGGAAACGGAGACAGGTATGCATGCAGCTGTGGTTCTCTCTTTCTCTAGATAGCGTGCAACGCCTGTCTTTTCACACACGCCTGCAGAGCTAGTGCCGCAGCTCGTCTGTTTTGCAATACTTAAGCTAAAGGGGGGACAAAAGTGGCAGCCCAGCTCCTGAAAAAAACAGTACCCAGCAGATCTGCATATGAGAATAGACCAATACTCAGATTTGGTTAGACTCCAAAAGCTTTTCATGCATGGAAGCAGATGAGCAGGATTGTGGGGAGCATCCAGCTGGAGGGGATTATTATTGCTTCATAATGAAATGTTCTAGCATTCTGAATTCATCTGTTTTATGATATAGGAGAGGCATTTCTAGTGTACTTTCATTAATTGTGTACAGTTTTACAAGCCTTTGTGAAAACCAGACAAATGTAGATGGTCAGGAGGTTGAAGACTACGCTGGTCTTTAAGCAGATCCTGTGTGTCATACCTGTGGCTAAGACTTTAACTGCTATTTGACAGTGATACATTGATTTCTGTTTGCATAAATACTGCATAAATTCTATATGTTTCTGCTTTGAGAAGAAATTTTTACTTTTAACATTGCAGGATATTCCTTGGGCAGGAGGGGGAAATGATTTTTATAGAAGGGAGACACAAGACTGGGATTAGAGTGAGAATAAAGTCAGAGAAACCCTTGTACAACTTGCTATAGTCAGTTTGCTCAGGCAAAGCGRACTACGGGCCAAGATGCAGCTAAGGACTGAGGAGCGTTCAACATGGCAAAAACACTGGATTTAACTAACATCAGTTCTGAAAACAGTAACTAACATGAAATGAAGTAACTCTGAAGTTACACTCTAATTTAGAAGGCAAAGTAATGCAGTCTGTGTGCCAGTCTACATGCCTTGGCAGGGATGGGAAAGCCATCAGAGACTTCCAGAATGAAATAATGTCTCAGCTTGGCACAGTGGCAGCCGCATTACCAGCTTCCACGAGGTTTGGTCATCCAGTTTAAACTGAGCTACAAATCTTCAACACATCTGTATTTTTTCCTCTCATAGCACAAATGTAAAAATTAAACATTCAACAGTTCAAGTAGACTAGTATTTTTTAAAGAAAAATGTCATAAATATAACTTAGAATTTAAATTATTATACATGCCAAGATTTGTCAGAATTGAACAACAAACAGAAGAACAACTCCCCAAACAAACAGAAAATCCCCACCTCGATACTAAATGGAAACGAACATATACAGCATGGCCCAGAATATGCAGAAACATCTGAGACAAAATCCTGAGCAGCATGGAAGCCTTAAAAAGGATTTAGGTTAAAATGATTCTTTCCGGATCAAGTCTGCAGCAATGGTGTTTAGAGAAGTGTTGTGCAACTGTTTGAAACTTATAAAGATGCATTAACTGGTGGGAGTTTGATGGATAGAAATATTTAATATAATGCATATATCAAAGCTCATCCAGTTCTGCCGAGTTAGAGTTCTCTAATTGGTTTCCAGGGGACTTGGATTAAGCCCCAATTTGGTAATAAAAATACTGTGCAAAAGAATAACTGAAATAAAAAGTCTCCAAGTCTGCTAGGGATATTCCATGAAGGATAAATACACTTCATCAGCGAGGCAAGCCAAATATTATCCTTTTTACCATGGGCTATTTGTACTGTTGGAATTTTTTTCCCTTAACTCATCTTCAGAGCTGCCACCCTCCCCCTCCAAGAATATTAATGGCAGCAAAGAGCTTCACTGCTTTGCCCTCTCCTTTTCCTGCTGAAGTCAGTGTCTGTCTGGCAGCTGCCTTCAAGAGCAGCAACTTCTAGCCTTTTTCCGCTTTCTTTGGAAGATGAAAGAATAAGAAGAACTGTACATGGCAGATGCTAATCACATTGTTTAATCCACGCATCCTGGCAATAAAAACCTAGGAAGACAAGTACATGCCATTTACTAAGTCTTCTGTATAGCGTGTAAGTTTTCACAAGCACAGTCCCTTCACTCAGCCTGATGATTCTATCATCTCCTCTCACAACCACGTTGCTAAGGAGAGACTATTATCATTTAATAGTCTTTAACAGACTGAATCTAAAGTACAGAGAGCCTAAAGATTTCCCCAGGTCACACAAGCGTGCGGCAGCAACAGTTAACTGATTCTACGTGTGCCAACTACCTACCAAGCTGCTGTGCTGATCATCGCTTCTCCTTATTTTTATTCTCAACAGAATACATACAAACACAAGCAAGGGAAACCACGTTGGTGTCAGGTAAGTGGGGAGGACCAGAAGCAGGCTAAAGAGAAAAGCAAGCGGGGAATTAAACAGCTGAATACAGTTTTCAGTGCTGACAAAGAGCCACATGAAGCAGGGATGCCTTTCGTTTCAGTTTAGAGTACAAATACATTCCCTTACATAAGAAGGCCATTTTTTTCGAAAGTTATTTGACAGTAATTGTAATTTTGATGGCAGTAAATTTCCACATCCAGATGTGCTGAGGAGATGTTTTTCCTTGAGTGGTTTAATTATCCTCCYGGCAAAGGTTCGCCGTAACCTTGCATGGCTGAGCTGAAGCCAGCCGGTGGCACAGGATGGTCGACACAGCACTGCGGGGGGGAGGCGGTGTCACCAGCAGTGACAGTCGCTGCGGGCCCAGAAGGGAGGACTCTGTGTGAGAAAGAAGGACAAGGAGAAAGAAACAAATGTGAAGGGGAACTAGAAAATGCACAGCAGTGGCATAAGTCAGAAGAACTAAATGTCTTCTTAAAAATGGAAGTTTAAAGGAAGCCTCTGATGGAACTGGAAAATACCTGCGTGAGCTGAAAATCTGGAAGAATGCCATAYGGGGAAGGGAACGAGTTGTTGTGTGGGCTTGTCAAGGTACCTACACATACAGCAAACATTTTTGCATCATTGCACTGGAAAAGTGCAGGGGTCAGGGTAGAGTAAGGAGCGAGGTGTGTTCTTCCTTCCAGTGTGTGCATGAAAGAGATCCTCTGCCCACTGTGCCCTTTAACAACGAGTCACACAGTATCACTGCTGGTGCCTCAAGCCTGCACCATGATATGGCCAAGGCCATCCTCGTCACTCCAAAGACAATTCACAGCAAGAGAGGTGCTGTGAATCAGCCGGAGCCAAAGAATCCCCTCTCTGTGACTGCGTCTTGCTCAGGCTGGAGGACTTCATTCTGTGGAAAAGGGGACTTTAAGAAGCAACTCCTATATGAAGTAACAGAAGAGAAAATAATATCACGGGATTACAAACAGGGATGAATCACACCACACTGCTAACCAGTTCTTCTCAGAAACCAACAAAACCCTGAATAATAAATCAAGTCAAATAATTTTTAAGTCTCACTTACACCTAACTCTGGCATTTTCTGGGACTCCTAAAGTTTACCGGCGCTGGCTCACTATTGCTTTTGCATTTCTTGGCAACTAATTTTCTTTATTTTGCTTTTTAAAATCTGCACAATCTAACATTTAAAAGGGGTGCATGCAGACAAAATTGCCATACGTATTGAAAGATTAGCCAACCAACACCCACTTTCACAAAAAGGAGAATAAAATGCCTGTGGTTAATAATCCGGACACCTGCTGCTTTCATAACAGCTTCATTTCTGGTCAACAGTGTCTCCAGCTGACAAAACATAGCCATCGTGGAGGAGAAGRGAACCTGGTATGAAATCCTGTGGGGTACCCCAGCTTTCTGTGGACCATGAAAGCCACAGTCAGAGAGGCACCTGCATCTCCTCTTTTATCCATGGACTAAAACTCCTCAGCACTACCCGGCTTTGAAATCAACAAGATCGTAGCACTGGGGCGGCAGACGTTCATTGCAAATAGTCTTCTTTTTTTAACAACAACAAAAAAAATATACATAGAATAGCTTTTCTTTTCAAACTTTAGTGAATTATCCATCTGATCTTCATAGATGTTGTCGCCTCTCTCCTAGTGGGAGACACAACACTAGGAATTGAATTGATGTAATTTCTGTATCTTGGCCCAGTAGCAGGACTTACATACTATTAAAAACTCCTCAAATAAGGATTTTCCAGGAATGCTTCTGATCTAACTGCAGGTATCAACACTAAAAGACAGATTCCTATTTGCCCCCCAATTATTGATATGATCTTCCACGTGGACTGTACCRGAAGCCAACATGCACAGCAGTTTTTACACTGAACTGTAGCACATCACTGTAATTAAGGAGCTGCAATCGCATACAGTTGGTTGAAAGAGTATTATAACCAGACAGATACGATAACTGAAGGAAATAGTTCAGAGTTATTACTCGTTATTAGTAGTCATTTAATGAATGAATGAATGATGATTTAGCTATCAGTTGTCACAGCCAGCGACAGTAGTCTCCAGTACAAATGACAAGATCTACTTCTCCGGAATACACATCCTTTTTCCAGCTATTTCCATCACTTCACTGGGACTCCTTGTAGATTAGAAGTATCTGTGTGTCACTTCACCTAGCTGGCACCTTTCTGTTCCCCCCCAAACAGATACGAACTTCCACTCTACTCCGCTTCCATATCCCTTTGCTTATCTTTGCATTCCCTGCCTTTTCAGCTTTCTTCCCTCTATCCTCAACACCTGCAGAAACCACCATATTCCTGTGCAACGTCAGTCACACCTACCATCATTGCTTCCAAAAGGAACATGCAATTATTCCTGATCTTGCAGGCTTGGACTCACAGGACAGACTCTTTGGATTAAGAAACACCTTTTACCACCTGATGCACACGGTGGCTTTACATAAAACTAGAAGAAACTGTGGTGGTTAAGACAAGGCTGTATTCAAAGAAGCTCACGGCCAACAGGATCCCTAAGCACAGGCGGTCAATACTAAGTTCTCGCTCAAAAGACCACTGTGAATGGAGTTAACACATGTGACAGGAACTAACAAAGCTACAGGCATCCCTGAGGCTTTCAGACATTAAAGTGGAAGTCATCTTTCATAAATCTTGCTGGTTTCGGCTGTCTGTACACAGAGAAGACGGCCACCTGTTTCATATTATTTTCAGTCCTAAACATTGGTCTCTTGCATCTCTCAGCATCACCTTCAAGTGTTTTTAATACAGCCTTGCTTTGGGGTTCTGCAGCAGCTGAAGAATGTAAGACGCTACCCAGCGAGCCGCCAGAACTTCATGCTTCAGAGGAGCTCTTGGAGCGATATTTAAGTACTCGCTATAGCGAATGAATGCAGATTGCAACAACCGCTGCTGCATGGAAAATGCTGCGACAAAAGACACGTCCCCTTTCACAGTGCCGGTACGCTGTTCTCCCACTTGCCAGGAGCAACTCGCTATGTTCCTTTGGGAATGACTACAGCCTTCTACTTCAGGGCTACTTTGTTTGTTTGTTTGTTTAAGCCAGATCGGGCACAAGATAAGCAAGTCCTTACTAATTCATGAAAAAGCATGTCTGGACTCTGTTTTCTCCTTCTTAGGAAAATGAATTCCCTTAATCTTTTTCCTCATGTATAGGATTTTAACAGGTAACCTTCCTTCTCGTAGCTGTATTTCAGCTCTGATATTGCAAAAACAATTTTAAATAGAAAAATAAAGAATTGCTACCCAAACACCTCTTTTCCCAAAACAAAACGCCGCTCTCTAGTGGAAGATGATGATACGATCTAATTTCATTAGAAGGAATGTTTTAAAATTTTCATTTTATCAGTTGCAGGAAACCTTAATTCATTTTCACAAGCACTGACATACAAGAGTAGTAGGGCTGGTTTGTTCTATTTCAGTCTTTCAGATTGTCCTGTGAGATTTCGGTATTTATTCCTCAAGATAAATTTGCTATGCATTTATATCAATACTGTAATCACATCCAAATAATCTGCCAGGTATTTGTGCATTAAAATATTAACACATTTTCTTATTTGATCCCTTTTAGTTTTTCTGTTCTTAGACAATATAAAAAACACAGGCCAACTTTTCTTATTTTCTTATGTTTTTTCCACATATTTAATTACTGACAGACTTTTCTAGGTCCAAGTACATATCTTTAGCTAACCATTTTGGAGAGACAACATTCATCAGTTACATTCACAGAAGAATTTAGGCAAATATGCAGATACTATGAAAATCTTTATCCTGTTTGCTATAGGTTTCTAAAGACATTGCTGTCTGCAAGCGCAGTGATACAAAATTGAAGAATTACCTGTTGCAGTGGTTCCTTCAGCTTATACTGAAACAGTGACAAGTGGTCAGACATCAAGGAGTATTCGTCATGAAGGAACCAAATTTTCTCCTACTCGTAGTTAATTTATAAAAATACAGCATTCACTTGCTTTCCCTTTTTTTTTTTAAAGCATAGATAGAGCAAAAAAGGAATAGCTCTCCATACGAAATTCCTTCAAGTTATGGACCAAAGCAGCACAGTTCAAGATTTATTCCTAGCTTCCCATATTCACAACAGGAAACCTATATAGCACGTGCTTCCATTTTCTTATCTCTCTGCAGATAAGAGACGTGTGTAAAGTAGTTTCCTGATACACATACTAAGAAAGTACTTTATTACTTTTTTTTTTTAATGAAATGCCTTTTCAAAAAAAATTGCTCTCTGCTTATTGGTTTACTAATTAATTTTAACTACAGTTTTTGCCTGCATACTTCTTCCACCTTAAGTACTCTTCCCATCAAATACAAATACTATGGGGAAAGAACAGTCATTTGTCAAAGGATGTAAGTTAAGCAGTCACAGATTGCTCATTAGTGTAAAGCTCATCTGTAAGAATTATAATCCTGTCAGGTCTATATCTAGTCTTCTGTCAAAATTACACAGGCTATATACATTGTAGAATAATATTATACAGGCTTGCAGAAGCACTCCAGCTTCACTTCAACCACCCGCGGCTGCAGCTGCACACCCTGCCCAGACAGCCCTGCCCAGCTCCACCGCAAACGGCTGCGGCCCCGGGCCACGTGCTTGTCTTTCCTGAATGTTCTTAGCTGCATCATGCCATCCGTACAGCTGTCACAGAAACGTATTTCACAGCAAACCCCTAACCCTCCTGCAATAGTCCTAGGAAGGAGAGCTTTCCTTAGCTTCTCCATTTGATTTCTTCATTGTCCTCTCCCCCTTCACTTACACTTCTGCTCACGTTCTGCTCCGTTCCCATCGCTGAAAAGATGCTGCCCTCACCGCCGAGCTCAGCCCACCCCTTGCTACGAACAGTGCCCTTCAGCAGTTRCTGCAGCCTTCTACCTATTGCCAGGCCGCCAGGCTTTTCCATCGGAGTTGTCACCAGACTAGCAGGTCATTTTCCGTGTTCCAATCAGAGGGACCAAAGGTGGGTTTTCATTTCTTTGTTTTTAGGGCAGAGACATACAGAAGCTCCCCCACCTCCAAGTATCTTTAGAAGTAATTATTCAGCTACTCCTGTTGTTAGACCGAAATAAAAAGTGGAGATGGAAGGAGTTTTTTTGACTCACTACACATAAAATCCAGAACTACTAATCTTGAAAGAATACAAATGAACAATATATCTGCCTTGCCGTTTACCTGAGATTAAGACAGAAAACTGTTTTCAAGTTTTAGTCCAAGTCGTATTTTCAGTAGACCTCACGGTGGGGGGGGGGGGGGGGGGGGATCAAGGATCAGTTTATAAATACTGACTTATCAAGGAGTTTCTAAGCCTGACAATTAAGGAAAAGTTCACATTTCTTTTAAAACAGATGAAAAATATGGAGAAAATTAGAAATCAGGATATGGATATTCATAACCAACTTAATGAATTTTGGTAGCCAATTCTTGCTTGCTTAAAAATATGCCATCAGCAGTACCGATATGAATCAGGGTTCCCATCTCAGGCCACCCACTTGCAGCTGGCCTTGCTGCCCGACTGCTGCACCATGGCTATGCAGGTCATACCTGAGATTCTTCAGCAACCCTACTATTCTCAGTTCAATGCCCGTGTTCTACAGGAGCTGGACGATCATTTAAAATTTTAAGGGCAGCTGGTGATCAAATCTGAATGATAGTACCTAATTGTTCCCATAACCTAATACTAGAGATTTTAGCATTAACTTCACAAGTGTTTTTACTGTAGTAAGTACACAAACCATTCTGAACCAGTGATGCTTTTCCATGCAAAGACGTGTTGGCTGTCTGGGATGTTCTATTCTAGGGCTTTTACTGTTATTTAGTAATTTTTCTGAAATGAAATTATTTCTTGAAAATTTACATTTAACTTAGTATTTAATTTCAATTAGCACATTAATTAGAAAATAGAGGACAATGTGCAAAATAGTATTTATTTTTTAAAAATGAAACCTGCACTAAAGATAAGAAAATTAATAAAAATGTAAATTTTAAGAAATATCCCAAAGTTCCATTTCTTTGACCATTAAAATTGACCCTTAAAAAAAGCTGCTTATGAATCAAATCCAACAGCTAATTTGTTTACTGACTGTACAGAAAGCCCAAACAGTAATTACTAATTCAGACTGCTCTTGTAAACAATCTATTTTTGGCTGAAATACTTACGAAGCACATAGCCAGCTCGGAGGGCAAGACGTGTTTGTATTTACTTTAAGCAAGACAGGTTTTATATTATATATGCATTTAGGTTGTAAATGCCTGAGATTTAAGCTCAATAATTCTCAACTGTCTTAATAACTAAGCAAATGAGGGAGATGGAGGTGAGGTCATCCATAAATTAATTATGCACAAATATAATGCATCAATAAACAAACACAGGGTTTACATTTTCTTTATCTCTGCCTCTTTTTATTGTCACATGAAAGACAATGATAACAGATGTAATTTACTGAATACTTTTAACACATACAAGAGAGTAAAACCACCATTTCAATAGCTGCATTTCACTATATTTACAAAGGGGGTGAAGAAAAAGAGGCAGTTACTCATTCCAGTACAAACTCCACCGATTTACACCTTCAGAAGAATCTTTATTCACAAAAATACCAAGCACTTTCAGTAGAATTTCCCATGATAAAATGAAGTACTTATCCACAGGAAAGGTGTATGGGCTTTCTCTCCATTTGGCCCCTACCTGTCTTATACTTACATCTTTAAAAAGAAATAGAGCTAGACTTCTATACAGACAAATCGGTAAGCAGCAATCTCACTGAGATCCCAAAGAAAATTTTAATTTATTCTGAAATTTCCATTGTTAAAAGGGAGATAGCAAAATATATATGGCTTTTAGAGAAGATACTAAATGCATTACATTCTCAATCTTTACCCTGCCAAAATTTAGGCAGAAGTGTATCTTCAAAGTATCAAAGTATCACATTGAAAATACAAAATAATTTGAGGATAGCTATGTTGAATTTCACATCAGGTCTTCTCTGCATGGAGGATGATTGAAAAAATAAACACAGTGGCACCTTAAGACTTAAACAACAGATTTACATTCTCTGAATGTAGCCTTACACTTTTCTTTTGCTTGCTACATGAGGATAAACTGCAGCACAAACCCATTCATTTTCAAATGCTAAATCATCCAGCAGCCTGCTTTTACTTCATGAGTGCATAACCTCAGCTTTTCTCTCTATTTTGTTTCTCTCCAACCTTGACCCACGTTATGAGCACACTGAATATCCAAACACTGCTGACAAGAAAACACTAAGATACTTTCCTTCCATAGCACCAGAGTAAATTTAAACATACTACACTGAAATAATTTAAAACCTATATCCATTCTGAAAACTGCTCCAGTGGGCTAAAGATTAAAATACTTTCAAATTATTTCATGGCAATGCATGAAAACAGCTTCCCTTTCTATTTCTACTTTATATATTAAAATAAAACTAGGTTGTTCAGATGATCCTGCTCAATTATGAAACTTTCCCAAAACTAAGACTGCTGTAAATTACAGATTGCAGCAGTTTAACAGCTGCTATAATATGAAAAGCTATTTATAATTTGTAACGTTCTTGTAACTGTCTTCTCAGAATTTAGTAGCAGCTTTACAATCTGCAGCTTCTTGCAGGTATGTCCCAAAGCAGAATCCTGGGGAGGAAAACCATTTACTGGATGATAACTTGGGATAAAAGAAAAACAATTAAAAAAACACAAGCAAAGAGCAAATATTTCAAACACTTTCAACAGCACTCCTGAAGTTTAACTCAGTATGAATTAATCAGAGACTCAGTTCTAGCTTTCTCAAGTCTCTGTTCTTAACAGCTATAGATTGACCTCTGCAGCTCCTGTTGAAAGGCCATTTCCAAATGCACTCTGTGCAAGTTCACAGAACTCTCTTGCAGTTTCGGGGGTTTTTATCAAATCTGAATACACGTGTCTAATACTGAATTAATAACAACTTCCACCCATTAACATTAACCCAAAGATCTAATTCTAGCACATGAAAAAGAAAATTTTATCAGCCGAAATCCACTTTAAATTTATTTCCACTCTCTGGTGAAGAGAAGCCTCTCCTTTCAGGGTCTGTACTAACAACAGGTGGTAAGCAAGTGGGCAATTCTTTTGATAGTGTTTCACTTACCAATTCACAGTTAGAGACACACAGAACTGATAACGCACATTTCTTAATTTAAATGATGTTTTCTTGCTATTTCTTCTTTTGCTATCTTGTTTTAATGTCCAAGTGCTATGTAACAATGGGAATATGAAATTCATTATTATCAAATATCAGAGGCCTCCTAGGAGGGGTTGATTCTTTGTCTGCTTTGTGCAACAGTTTAAAAAGTCCTGTTCCAATATTCATCGGAATTCCCATGATGATGCACTCAGAAACACCTAGGAAAAAAAACCAAACATATTGAACATCTGAAGAGTAAGGATTTACAAAATTATTTTCATTTGCCCATTCTGTATGCKTTGCCTATCAAATCTCCTTGAACCTCACATGTGAAGACCAAGGTCTCTTCACTAGATAAAGTTAAATGTTATGGTCATCACATCAGTATGTTATGTAATCTGTTTTTTAAATTCCAGACAGAAAAAAATACAACCTAACCTAAACACCTTCTCTAGCAATGAAAGAGCTTCAGAAGGTTTGTTTTTGGAGAAGACACATTCCACTCAGTGCCAACAGCTGAAGATGCAAGGCAAAATTACTTCGTGTTCATTCTCTCAGTGCTAAGGCTTCAGTCAAATCTGGCCAAGTTCCCTTGAAACCCCTGCAAATTCCCAGTGAGAGAGGCATACCGCTGCTTTAGCTATACCACTTCTTGCATTTTCACAATTCAGAAAGTGCTTGTTTTGTATTTAAAGATTTAGTCCGTCCCAACTATTTTTGATAGCTATAACATTTTCATAGCAATGTGCTGACACATTTATATTCCAGATCTACTGATGTATACAACTTTTCCAAAGAACGTTCCACATTAAAAGCAAGCTATCAGATACCAGTGTTTTTTTTCCTCTGCATACTGTTATGATCCAAATGACACTTTTGCACATTCTCAGGAGTATAAGAATATTGTCCTTCACATAAACGTTTAAGAAAACAACAATAAAAAGCTGTACCTTTGAATGCACAAAGGATGAAAATCAATTTGCTTAAAATTCTGGCAAGATTTGATTGGTAATTTAAATGTGTTATCAATGAAGATTCTGTATTTTTGCTCTTAGACCATTGCTGCATTTCTATTACATATTTTCCAACATTATGCACTTAAAAATCTTGTGCAAAATAGAATGCTTAGGAATTACTGTATATTTAGGCCCACTACTTTGTACAGCCCCTACAGCACGCAGGTTCCAATGGATAAAGGAAATACCTTTCTAACACCTGGCAGAATAAAACTTACCTGGTTTTGCACAATAACCTTTCAACCAGAGCCAACTGCTGAACCATGGAAACTGCATTTAGGTTTTGGGAATCCTTCTTCCCTTGCAATACTTCCATGTATACAACCAGAAGCCCTTCCTCCCCACCCCCCTTTTGCCTCATGGACAAAGTAATAGTTTGCAGCATCTCACAGCAGTCATGTATATCAGGAAACGTTCGGACAGAACATGCCGCTGTAACAACTAAGTGTATGTTATATATCTGCTCAGACTAACGTATACTAGAGGCCAATGACAATCAGATCAGACAGGTGAAGATAATGATGTTGATGGCAGAACTGCCAGGACAGCACGCTCTGCTCTAATTACCATCCAAGACTCCTCCAGTGCAATGTCTTGTAACACCATCAGTTATAATCTATTGAAGATCTAAGCATCTGGCTGACAGCTATGAACTGCTGCGCTCACTTTCAGCTGGAAGAAACTAGGTAGAGATGAAGCCAGTCATACTGCTCTTATTGCAGAAGTGGTGTTGTTTTGGGTTTTTTGGGGTTTTTTTTTGTTTTTTGTTAGTTTGTTTGTTTTGGTTTTGTTTGTTTGTTGTTTGGGGGTTTTTGTTTGTTTGTTTTTTTGTTTTTACACTTCCCTTCCAGACCACCTCCTCATAAATGAACATCACAGCAGCGATCTGTAGCTCTCAGTTCCCACTCTTAAGTTAGAAATGAGAGTGTTGTTGGCTACTCTTTGGGAATGGGACAGAAAGGTAAACTGACTGTATCTCTAAGCAGTGGCTTGCAGATAGTAGCGCTTCCTGCTGATCCTGCTTGGATCATCCAGTGGATGCTGCTGGACCTGGATGTACTCCTCTGCTCTAGTTTCAACCCACTCTGCCCACTGAAAGGTGGCATCAGCAATTCTCAAAAGAAAATGCTTGTCTTTATGTAGGTAAAGCAGGAATCAGCTGTTCCCCATTTCCTCGGGGGGAAAAAAAGCATCTTACAAGACAAAAGGGATTCAAAGGCCACATGGTGTAAAACTACACCCACACATTCAGGAGAAGCACTGATTTGAGGTGCCATTCAGTTCAGCACCTATAGTTGATTTTGGGTACATAATAATTTTTCTTGGCAATGTTTATAATTTTTTCCTGCTCTGGAGATGCAAAACCATGAGTGTGTGAGAGTCTTTTTGTAGCAATTCAGAGAGATAAACTAGTGATGGCCAGGTCAGGCAGCTGCACGGCACTTTTTCATACAAGCAAGCCAGTATCATCTCTTCAGTTTTGGAAGACAGACAACAATTTTCTGTTTTGTCCATTCCATTTCCTTATTTGAACTAAAACATTTATATAGAAGGCAACATGAAAAGATCTTTGGTTTCCACATTATTCAAAACAAGATTTCACCAGCTCAGAGGGACTTTGAGAAAACATTTTCTTTTCCTTACTGTCCAGGATGGAATCAGTCTCCCATAGGATCTTTGCTTTAATCATGGGCAAATAATAATGAAATAAACTAAGAAAAATCCTACTCACATGGAATGCTGGACAGCCAGAAAGTGGCAGAGTTCTTAAAATACAAACTAGTAATACAAAGGTTTCTAACAGATTCCAGCAATTCAGAAAATATACTGTCCACAAAGCACTGTTTGAAATTGACTACTCTAAGACCACCTAGAAATACACACAAACTAGTAAACCTTAACATAATACATTCATATTTTTATACTTCATTAGCACCCAGAAACTCCAAATGAGCAGTTACAGCTCCAGGATGGTAGGCCTTACATAAACAGATGATGAACGGGGTGAAGCCTGCTTGACTTCTCCTTTTCTCTGTTTAACCTACTAGATACAGACTTTTTAACAAATCATTCCAAAAATGTATGTAGCTTAAAGGAGAATGAAATCTGGGAGGAATGGAGACAAAGGTGTTTAAAAAAAGAAAAATAATTTCAATTCCAAATATTAAAGTACATGGCAGAAATGCAAAATTAGGAGACAAACAGAATGACAAAACTCATCTATTTGAATTTGCTGTTTGGCTGTATGTACGTGTGCACGCATACATATATTTTTAAACTCTTATCAGATTCTTTCATGAATTCAGTGCGATGTTAGTGAACTTAGTGGATGTTAGTGAACTTAACTTTAAAACTGAAGAACAGATACATTTAAAAAGAAATTTCTCAGGACAGGCATCTTCTCTGTTCTATTAATGAATGGAGTACTGATAAACAAGGCTTCCAATTTAAAAACAAAAAAACACGATTTTTATCTATTTAGATCAGAACTAACTGAAGAAGTCAAGAACTTTGCCTTTCTATTTATTTCTAGGTACAACTGACAAATCACTTCAGCAATCATTATGCACAATATAATATTCACCTATGCTACCTGAGACACACATCTCTTCCTACTTCTTAGCAGGAATGAAAACAAAAGCTAAATACTGAATGAGGTACTAGATTCCTTAATGAGCTCTAGGTGTTGAAGATACACAAACTTTCACAATTGAAAAAACAGAATTACTGATAGTGGGACAAATTTCCTGGTATTTCACTGAGCTATGTGGTGAGAAGTAAAACCAAATTACTAGAAGTCTACTTTAAGAAACATACAACAAATGTCCAACTGACTTCAAGATCTCTGATTGAGATTAGACGTAGAGAAACATCCACCAAACTTCTAGGATCAAGAAGCATGGATCAGCCTCAGACGTGAAGTTTTTGACACGTAAGCTGAACAGAAAGCTTAACAAGGGCAAAAATCCAATGCTTTGAAGAGGTTTACAGATGCTGGGTAAGGACCACAAACTGCAACAGAATTTGCAATACCTACCACAAACAGAATCCTTCTGCCCAAAGTAGGCAGCATCAAAGAGATGGTCTGCAGTCTTTTCAAAAGAAGCCAGCATCAACACACTTTCCTTCATTTTTGCCAGTCCAAACCTAGTAATGCCCAGCACTTCACCCTTGATTGATGGAAAAACCCAAAGACAGACTATCACAATAGTGGCTGGAGGTCAGTTATGCTTGCTAAAGAAGCAAATCAAGTGAACAACAGAAATGTTGTTTTTATTCTAACAAACACATGAAACAAGTAGTAAGTAAAAAGGTTACTATCTACAATATAGCACTGTCATAATATGCTGCTTCACAGTTAAACATCCTGAAGGTTAATAGTTTGGTACTAATCAATATTTAAATAAAACAGAAGTGATTATTCATACACAACTGTCCTGGTTTCAATGACAACAACAGAAGCTGTTATAAATGGTTAATAGATTATTTTTTTTTAAGCAAGAATATTGGAAAAATTGAAAGAAACATGGCCATGAGAAAAAACACACAATTATAAACTAGTTGCTGAGCTACAAACTTTAGTGGGGTCTGAGAACACTATGCTGAAGCTGCTGCCTATTGTCTACTGATAAATCTGATTTCAGCTGCCAGGAGATTACAGATGTTAAATCTTCATTTTTTCACTCTCYAGAAAAAAAGTAATTAGCTTTTTAAACTAACTTGGTTTATTTCTGCCTCTGTTTCTAACGAACGTCCTGATTATAACAGACTGTGCACAGAAGCACAAGTCAGAAGTACAGACAAAAGAATGCATGCTAGGAGCCCAGCAAGTGTAAAACACTGCACTCTGATGTCCTTTTCCACTATTGTGTTGCAGCTCCACACGGCCAGCCCTGGGGACTGCTGCAGCTGAGTACAACAAAGCCCTACAGTTTTGGGAGAAGTCAGAACTCCTTCATCCATTTTACCCAAATTAAACCCTTGCACTTTGGCAGGCAAAGTGGAAAATCTTACTTCACTAAGCGTACTCAAATCTAAAAAACATATTGGATGTGAAGGAAAGAAAGTCAATCAATAAAGAACAGATACGATTTTCTACTAACAAGTTCTGGAAGACTGTTCATACTCTAGATGTAATCTGATTCTATTTGTAATGTCTCTGTCCTTTGACTCTTATATACAGTGCAGCTGCTATGAACCACACCCCATGTGGTTTTCTGCACAGCAAGCCTTAAATTGCAYGCATGGTTACCCAAACAGTTGATTTTCATACCACAATTTTTAGGATTCCTATTTCCAATACAAAATTATGATTCCCTACTCATTATTATCAACTTGTTTTCAGTCAAAATAAACCTTCTCCCCCCTACCCCCAAGAACTAGATTAATTAAGCATTTTGTTTGATATACTAACAACAGTATTTAGTCAGCACAACTTACAATTCTTTAACCCTATAACTGATTTCCATCTCCCTAGCTCATCCGTCCTTCTCAAACATGGTAAAATTAATTTATATAAACAGGCCAATGTAACATTTAGAAAAAGCATAGTACAAACCTTGTAAGTCATTAGATCAGACAGCAACATAACATGTCTCCTGTCAATGCTCATACCATGGTTCACCATTGTATACTGAATCTCATTGATAATGGTCGTCCGAGCAGCTTCAATTCCTAGTGTCTTCTCTACCTACACAAGAGATTATGTTAGATTAATGAAGAACCAAATGCTTGGAGCAAGTATATTCCTGAAACAAATACCATCTGATGTCAGATAATACTCCATTTCCACTACTACCCTTTTGCATTTCTCCAGTTTAAAAATATTTATAGAAGAAGCTTCTTTGAAGTGAACAGTGCTACCAGTTGAATTATTCTCTTGTGTTAATGCATTCTGACAACTATTAGTGAAATCAGGCTTGATTAGATATCAACTCCTGCATCTAAGCACAAACAAGCACTTGTAATAAAGATGCTATGGGGAAAAACCCACAGTACCCATTTGAACATTACCTCGTAAGTGTTGTTAGAGGATGTTTTTGTTCCTTTCACTCCGTGAGTAGCCATAACAGCTCGCAAATTATCACCCTCAACTAGAAGTTTGTATTTTTCCTTTCCACTTTGTTCATCAATATGAATGACAGCTCGGGAAACCTCTGGTATACCTTGCACTACAACCTTCACAAAAAAAAAAAAAAAAAAAGTAACTTTGATGTGTACACTAATGCAGTGTAAAAGGGTAACCCTTATCAGCATTCAAACCTATTTAGAAGCTCCAGTCTTTGGAGTAAATGTTCAATTAAAATACATATGAAATAGGATTTCCTGCTCTTGAATGCACTACTGCAAATGTGACATTCACACTGTACTATAAACCTTACTTACTACCTACATTTTATATTTTATGCCAGATACCCTCACACTCAGACCTAGGTCTCTGAATGGTGGTAGATCCACACAAATGAAAGGGCATCCTGCCAATAATAAGGTTCACTTATCACTATTTTTAAAATCTGAAGTAGACAGTCTCCTCACAGAAAGCTCCAAAAATGCCAGACACCGTCATGTGGTTCAATTCTAGATGCAGCTGGAAGAAGATATAACTATTTCATACAACTGCTGCACTGAGAATGCTTCAGTAAATGTACAGAAAGTATCAAGGCTTCAATTTTTAGAAAGATTAGTAACAGAGGTTTAGTTTCAGCTGTAAAGCAGCAGCATCGCAATCTAAGAGTTATGGACTCAGCCTATCTTCATTGTCAATACTGACAAGAATTATTTCATCTTCCCACCATATAACTCCAAATTATTATTACTGATTACCTCCCACAGAAGCATGAGACAGCCTTTGTTTTTACCTTTGGTAGTTCTTCCTTCAGGGACTGCAATACATAATACATTGAACTCTTGCTATTTTCACGAGGGGTCACACATACAACTGCTTCTCCATGGACAGCAACATCCCCAGGCTTTACTCTCAGTTTAGATATGCAAATAGAGTAGCGCACAGTCTCTGCATTCACCTGTGGCAGAAGTCAGCCAGCAAACGTCAGGGTATCTCTCTTAACATGTATAAATCTGCTCAAATACATGCAGCAGTCTTTCAACAGAATATAACAAAGCAGAAATGTAGAAGAATAAACAAAAATTGCTACTTYTAATACATTGCATGAAATACTATTCTGTGCTGATGGTACCAGCCTGTATGTTAACTAACGGACAGAAATGGCACCCTTGTATTTAATAAGACACAAGGAAATGAATGTATGTTCTCCCATTTCCAAATAAAGGAAAAATTAATCCATTTTACAAGGAAAAAAAAGGGGAAAAAAATTCCAGATGTAAAGTTGCCACAGGACATCCTCCATTCACTTTCTTTTTTTAACTTCCACTGGTCTCATTTCTGTTTCTGAGACAGGATTAAGAGACCCTTTGGAACCTATCCAAGGCATATTCTGCACAAGAACTGAGCAACTCACCTCTAATCTCAGTAGTCTAATGCGCTCTAAAGACAGCTTCACTAGGATGAAACAATCATCTGGAAGAAACACTTCCTCAATGTATTCTGAAATCTTTAAGAGATAAGGACAAAACAGTTAGCATGTGAAAATGGTTAAAATGCCCCGTAGCAATTGGCTAATGTTTACATTTAAAGCATTAGCAATAATACAATTTTTCCTACCTCTCCTAATAAAGTTTTCTCAATTCTTCCTTTAACCAGACGGGCAAAATCAGGATCATCGTCTTTGTCCAACTGCGCTGTTATAATAGGGGTGCTACAAAGAATAAACACACACAAAAAAACAGTTAGGAAATTGCTCAGCTAGATTACAGATGGCAATTTGAATTACAGCTTGCCTTATGGAACCTATCTCATATCTAGAGTAGTATTCAGTAAGATAAAGAGACCTTCAGCTTCCTCAGGTACATTTAAGAAAATTATTGTTCATGTACTTCAGGCTGGTAAAAACAAGCAAACACACGAGATTATAACACAACAACTAGTGACTATTTTCATGGTGTACACTATTCTAGTATTATTTAAGTATGGCTTCATGGATACCTAGGAATAGGTATGCTTCAACTACCGCTAAACACCAGAAAGTTTCACAATATCTAAGAGACACTTAATGGAATATTAAACTTAATAAGTAACCACTTTACCTCATTTGATTTTCAGAAAAATAAAACTTGTCTCTTCTCCGGCCCTAAGTATCACTTAGTTGGACAGACATTAGATTTTTCTTGTTTGGATATTCCATGCGTTCAATGTTGTCTAGTATATTACTGGGAACAGGGAAATGCTATCGCATATTGCAAATTTATCCATCAGGTTTCACTTAGGCAAAGGGAAAAAAACCCAAACCAAACCAAACCAATGTTAGTACCTAATAGCCYTTGAAGCATTAATGATTTCTTTGATTCTTGGCACACCCAAAGTAATGTTCATTGAAGCAACGCCAGCAAAATGGAAAGTCTTCAGAGTCATCTGTGTGCCAGGCTCACCAATACTCTGTGCACAAAGAGCTCCTACTGCAGAACCAGGCTCCATCTGTGCCCTGATAAAGAAATTCTCTCATTAAAAAATACAGAAAGAGACATAGAACTCAAAAAGGCATAAAATCCTAAGCAAGCAAAGACAGAAGCTATTCTGGTAGATATATGAGAAGTTTGTTAATATTTTTTTTAATAAACAAACAGGAGAGAAGTTAAAAGGTCACCAATACTGAAGACTGATCTCATGCAAGGCAAGAAGATGCCCTGTCATACAGGCATTCCACAGGTCCAGTATAACATCCACAACAAAAAAACAAAACGTTTGTCCTCCTTCTCCTAAGCATCAAGGAGTAGATTCAGGATTCCCCATTCAAGGAAAATCCCATACGCTAACATTTCCAAAACTCCCCTTTATATGTCTAAGGATGAGAGACCTTTATTAAGTCTTCTTTAAGAAATTATTATGCAGATTACTTTTTAATCAGAGCAAAATCCAGATATTAATGCCTTCTTGATTTCTTCTTATTTAAAAGCCCTATACGGATGACCTACTTTCCCTTCAAGTTACGCATGTAAGGGGCTCATTCCCACATTTTTCCCTTTCTAAAATTTATGTACTTTGAGAAGTGGTTGTCCTTACAGGACAAAAAATGAAGACCACTACTCTACAATATGCGATCTCGAAATGAGACGTGAGGGGTGGTTTACATTCTCTGCTACAATTTTGTTCAGATCCTGCAGTTAGCATTCTTAAGCTTGCAGAGAGTGCAATGTGATCTGCTCTTCTAGAGCAAACATAACCTCTGAATTTAAGGCACAATACCATTTCCTAAATCAATCTAACTTGTAGCAGCCTTCTTGCATTTTCCTTGATGAACTCTTACCAAGTAAAATTGCTGCTAATAGTGATTTAGTTCTAACATCTAAAGGAATTAATTCTGGGTGACTGTAAAACAAAATTATTTAAGTAGAGGTTATTGTTTTCACTATTATTTGGAGATCTCTTTACATTCATGTGATATCTACCCAAAAATTGCTGAAATACCAGCTGAGAGATTTCTCCTGGTAAAATGACAATACTCAATAAAACAAAAACAACCATCATAGCAATTAGATCCTTTCCAAGGGTACTATCTTTCAGTTGTCAGATCAGCATAATATAGTATGCTAAAACAAATTACTACAGTAAAATAGGCAATTCATGTTTAAGAACACTTAAGACAAAAGTAAGCAAGTAATCCTAATACGTGAAAGCAGAAAACTGGTAATTGCTTTAAAATAGTGTCTTGGTTCCGGCTGGGACAGAGTTAACTTTCTTCCCAGTAGCTGGGGGTGTGTGCTGTGTTTTGGGTTTGGTATAATAGGAGCATTGATGGCCCATTGATGTTTTGTGTGCTGCTGGGTGGTGCTTGCACCGGGCACTTTTCCGCCTCCCATGCCCTGCCAGGTACAGGCGAAGCTGGCAGGGGGAGCATAGCTGGGGTGGTTGACCCAGCCAGCCAATGGGGTATTCCATACCATGCAACGTCATGCTCAGTATAAAAACTAAGTGTGTGGGGGGGCCCGGGGTCCCGGGCTCTCGTTCGGTTCGGTGGGTGGTGAGCAATTGCATTGTGCATCGCCTGCTTTGTATGTTGTTGTTGTTGTTATCACTGTTACTATTACTGTTCTACTTTTTTATTTCAATTATTAAACTGTTTTTATCTCAACCCGTGAGTTTTCCTACTCGTGCCCTCCCGATTCTCTCCTCCATCCCACCGGAGTGGGGGGGGTGAGCGAGCGGCTGTGTGGTGTTTAGGTGCTGCCAGGGTTAAACCACGACAAATAGTTATGTTAAGAATTTAACATATACATGAATTTTCTAGAAAAATAAAAAATATTAGTAAACAATTGATGCAGGTGAGCATGAGGCCACAAAGCAGATGTCACCAATGGCTGCATGCCAATGAACAAATCCAAGGAGTCTAAGTAAATGAAACAACTCTCAATGGATAAAGAGATGAAAACATCCACATGATCACTATCTTGTTAGAGACCAAGAATAACAAACAAAAAACTCCTACAAGCGCATAACAGATTCAAGAACACGTTAGCACAAAGTGTGACATAACTCTTCACAGACTGTGTAGATCAAGAATAACCATCAAGATTCATATGGATTTGAAACTAATCTATTCAGACTTTATTTTGCATGGACTCTTTGGAGGTTTGGAACAATCTCCTGCAAGAGGTGGAGGAAGGGAACATGTCTGCCAGTGGGTGTAAAAATGTTAAACAATATCCTCTCTCACTCTGAATACTATCACTTTTGGCTTTTACCAGAATCTGCTGTCAAAACACAATCTGTGGATATAAGTAGTAAGTAGCTATAGAAGAAAACGCTGTTCGCTGGTATGATTACTACTATTTCAGAAGAAAGGTGCCTAAACACAAGCAGATAGATTTGCATGTTCAAGAAACATAAAATGAAATATAAAGCATTTTTTCTACAATGTAAAAGGAAACCAAACAAATTAGCGAGAGTCTTCTAATGAAAGAATCTGATTATGACTCAAGACAGAAAGGCAAAAACCTCAGCCCTGTCAGACTTCTAGAACTGTTGTACAAGGCTCAACTCTGCCTTAAACCCACCTGTAGATGGCAATGCTTTTTTTTTTTTTTTTTGCATTCTACCTTTGTCTTGCAATGTTTGTCATTGTCATTTGTCATTGGGGCCAACTGTTTTATTCTTTATTTGTATTGCATTCACAACAGAACCAACATTCATACAGTAAAAATAGCAAAATACACTCCTAAATTGCAAACAAAGCAACAAACACTAAATTGGGGGGGAGAATAAATTGAGAAAGTAACAGGCTAAACACTTACCTCATGTATTTGTCCCTACAAGTCTCTAGAAACTTCTCTAGTTGTGTTGGAGTAATCCTATCCAACTGATATAAAACTCGTGGCTGAAAAGAGAGTAGAACAGTTGGAAGAGCAATAGCTTATGAAGATTTAAAATAACTACATAATTACTCCCTTGAAACTATTTACCTCTGTTGTGCCATTGTCATTAATGCCATATTTGTCCCTAGTTTTTTTTATCTTCTCAGAAACACCTTTGATGAATTTTTTAATTTCCTGAAATTACATTAAAACAACAGTAAGCAAAGACATGGTCTTCATATTGAAGTCTTCAGCAGTAAGTTATTTGCTTAGAGCTCCAAATGGAATGTTTACAATAAATTAACAACGCACAATATGAAGAGAGGAACATCAAAACTTAGACACGCACATACACTAGAATTTAGCAAACCAGATTCACTCTTGTGTAACCACAAATTAGTAGCAGTACATGAGGAATATGGTCCACGCTGAATAAAAGCATCCTTCCTGAGCACACACTGAAAACTTAAGAGATTTGATTTTGGTTGATCCTTCCCTCCTACCCACCATTTACTGAAACTGATTCTACCATTAAAAAAAAAAAAAAAAGTTCTCAAAATTCTTACTTTCTGAGTATACTGACACAAACACATTCTCACTCATTTCTCAGTATTCAAAATAAGTCAAAGTGGAAAGACTGTGGCAAGAGAGGAAATATATAAAGGACACCTGCTGGATAGATTTCAGAGATTAACGATGTACTTTATTTGGGGGGAAAAACCCTCAAAATTTATATATACGCGTCGGTCTCTACCTAACATAGTTCTCTACTTAACACAGTTCAAATAACTTCTCTATGCTGTGGAGAGGTCTTGCAGATAATTGCATTTAACGTGTAGTAGTACATAAGCCTTTCACTCTCTTACCAGGTTTACCAAAAAGTAGTTCTAGCAGTCTTTACTGGAACATAAATTGAAACAATACTGTTAGAAAAATATCCAACATTTCTATGAAACATCATTTGGGCATTACGCTTTGGATATAGATATGTACACTAGAAGTCATGAAATATGAGGTCCACGATTAAACTCTTCCATAGAAGTGGACTCAGTGCAAGTCATTACCATAACACAGGGTTATCAGAAACAAAATACAAACAAAAAGCAAGAAGAAATCCTTCCCATTTACTTCAACAATGATTTAAGATAGCCTCTGTGGAGAAGTGAATAGTTTGATTTTTAGAGTCCTTTTAAAGCCTTTCCACCCCAYTAGCCCTGCCTGACAACCAGGATGATGATTATATAATATCATCTCTTCTTCACTCAGTACCAGACTCCATCCAACCACTGCAGTAGCCAGGCACTGAAAATTACTTGCAAAATTGAGTAAATATTTGAGTGACTGCCTTTTTTTTTTTTTTTAAAAACAACTGAATTCATAAATCATTATCAAAACACTTCTATTGCATCCTAACAGAATCCTCAGATTCTCAAAATAACAACATTCTTACTGGTATTCAAGGTATTTTCAGACAGTACGTTATTTTCTGTGAATACTACAACAAAGTCCAAATGAAAGAACCGACAACAGAAGTGTGCTGCTGGAATGGATGCTTCAAGTTGTTTCCCCACTTGGATGACAACAGGATGCATTCATACATTTCTGCCCCTTTTGCCCTGCAGTAAGTCATATTAATTCACAAATGAAATATTTTGCCATTTTAAAGGTTTTTGACCTTGAAATCTTTGCATAAAATTAGTAATTTGATTTATTTCCTAAAATAAGTGTTAAGCAATTATGTGGTATTAGAAAAATTAATCTTTTTACTATGGCTGCCTAAAAAAAAGGGATATTGCAGGACTTGCAGAAGATCATCCAGAACATTTGATCTAGAGAAAAAAAAAAAAAAAAAAACACTAAGGAGAGACTTCAAAAATAATTGTATCTGGAAAATATGGTTCTTTTATGGAGGGGCAGGAAGGGAGGAGTGGAAGGGAAAGAAGGCAGACAGCATAACACTAACTTCTCCCTCCAGAACACTGAAGACTAAATTCTTTTAAATTTTCACCTACTCACATAAAACCAGGGGACAGTAATAATAACCAACACCAACTCCTCAAAAGAAGTTGTCATACTGGCTGAAAAATTGGTCATGTGGTCATATGGATAAAGTCCACAATAGGGCAGACTTAAGACCAAAACAGCACATGACCGCAAATAGCATTATGACAAACTATTTATTGTCAACTTTTTCTCTTTTGACAGTCTCCGAGTTCCAAAATACTTTAAAAAAAAAAAAAAAAATATCTCCAACATACTAAATCAATTGTTATATATCATTCTGAATTGTAAAAATAAGGTACTCAAATGATACATTATTTCCATACACTAGAGCCAAAAAAGGTGAGAAATAAAAGACATTTATTTTTCATTGTCAAAAGTTTTATTTGTGCACAAGAACTAAAAGAGTAAGACTCTCAACTTACAATTATCTGTTCGCAGTTTATCCAAGCTATTGATTTATGCTACAAATAGAAAGAAAATGTAGCTCACTCTTTGCTGAGCCTGTCTGTCTCTATGGACTTATCTTCAGTGCAACACTGTCCTCTATGAGCACAGCTATGTAACTTCCACAGCGAGCTCAAGAAACCATCGGTTCTTTCACATCGTCTAAACCTATAAAGTCTTTTAGTCTGGACCTGTTTAACAAAAAGGCACCAAACTGACTCAGTAAGCTCTGGCTCAATGTGGGCCTTATCAGCTCCTACAGAGCCAACATTTAGTCAAAATAGCAGTCCAGGGTATAAAGCCTAGTCACCCAGGTGTTTGCATCATGTTTCCCAGCACTTAAGCTAGTGGGATCATTTATATACGTGAAACACTACTAATAGAATCCTCACAGTTAAGAAGCCCACTGAAACGCAGAGTGGAACAGACAATCCCACAAGATTCAGCAATAATCCATTCAAGTCCAGGCAGACCCATTAGGTCAGCTCTACATATGCCAGCACTAACTGGCTGTGTGCTCAGCCTTTTCCATGTTTGCATCACACTCCCCAGTACTCATATTCTATCATCTGAAAAAAAAACCACAGAAAAATGATTGAATTTTTATTTGTTTTAATTCTGAGGGTTTCTAGAGATTTTCCCAATTTCAATAAGAAGAAAGCAAAAATTTCCTTTCACCTGTATCTTAATATATTCAAATATGTTAAAATATTAACACAATTGAAACTGTGCCAGCCAGCAATCTGCTTTTTCATGAGTTGAATTCCCTCCAGTGAGGGCAGAGTGCAGGCAGCATGAACGCTAGTCTGTTTGAAAAAGGCTATTTAGACATACTGTTTTCTGGACAAGAGCAGATAAGCCCATTATAGGAACCTCCTGGTAAAATAACAGCGATAAGAAGTATCTCTGTTCTGGAAGGAAAAAGTGGAGGAAGGGATAGGAAAACATCAGAAAGACATGCTAATATCCCTAAAGGGTGAAAGAATGACTTTCAGAAAGGAAAGTCATGTACTAAAAGAAAGCTTCCTCAAATCCTCAAAACCCTCAAATTTAACCATGGGGATTAATTCATGTGTCATGGTTTTCACCATTAGAAAGGAATTGGGTAAATTATTGTGATGAATGCCTACATTATAATTAAACAAGCAGTAATGTATATATGCTAATCAGTTACTTTAGCACTATACACACATCTTTAGCTAAAAAGCACTAACATTAATGCTCACACAGTGCACACACATGCTACAATTACCTCATAATATTTTTCATAACCTGTCTCAGTTAATGTCTTCAAGGATGAACAGAAAAAAAAAAGAAAAGGAAAGAAGAAAATGTAACAGTATCTAAAACGTAAAAATCTTAAGTTAAACTAATTACCATTAAGGTGATGTAGCCATATCTGTGTTTCTGAAATTAATAGCAATTATTTAGATTTTTCTGGTATGATTAAAAAGATGCACACCTCAAAGAACAGCTTCATCTCCAAACTTTGATATTAGTATATTGCATTTTTTTTTCCTTCAGAGATGCAGTTAAGATTTACAGCATATTTCAAGTATGGATATAATTATTTTTTCAACTCTGCTCTAGCAATGGAATTGCAAATCAGGTTTGTAAACCATTGCTTACTAGTTTTGTCACCTTCTGCTCTGAAGCACTCTGATCTATTAAAAAGAAACCCTTCAAAAGCAGGTCACTAAATTCATGTTGTTCTCATCACTGCCAGTAATCAGAAGGTTCATCAAGGTAACAGCTTTAGGTGTCCACAGTCAGGTTAACTCTACCGTTTTTATCACTGTCTCCCAAAGTAGTCTTAAGACTCTGGCTGCTCTCATAAGTGTTAAAATTGCTTAATGCTCTTTCAAACAAATTGACTTTTACAATTCAAAGTGCAAGCAGTCATGTGAACATTCACTCATCCTTAAAAGACGTGGAAGTACTCCCCAGAAGATAAGCCCTGTCCAGCAAAGCACTTCATATGACAGAAGTTTTTTGCTGTGTTAGTGTCATAAGAAAGCAAGGTAAATAGGTGTAAGTGTATAGCTGGTGTTTCTATTACAGGAAAACAAGCAAATGAGTAAAACCAGTTATTCAGAAAGTTGATAATATCAAAACATATGCATAATAACGGAGTATGAGACAGTCCTAGTGGTTTATTACACAGACTAAGTAAGTATTATTTCATTTCTAATGTCCCAGGGGAAGCATATCATTAGTGTACCATCTTGCTATGGAGAAAAATTCCAGCAAGGTATCTCAGATCAGTGGCACCTTCTACTCAAAAATCACTAGATTTTTCTCTCATTTCTAATGTTCCTGTGGTGAATGYGAACAACTACCATAGTAAGAATTAAAATTACTAGTCCTACCTCCCCATCCCCTAAATGTACAGAAATATATTACTGAACAAACTACTACTACTGCTACTAACGCATAAAATTCAGCCATTGCTCCTTCAGATTGGTAAGACCATTTTATTTAATTTCCTTGACTTATAACGAGAGGTTAATCACAATGTGATAAGGAAGTGAGATAATTACCTGCAGAAAACTGTCTCGGCAGCAAAGAAATTCATTCTTCTTCATGATGGACTCAGATGTTAACACCAACTCATTTTTACTAAGGGCTGGTTCACTTCGGCATGGATATACGGCCTTAAGAGGAAAGAAATTACTTCTTCACATAAAACACATGCACAAAAACTTCATTGTAAAGACACAGAATATAGATACATACAATTGATTAACAGCATTCTTTAATTTTGGTTGGTTTTGCTTTTTTTTGTTTGCCTGTTTTTGTTTGTTTTTTTTTTTTTTTTTTT
>JAYKAV010002185.1:965373-978915 GCA_035582835.1 Phoebastria nigripes | reverse complement strand
TTGCCAAAGTACAAATGTTTATATTTAATTTTGGGTTTTTTTGTTTGGGGCTTTTTTTGTTGTTGTTGTTTGGTTTGGTTTTTTACTATATAATACCAGACTATTGTGAAGAGAAATTCCACATACACTTCTACTTACTTATGTAAATCTGAAGGTGTACAGACACACATTTCTAATTCTATCAATTTATTATACTCACATTACAGAAATCTGAACAGTCATTTCAGCAAAAGGCTTTTATCTTTGTTGGGGAGTGTGTGTGTGGCGGGGAGAACAACCAACAAATAAACAAACCACAAAACCAAAACCAAACAAACAATACCATTCTTCAAACATCACAGTATGTCCAGAGTTATTCAACAACACATCAGGCTTCTGACTTAAGAAGCAGTTCAACACAAAGAATATGCATGTCTTGATTTAATAAGGAATAACTTTGTGTAATATAAGTCCAATCTAGTACCCAACTAAGCCACTAGTAATTTATCTAGTGAGTTGGATTTTAGGCCCTGAAACGATGTCTAAGCACAGAAGAAAATTCTATTTTTCACAGCGTATACACAGTTTGGTCCTAGCTGCTCTGTTCTAATGGAGAAAATATCTATAACTCTTAGTATACACATGCTGAAAGACTGATCAGGACCACTCAAAAAGGCAATTTAAAAATAAATACTTCAACTGAAACAATTCTCCCCATAATTACTACTTCCTCCTACATGCTTCATAGTGTCTTCACACTTCCAACAAAGATTTCAGTAATCCTTACCCTGATATTGTCTAAAACTCGCTTGAATTCCAACGGTTCATCCTTCCCTTCCATGGCTGCAGGATCCAAGCCATCTCCTCCATAAATAAACTGTATAATGTCACCAGTAGAACTTCTGACTGTCAAATCATACTGTGAGCAAAGATCTTCAAGTGATTTTACCAGCCGCCTCTGAAGGAAAAAAAAAAAAAAAGTGCAAGGAAAGTAAATGGGACCTTTTTAAAAATAGCTATTAATGGGGATTACAAGAAGTATAGAAACTGGACTCAGGAAATAAATCTGACACAGTGATTAGCAGGCATGAAAACCTGTTTTAAGTCACACATTATCCCTAGTGCTTCACTGTACATTCCCCAGAACATGAAAGCCAACAATAACAAAACTTAAAGCAACAACACAATTCTCCACATTTAGAAATTCCATCATATAGGAAACCTAACGCTAAGCTGCAAGAACCTGTTATAGTCTGAGGAATTTGGGCTTTTTTTGACAGAATAGTTGTATTCTTCCCATCAAGTTTATTTCTCAAGGGATACAACGCTTTTTGTGTATGGAAGCAAAACCAGTCAATGATTATTTTCACTGACAAAAACCAAAGAGCTCATCTGTCAAAGCCAGTACAGTAGGTGCTATTTTTCTACCACTGTTAGCTACTTCTCTTACATTAATTCCTTGTATTGGGAAATCCCTTTACTACCATCTTCCCTCCTCCGCCTCCCAAAAAGACGGCATGCTATGAAGCATTAGGGGTTAAAAACGTTTTTACTTGAAAGATGGACTTCATTGTTCTATGAAAGTAAATTAGCACACTAAAGAATATAAATTGGTAATTTTTTTTCACTGAGGAGCAAAAAGATAAGATGAAATTAATGTTAAGATTTTGGGGTTTTGGTTTGGTTTTTTTTTTGGTTTTTTTTTTTTTTTTAAATTCCGGAGTCCAAGTGCTACAATTTATTCATGTAGGGTGAAAGTTGATGAGGAAAAATATTTTGCAGGTTGCTTATTTTATTTATATATATTTGTATATACTTACACACATGCAAACATTATTCCGTTAGTTTGGGAGACAAATGGTCTAATTAGTCACCCACCCCAAAAGGAATTTATTTTGGTCTTTGTAGAGTTACTTGCGTATCTCTGAACATGTCCCCAGCCCCAAATTATCTTGGCTTTTCTACTGCCTGTTGCACTAGGAAGAGGACTATACTTAAAACGCTACTTAAATATTTTCACTGAAGTCTTAAGACTACTCATAAGAGCAAGAAGCTTTGTTGGAGGGACATTTATTTTCACAGGAGATATAGCCAAAGACACTAACACCTTACAGAACTTTAAGTCCAAGTCTATATGGCCAAGGTGCCTGTTACCTAAAGAGGACAGATACCGAAAGGGAACTTTAGCCATATTTCTGTCATCCAGACAATCTTTTTTTAAATAACCCAAATCAAGGCTTTGTGTTTTCTGTTTCTCATTGTTGAAATACTGTATCTGAAAAAGCACTCACAACTCAAATCTCTGTTATAATGTATGGACAAAACTTCCATTATTCACATGGGTTTTAGGAACACACACTACATAGAAAGTAGTCCTCAGTAATTCCATAGAACAAGGGCTTTTATCACCCATATTCAAGAGGAAACAGCTTAATACAAGTATATTACTGTACCATTGCCTGAGGTCTGGTTTACAAACCTCACATCTACTGGAGAATAGAGCAAAGTCATGTATTTCACAGTATAAATTACTCTCTGTTACATTAAAAACAAACACACGCACACACATAATGTAGGCACTTCTCCCCTACCCCTCACCTCAACATGCACATAATAAATATCCTCCTTTTGCAAGACTGATAAAAACCCCACTCCACTGACAGTTACCTGCATATATCCAGTTTCGGCTGTTTTTACAGCTGTGTCAACCAGACCTTCTCGACCAGCCATTGTATGGAAAAAAAATTCAGTGGGAGTCAACCCAGAATAGAAGCTATTAGCAACAAAGCCTTTTGCTGCTGGGAGCTACAGAGAAGAGTGGGAAAACACGGTTAAAATGCAATGTACATTCTGCATGCACATTACAGAAAAACATATTGTATGTCATCTAAATTCTTTCAGATAGTTAGCCAATACATACGCAAACACAGAGCAATTGTCTCAGCTGCATTTAGCTTTGAAGTTCAATGTTTGTATTTTAGATCTGAATAAAAGCTTCAAAACCCTTGCCTAGTTCTTCCAAACTACTCTAAAAGACTTTCTTCCTCCTCCTACAAGCCTTGTCATGCTTCTAGCCATTCCTTGCAAACACTACACCAACTTCTAACACTTCGGCCTCCCTTAAAGTTGCAAAAATTGAAAAGGCAGTAAGAATGTTCATTTTGCAATAGTATAGCGAAGGTATTTGCAGAGCATAAGACTAAGGAATCCAGAAAAAATATGACTGGAGGTATGTGCATAACTAATTCTTTCGAATGGTTTGCTCTCACCTCTGAGAAGAGTTCTTGCCAATGAACTTTATGCAGGCATCCCTTTAAGTCAAATAACACCAAACTGCCTCCATGATCACAAAGAACAATGTATAGGCTACAAAGAGGTTCACCTTAGAAGATCACTTTTTGTTGTTATTTAACAGGTAGTGCTTTCTAAATCAGTAAAAAAGCTAGAGTTAAAAATGTAACTTTTACCTTCTCATCTAATCCATGAAGTATTTTTTCTTCTTTAATTTATTCAGAACAGAAAAGATTTTAGGTTACAGAACTCAGAAGTTGGAATTTGGACATTTAGTGACAAATGCAAGTGTCATGGCTACCATCTGACACTTGAGTTACCTAACACACTAACAAGATTGATGGCTGGTATCTAGAACCTTCTCTACTGATCATTAGATTTCAGGTAACAGTTTAAAAAAAAAAAAAAAAGAATGTCACTGAATTGTATTAACAGGTGCATGAGACTCCTTATTGCTTCATGTAGAACAGAACTTAAACACGGAACATTCAGAGTAGCCCATGATATCTATCCTCGTGGAAGAAGAAAAAAAAACAGACTCCAGAATGGTTTATCTGGCATGTTTCACCTGGATAAAGATACCAACACACACCCAGCAGTTGTCCTGAAAAGTCTTAGTGCAGTGAAACAGGATGCAAGAGAGAAACTTTAACAAGTTATTTCTAGGACTCTGAAGAGAACCAAAAATGTATCATCAGACTTACTTTAATTTTACTAAATCAGAAAGGTCTAAGCAAGGCTTAGCTGTAAAAATTCAAGCTAACTAGACATCCTATGGCAATTCACAACACTACTGTTAACTCTCAAATCACATTCAAAACATATCACATTCACCATATGTGATCCTTTTCCTTCACCATGTCATGACAACACATCCTATCATGCATCCTTCTTAAAATGGTTGAAGGCAACTTGTTTCAGTTTTCTTTACAGTGTATTGTAAACATACAGAATTACCTTAGAATGCTTCTCGAAGTGAGGCAAGGATCTGTTCTCAAATCCATCAGGAACTCGGGACCCACTGATAGCCTGCTGACCTACACAAGCAATCATCTGGGATATATTAATGAAGGAGCCTGAAAAGAAAGAAAAAAAAAAAAAAATCTCACTCAGAAGTGAGGAGTATCACTGCTCCTCTGATGAGCTATCTTCACTTCCATGAAGATCTATTATTTAGCTTCGTAATTCTTCACAAATGCACTTAGAATTGCAATAGCTAAAGAAGCTTTTCTGTTGCTTGTCCTGTTCATTTCAGCATTTATGCAGAAACTGACAACTAAGTTAGTCTATGATATAGCTAACAACTCCTTTTAAAACTCTCTTCTTTGGGTCATAGACATTCATGCCACAACTATTTGACTACAGTCCTTATATTATCCTGTTTTTTATTATGGATTGTGTTTTATACAACCCATGATCATATTTTGCTTCACAATTTCTTTAATAAACATATTTTAACAATATTTTTCATGAAGGGTTCAGTGTCTACCAAGATTCCTAGAACAAATTATGTCCCAGAGAATTAAGTCACTAACTCAGGAGTTTTATTTGCTGAACATGTTTGCAAACAATGCCTGCCCCCCCCCCCCCCCCAATATACTCTTAATATATCCTCCTTCTTAGATTTCAGTATTTCTTTAGAAATACAAAATGTCACCCTGAGGCTTTCCACAATTTATTACAGACAGATAAATAAAGGCAAAGGATTAAGTGATTTCTTCAAATTCTCATAGGAAACAAAGGAAAGCTCAGATAAGAATTTGAGTATAAAACAAGTATTTACTACACAGGTGGTCCTTCAGAAACAAAGCAGTGAAGATGGCTGAAACATCAGTTCCAATTCTTAATATATCATTTCCAGTTGATTTTTGTATGTGATATAGATACTTGAAGTCAGAAATGCAACTGAAAACTTTTTACTGAATTAATTCAAGTCTTAAGAACATCTAAAGTTCCAATAGGGTGTTTTTCAACTTGTAGTAAAAATTTAAAGATACAAAAACTAGCACATCAACTTGATTTTAATTAACTGTACCCAACCTGTACTTATTGAGAAGAGTCACTTCAAATCTATACGACATGAATTTAATACTTGAACAACTGACTGTATAAAACAAGCTATGAAGACAGAACAAGTAATTTTGAGAACAGTGATGAAGCGAGCAATCTACTTCCAAAGTTTAGCTATCCCTACCTTTAGAACCACAGAGAGCCATGATAAGGGGACTGTTGCTCTTGTCCAGTTCTCTGAGACAGGCACTGCCAGCGTGATCTCTGATAACAGAGAGTTCTTTAAGGATTAAGGCCTGAAATTCAAGATTTCAGAGATTCAGCATTCGTTAAAAATACCATACATAAACAGTACTCTATCACTTGCCAGCAATTCCTTCAGTAGTCAAAGGCAATTCGAAATGCAATAAAGAGAAAGAAACCTAGATGTTGCTTTGGGTAAAATAAGTTTTAACTTTTAACTTGCATAACTTTCCAGTTTGCTGCACAAAAAGTCTTTGTTGGGATAAGACGGGGGTAGCCAGGGACATGACAACCCCTTTTGTCAGCAGCACCAGCTTAAGCTAAACTGAACATTGAACTAAGCTCTAAGTCTTACAGCACTACATGAAAGATTACCACAAAAAAAAATTATTTGTGGACTGCTTTCAGAGAGTACAATGCTGATATCTCCAATTGTTAAGAACATAACAAATGTATCAAAAAAACCATTCTAGGACATACACAGGTGTCTGAAAAGAGGAAGAGTGGAAAAGACTGCAAGACACTTCTTTCAGCTAGAGTGCCACTTCAAACTGGACAACTGTGGCAGTACTTTATCATAGGGTGGGGTTTTCTGGTTGGTTTTTTGTTGGTGGTTTTTTTTTCTTTCTACTTTTTTTTTTTAAAGGTAAAAACTAGACATTGACTAGGCAAGAAGACAAACGTATACAACCATTAAAGACAACGAAAAGAGTGTTCTTCAGCTGACTTCATTAAGGCCCTGCTTTTGGGCAACATTCATTGCTCTTCAAAATTTCTACAGAAAAAAGAAAAAACCCAGCATAACCAAAGTCCACTTAACTTTTGCCCTAATAAGGGGCAAGAAAACACTTGCATATAAACAGAACTGTAACTAAAGGAATATTTTGCTTCTTGGATTAGGTCCTTTGCTGTTAGTGTTCTTTATTAACTTAGCAAATATCGATAAATGTAATTAACCCCGTTCCAATTACCTGTGTAATTTTATCCTCTTGTATGTCACCCCAATACATCCAGCCAGGAGGGAGYGAGTATCTCAGTTGTTTAGCTAACATTTTTAGATGCATGCAAGCATCTAAATGTTCAGTCTAGATAGACTCAGATGAAGTTGCGTACCTAGGGACCCTATTTACTTGTATTTTTAGGTTTCAGAAGACAACTTTGAACTTCACAATTTACATGAATATATTCATGAAGTCTCTACTCTAAATATATAGTGATTTCAATTAAAAATTTTACCTCTAGTGTCTCTTCTGCAGTACAACCAGGCTGCTGCTGTAGCTTGCCAGTGTTCAGAGCTTCAATATACTCATCACATTTCTTATAGCCAGCATTCAGGAGCTCATACTTAGCTTTTAGCAGGCCCTGCCCAGGGGTTACATCACCAATTCCAATTGAAAAGCCACGATTAGCTATTAGTAACAAAACAAAACCAAACCAAAMCAAAAGATTATATTGATAGCTCAATCTCATATAGAGAAAACAAATTAAACCCGGGAAATATTATCATTGGGAACTTTATTTTTTCCTCCCATCATGTGACCATCATAAGCACTTCATAAGCACAATCCGTTGTTTCACTGTTTGTCAGCTTCACAACTAGCTTTTTTTTTTTTTTTTTAAACATAGTACATCATATTTGAAACAAAAATCTTGCTTGATTGCTGTATATTTCTGCTTTAAGATACTATTTTACACGGAAATGTACTTCCCCCCATTACTTACAAAGATAGACAGGAGCAAGTCTGGCTAGTCGTGACATGGCATCTGCAGCTTCTACCTGTCCCCAGTCTCTCAGCAAGATGTAGAAGATGTTGTTCTTGGATCCTGAACCTAAGGTTCCTTTGTCCATACTGCCACTCATTAACTCACTGTTTTGAATGGTGACATCTAGAAACAAAAAGGCAAAAAGAATTCATTGTTTTTCTAAAACATTACCTAAACTCTAGTAATCAATTATGGAGCAGGTTTTTAAAGAACAGCTCTATTCATGAAAAGAACAAAACCCAAAGGCATACGTTTAATGTATCTGTAGAAGTGCATGAGTAAGTATGTAAGAGGAACAGCCTACAACCTGACCTTACCAACTTAATTTAAAATTTATTTCCCTTCCTCCTTATAAAGGCAACTGTATCCAATTTAAAACTTGTGAGAAACACTGTGAATAATCCTTTCTGTTAAAAATCTAAAAATAAAGTTCACTTCATTAATCAGAATAAAGTCTTCAATCAATCTTATGTGTCCAGAAATAAAGTCCTCAATCATGCATAATAAACCAAAGTTATTTATTTATTTATAAAGTAGAGCAACAAAATTTCAGAAGTGAAGTTACAGTTCTCTTATTCAAAAGATTCTGATATTCAGTTCAACTCAATCACCTCTCGAGGCACGGCTTAAATTTAAAAGACACACTGGACTCAGACATCTCTCTAATTACAAGCATATCATAAAGACATCTGTCTGCCTGTAGGCCTATACAAACTTCCTTTTTCAGATTACTTCCTTTTGCTTCATCAGGAACCTTCCATTTCAGCCACTGAATCTTCCTTAGAAGCTTTAGCCTTTAAGCAATTAAAAAGTATCTTCTGTACATGAACTTTAGAGATATTTTCTATGAGAGCAGTACAATATATGTTCATCCTCAACTTCATTATGTATCTTTCAAAGAAGAACTGGCATATGTCGATGGATCCAATTTAAATCATTTTATGCAGAATGCTGTATATGTTTGCACAAGTTACTCTATGCTCAATATTTTCAATGTGAATTTAGGTAATCATCATCTTTAACCAGAAGTCACTGCTCTATTACTTATTATGTACAATCAAAATGTGATACCAGGATTTCTTGAGACTTTGGCAAATTTGCAGAGAACTTTCTGAAGAGAAATAGTGTTGCTTCAGAAATGAAGTTTTTTCAGAGAACTGAACAGAGCCACCAATGAAATCCAAGTTTTCCGCATCATCTGCTACTGTCGAACTCAGAAAATGGAAATTCTTCCCATACTTCCTAAAATGAAAAGACTGCGGAGCAAAGAAGATGGCCTATGTTCACACAAGTGTGAATAGGATTGCTTTGTTGCCTTTCACCCCACATATGTTAGAGGCTGAAAAAAATTGTGCCACTATGTTTATAACCAACTTCACAACCACAGAGTGGTCCTATCTTCTAAAGAAATCGCTCAGAGTCTGGTGTAGAGCGGATTTGAGTCCTAATTGGTAAATTCTTTCTCACATCAACATTACATGACAGAATTACCGTAAAACAATGGTTCCTCCCTAGGTTCTTTAACTCACACTTCTGAGCAGCAAGGAGCCAAGCTAATCCTGCCTGCTCAAGTTCTTTTCCAGCTCTTACCACATGAATGTTGAATTAATAACAAGCAAAGCCTTGCTCATCTCCTACACCCTCTTCAACCCTGATGCTCTGCATTCCATCTGCCACTCTGACCTCCCTAACTGGAAGGATACAGATGGTTTGATATCCTAGGGATTCCTATCTTCCCTACATATCCTAACTCCTTTCACTGCTTGACTTCTAATTGTATCACTACCCCCACTTAAGATATTAAATTTTTCCATTTGCCCTCTGCACAACCACTTCCTAAGCTTCTTTGCTTTTACTTCTCTCTTACTTCAAATACTACGTTAGTATCACGACAAGCCTAGCATCATACAAAAGAAATTTTATTACAAGTAAACACTCAAGTCTTTTCTTTGGTGTTCAGCATGACTTCAACTTTTGAGAAAAACTGCATAATTTTATTTTTCATTTCAAGAATACTTATGTGAAGTACTGCTTTAACTCCTACAGTGAGCTCAACAGCAACAAACTCAACAAAACAATAGCTACAATTTCTTTGAAGACCAAAAGGCAGCTTTAGAAGTGTCACTCACAAGAATCATTGTAACACAGATCTTCCCCTTTGCCACAATACTGTTTGCCCTTGGTTCGTAGATTGGCTTTTACAGGACAATCATCACTGGGTTTGAGAATGAGGCTGAAAACCTGTTTTCCTGTCCAGAGTGTTACAGGCTTAGAGAAACAAAAGGACAAGAATTAGGATTACAGAGTTTATGCTACAACTACAGTAAAATAGCAAGCAAGAATTTAATTGTAAAATTGTTTTCTATACAGAACCTTTCTATGCTGAACTATACTTGTAGAAGTGCGTAGTAGCATTC
Source organism: Phoebastria nigripes (assembly GCA_035582835.1). NCBI lineage: Eukaryota > Metazoa > Chordata > Aves > Procellariiformes > Diomedeidae > Phoebastria > Phoebastria nigripes. The sequence goes on along the minus strand of JAYKAV010002185.1, from coordinate 969,211 downwards.
CTTTGAATAGGGAAGTATTATGCACTTTTATAGATATAAAAATGCTGACTGCTGAATGGTTATCCTTTACATAAGGGTATGTGCATGCATTTAGAGAAACATGCTCTATTGCTCCCTCTTACTGTCATGTTTCCCTTTCTGATTAGAAAAGAGAGGAGAGAAAAAAAAAAAAAAAAAAAAAAAGATGCTGCTGTCATTTCATTTCCCAAGGAGGTTGCAACATTTATAATTCCTTCTTTACAGAGTGCTTTTGGTTTAAATTTTTAGGAGGTTAAAGATTCATATAATTATGTACTCCCCTCAGCTGTAGTTAAATGTAATTAACTGTCACAGCTAGCACTAAAATTATTCATTTGGAGTGACAGAAGCAGTCAAAGAATCACTGCTCTTAGCTATTAGCAAAAGTCCATATAAATTTATAAAATTCACATTAGATACTGCCCATAAATGCTCTGACCTTGATTTAAATTAGTATTATTCATTGGTATTTCAATTTCACTTTCTGAATTTCCCTAATATTACACTTACTGTTTTGAAATTAAATAAAGGGTATGAAAAATGTATACATTAATACTTAGTGAGTATTTAACAAATTTGAAAATGTACCAAACTCTCTTCAAACAATACTGTTTGCCTCAAATACAAAATTAATCAAATACAGACACCCTTAAATGTATGTGAATGAAGGCTTAACAGACCCTGATCTAATAAATGATACTATAGCTCTCTTCAAAGTTTGTGACAAATACACAAATACTCTGCCCTTCATAATAAATATTTTGTGTACGTGATGTAACAACAACAAAAACAACCCAACCCCCAAACAAAAACAAAACAAAAAATATCACATAGCACTCATCCTCTTTAACACATTGCCAGCTTAACAACTAAAGCATACTATTTCCCAGGTTTAACATCTCCTAAATTCAGGATACTGAAACCGAGAACCGTTGAGCATTTCAGGACATTACTTGAGGGCATCCAACGAGTAACATAGTTTTTCCGCTTAGCCCCATATTAGCCTGCACAGCCAGTAACAGTGAGGTTTACTAAGAACAATGTATCTTCTACTGACCATCAATAGCCAAGTGGTCTGTCTCACAGTAGCAGGATAGTAGCAAAGCTACGTTTGAACCTTGAAGGAACTCTGCATCTGAACTGCACCATCCAAGGTTGACTCTGTCCAGTATCAGGAATCATCAAACAACTTCTGCATAGCTTTGACCCTGAAATCTGATCCTTGCACTTTACACTTTACAAATACAAAACCTCATACAAAACTAACGTCAGAGAAAACAAGAACTGTCTCTTCTGAGAACATCACCATGGGTCAAGAGCACACATCAGAGAAAGTCTTAGTAACATTAAAAAAATAGTTTGACACACCTTCAGAATCGCTGGAGGTGGAAGACGAACCTTAATCTTTTCATCCTTGCCAACCAGGATAGAAGCAATAATTTGACAGGCTTTGGCTCGATCAAAAAAGGTATCTTTTAATGTAAGAAGATAGGCACCTAGAATGTAAAAAATTATTAATGTGACAAACTAAAATGAGATTAACTTCAAAAGCTATTGCATATTCAGTATCAAAGATTTCATTCTAATACTAGTTACCTACTTACTATGCAAATGGCAATAGTTTTGACAACTTCAGTTGTAAATCCTTTCCAGATTTTTTTTTTTTTAATTGCTGCACACTCAAATTTCCAAAAATTAAAACCAGTGCATTTCTATAGTCTATTCTCCCTCTCAGACTCTACCCCATAGGTAAAAATAAGGCCTTGGTGTTAATTTTTGTACACTTTCTTCCTTATATCCATTGGACATTTCCCAAAGAATTAAGGAAACTTGAAGGTACTTAGTATAGGTTAAAACTAATTTTTGACTAATGAATTCAACTCCTCTACCATAATCATAAGCTGTTTACATTGCCTACCTAACGCATATAAAGATCCCAAACATTCATTTTCTCTGCCAGAGAAACACTGCAAAACATACACAAAGATAACAATAATTGCACCTACAAAGGTAGACAGTATCAGAAGAGATTCTGAGGACATCATTATATTTCAGACTAACAATGGCCTTACTCTCCTAATGTCACTTTGACTTGTGAAAGGAGAAATTTTTTAATTAATATAGAAAAACTCTGGAAAAGTGGGAAGTGATTCTGAAGGAACAACTGTTGTATCACACAGCCTGTATTTACAGGTGTGTAAATAAGCTTATATACACACCTGTAAGGAAATCTTGAATAGCAGCGATGAGAGGTTCTCCATTTCTTGGTGTTACCAAGTTTGCTTTAGTCTGATACAAGAAACAAAAAAATTAGGCATTTGAAGACACTGATACTTCATTTGTTATTCAGAAGGAAACTTAACGTTTAAGACAGTTATTTTAGCAAAAATGGTAAAAGCTTATTCTAAATCAAAGTACAGCTGTCTTCAAAAAGATAGAAAAAATAAACTACAAGTTTCAGTTCACTACAGTCCATGCAAATCTATTGACAGTTAAGGAATAATTTGAGAAGAGTTACTGGAAATTACATATTCTGTTTCCAAAGCAGAAGTTGCAATCAACTAGATGTGTTTGGTAGGTTACTGTTTAAACGGGACACGGAAGGGAAGACAAGCTAGCTTTGAGAATCTGAGAAGAGACAAAAGAGGTTATGCTCACTGCAGGGAGTGAAATATTGCAAGTTGTGTGGTCCCTACTGAAAATTGCAAGTTGTGTGGTCCCTACTGATATGTAATAATCAAGCTAGCCACTTCCACTAGCCCTATTTTCTTATGCCTTACTCAGACTGCTGCTCCAGTTAATCACCCCCACCTATGCAGCACAGTTTTGCCTGAACTGTTTGCAGGCCCACACAAATCTGAATCACACACTTTGGCGGGGTCGGGGGGGATATTTTTCTTTTTAAGCGCCCAAACCAGTTCAGCAAGCCAATACAAGCTGCAGCCGACAGTTTTGTTGGTACATCTGCAGTAGCAGTGGCATTCAGTGACCCTAAAAGAGCAACGTACCGGAGAATCCTCAGATTGTTGCTACTGACTCTACTTTAACACCACAGATCAATGCTGGCAATCATCAGATCCCTCTGTATCTACCCTCCCTTCTCCCTTTTTTCCCCTGCCCTAAGAGCCTACTGTCTCCTGCCTTGTCTGGTAAACTGCCTTCTCCAGTACAAGCACACTATTGCTGCCTGATTTCCAGTTGGTCTAACCGCCTGCAGTTGCTGGGCTGTCCGACCAGAAAGCAAAGTATGTATCTGTTTGGTAACAGAGCTACCCTGTTTTGGTAGCAATCACTAAGGACAGTCAAGCAGAAACATACTAATGACATCTACTTACTTAAAACCACTGAATATTCTACGGATGCTAAATATAAGTGTATTAGACTACCGTTGCGTAACAGTCCTCATTTAYTCTAAATTCCCTTTTGCAGAGTTTTCAGGCAGCTTCACAGTCGCACATTATCCATACCTAGGAATCTTGATAACATTTCAGATTGCACATGCAAGTTAAGAAATAAGGGGCTCAGCCCATCTGTCACTAGCAAAATCCCAACCCCAACATTATCTACATACCCCCATTAAAACAAGAGCTTCTGCTTTTGCTTCTTCTGTCTGAGGAAGGTGAAGGTTCATCTCATCTCCATCAAAGTCTGCATTGTATGGTGTACAGACACATTCATTAAATCTGAACGTCCTATGAGGTTTTACTCTAGCCTGAAGGAAAAAAAAAAGAAAAAGAGAAAAGAAAAAGAGAAAAGAAAAAGAGAAAAGAAAAAGAGAAAAGAAAAAGAGAAAAGAAAAAGAGAAAAGAAAAAGAGAAAA
>JAYKAV010002185.1:921559-964938 GCA_035582835.1 Phoebastria nigripes | reverse complement strand
AAAAGAAAAAGGTGATGTACATGCAGTCAAGCATGCTAAAAGATGAATCACCATGCCTGAGTGCTTCCTTGTAGGTTTTATCCTTTCTTTTTATTACAGACATGAGTCAAAATTTCTGATTATAGGATTTAACTCAACCAGGAACTGACAGAAATTGTAGTCAGGTTGTATTATACAAATGTAGCTAATAACTTCCATTATTAAGAATTTATACAAAGCACAGAAAACAGCATGCTTTGTAGAGATCACATCAACTCTACAAAAATGAAATGCTTACGCAAGAACAGATACCGAGGTCAATTACGGCTAATAACAGAATTGTCCAGACAGCACACTGCCCAGTTACACATCAATTCCCATGCAAAAGCACAACTGCACTGTATTCATGCTCGTCCCCACACAGTGTTTCAGAAGAAGCTGTTTATTTTTGTGTGTGCAAGAGATTAACACCAGCAAAAGGTAAACCACCTAATATTCAGGGATGCACTACCTGTATGTTAGGCTGTGTGTGCACTTACAATGTGAGCCATGATGCTCAGCTTATGAAGAGAGGGTTGTCGATTGAACAGGACTATATCACCATCTATAAGATGTCGCTCCACGATATCACCAAACTTCAGCTCCTGGGCCATCTTTTCTCTGTTTCCATATTTCAAAAACCTTATAGTAACACATAACAATGGAGTCAGAAGAATTAAAGCCAGAAAGATGTAAAGACAACTGAAAATAAATTCTGTGTTTATAATGCAAGTTCTTCCATTAAATGCTGGAGTATTTGTATTACAATAACTAGAAGACAAAACTGATGTGGATTGCATCATTAAACATCAGCCCTGCTGCTATTTTAAATAATGAATGTATTTGTGACATTAGTTAACAAAGCCACAGTTATTAGTCAAACAAGTAAGAAAAAAGTCTATTTATAAAAACAAAGAATTTGCTTCAATTGTATCAGGGAGCATAGGGAGTTTCACTCATATACTATCACTTCTTACTACCCATAAACTGACTGCAGATTAGCTCTCCCATGAAAACAGCCAGTACAGCATGCCCAAAACCACCTGTTTTCATTTATCTCTGTACTACACCCTCTATTCCAAGTAAGAGAGACTCAGTCATTAAAAAAAAAAAAAAAAAATCTAATTGCAGTTCACTATCATCAGTATGTACACTTAGTTTAAAACCAACAGGTTATCTAAAAAGAAATTGTACACTAAAACTGAGGAGATAATGACAATTTTTTTGTTACTGCCCTTTATGAAAGATTCTAAAAGTAAATTTTAATCCCTGTGGTATAACTGTTTTCACACAGCAGTAAGAACAAGTTGATGGGGAAAGACAAAAAGTGAATCATTACAGATAAGCATGATACCTTTTCATCTGTGTGTGCCTTTGCTGTATGAAGTTGGCTCCAGGATGAACATCAGGACCATTACGGACAAGTTTCCTCATAAAATTAATATTTGCTTTGTTCACCTGTTGCATAAAGACTTCAATCAGAAACAAATGAAGCACATTTCAGGACCTCTTGTTTTTGGTGGTGGCTTTTGCGTTTTCAAAATTTAGGCTCAACTGACAATCCCCCTCACAGCCTCCAGCTGCTGAAGGGAACAAGCAGGAGGGAATAGAGAAGGAAAATGTAAACCAATCTTAGAGCAGAACAGAGTGAGATTAAATTAAAAATCTGGGAAGTAAATTCAGAAATAAAAATACCCAACCACTCCTCAGACAGACATACCAACAAACATATGAAGCTATGTATAAGTTCAAAAAATACCAAGCAAAACTCTTCTCTCTTGATATGTCACTCTCTACACCATATGCCTTCACAGTACTTGTATATATCTGATAGTACAACCTTCATTTACCAGCAGCAACAGAACTGGCAAAGCGTCACTGAATGACATTTCAAACATAAAAGCAATACATTCACTCCCTTTTATAGTAAGGCTATAAAGAAGGACAACACTGATGTCTGGTTAAAAAAAAAAAAAAGGCACAGAAAAGGTTTTGGTTCTACACTACTTACCTTTTCAGGAAAAGTTAGTATTTTAGCAACATGAATAGGCACTGCTACTTCATCTATTCTTAAGTTAGGATCAGGTGAAATGACTGTTCTGCCAGAGAAATCTACTCGCTTTCCAGACAGATTGCCTCTAAACCGACCTAACAAAACAAGCAAGTAAAAACTCTTTTATATAACAGATAACATTTTGAAAACAACTGTTAAGACAGCACATTAGAAAATCTTTCAAGGTACATTACTGAAGCACAACACAATAGCAGCAGAGAGATGCTTTGGAATAGCAAATATTTGTGGCTTAATTAATAAAAAATAATTGAAAACAACTTTCTAGACCAACCTTGCTTTCCCTTAAGTCTCTGAACAAACCCTCTCGTCCATTTTTTAGGTGCCATGTTGAGAGGAATCCCTGAGAGCTCACTGTTAATGTACAGTGCACACTGCAGTTGAAGAAAGTCCCAGTCTTCCATAATCATCTGTGTTTTGGCTCCTGATATCCTATGCTAAACAAAATAGACATCCAGTTCAGAAAATAAATATAACAACACATATTAAACTAGCAAAGAATTTTTCTGATATGAGTACAACTCTTCTTTCGAAAATAATGTTAAAAAAATCTTCATATGTTGGAATGAAAAAGGCGAGATAACTTTCTAACGGGATGCATATTGCTGTAGCGTAAGGCCATTCACAAGAGAACCCAGCAAAAAAGTTTCTTTTGACTAGCACTGGCTTTGGATAAGTGCTCACAAAACTATGTTTTTGTTTAAGTTATATTTTTCCCAAGCTACTGAAGTTAAGCTAATATAACTTCACAGCCAGGAAAATCATCAGTAGTTAATAATTTTTCAGTCACGGGAATTAGTGCTCACTTGATTTTGGCTTTTGGCTTTTCCTGCCAAAAGACCAGTTTTGAAAAGCCTGAAAAGTATCAGTGCGGTAGAACTGTTCTTCTAAACAAATGAAAAATGTCAAATTTACTTCTAGACTCAATTTGATAACCACGCTAACTGAAACCTGACTTCTTAAGAACAGATGGTGGAATGAAGAAAGGACAAAGCTGTAGTAAAAAAAGAGAAAGGTCTACATGAAAAAAAMCCCCCAAAACCCCCAAAACAAAACCAGGTATAATGTTTTCATTGAAAGTGACCACTCAAAAAATGCCAGTCATGGCGGGGGTGAAGGGGTGGGGAAGACAAGAGTTTACAGACCAGAACTCAAATGAAAAAACATTTCCCACGATCCACCAGCAGATCTTCAGCAGGTCCTACACTGCAAGCAGCCAGTCAGCCAGCTCCATTTGAAGCAAGTTTCTCTATATCTTTCAGCAAAATCCCAAACAACATAGCAGTGCAGTACAGACTGCTTGCTAGATTGTAAGCAGTAACACAAGTAAAACCACTTGCTATATTCAATTCTAACCAAATCTTTTTGAAGGCAACAGTCTCCGAGAGCTTGAAGGACGACTCACCTTTTTTATTACATCATTGAGGAAAATTATCTCTGTCAGTTTCATTGTTAAGTCATCTTCATTGGTACCAGACTTCAAGTCACTCACCACAGAGGGTCTGATACACAGTGGAGGCACTAAGAGCCGCGTGAGGATCAAATCTGAAGGTTTACCTGCTTCTGGATTCATTAGAAGCAGAGGGATATCTTCCGCTGGGATTCTTTTGAAGAGGTTCAATACTACTAAAGGATTTAAGTTTTCCTACAAAATCCATTGGAGAAAGGGGAGAACAAGCCATCATGTAACAGTTTCAACGCTTCCCCCCTCCCCTCATTTACTGGTTGTTCAAAAATAAAAGTATTTTAAAAAGACAAATAGATAAGAACTATTAATGCAAACAAAACTATGTTTTATTCTGAACCAATGCTTTTAGCGTCTCAGGTACTAACTTGCTATTTTCTCTCCTTTCTTTTTTTCCTTATACATCAGTGTGTACTTCTCAGCATGTCACTCTCTTTTTAAACAGTTAACTGAAAGTATTTCATAGTTACTTGTCAAAGCAACTCAATAAACCTCTTACAACAAACTTACGGTACATTGTATTCATTTTATTAGTAGGAACTAACATGAATTACAGTACTTTCTAGAGGTTTTTTTTTTAAAAAAACTCATTTCTCTCTTCTTAGTATAGCTACTGCTGCAGTATAAGAAACTCCAGATATTCGTTACTTTTTCTGTCTAAATATATACCCCAGGATCTTCCCAGCTTTCAAAGAGCAGAAGGAAACAAAACTGCACACAGTGCAAAGCTGAATGAAACAAAAAGGTTAGATAATTAAGTCTCCTCTCTCCTCCTCAACATTAAGTTCTTCTAAAGAAAAAAAAAAATTTCTGTGTATTGTAATAATCTCAGAGCTACTGTAAATCCACATGTACATACAGAGCTTCTATGGGCCTTTCTTCTCCCTTTTCTAGCTTATGGAATTTTCACTGACACCAAGAATATACTCCTTTTTTACAGACAGAAAGCTATGTATCAGAACATACCAATAAACTAAATTTCTCATTTTTGCAAAGTTAACATTATTGCAAAAAATACAAACATTCTTCAAGTGTCTTTTGGTATATGAAAATCTTGGATCACCATTAGGCTTAAGCTGCTACATTGAAAACCTGTGAGAAGTTTTATTTCAAGCACAAAAACTAGCAGAAAATTTAAGTAGTAATAAAATTCACCTGAGCTCTTCCCAATAAGGGTTCTACTTCTTTGTTATGTTCTATGGCAGTTTCAAAGGACTGGAGAAAAGTAGATACTATCGGATCTACCACTTTCTTATTGGTCTTGTACTTTTCATGTATTATTTTCAACAAACCACACTTCTTCACAGTTCCTGCAAGCAAATAAATGTGGGTTGGTTTTTTTAAACAACAACAACAAAAACACCAAACAAAAAAAAAATCAAACCCAAAACTTAAAATGAGTAAGCTACAGTTCGAAAACTATTTAAACCTTCAGTGAACACAAGAACAAAATAAACGAGTTTCCTAAATTCACAAAACACAAAGAGGACAATCGGGTCATGCCTCCTTGTATGGCTGGCTTGCTGTGCCTAGATCAYGATGTGGCTTCTGAAGCTGAAAGCAGGTGGTTTAGCCCACACTTTAATTCATCTTTCCCTCAATCACAGCAGATTTTCTTTTTTTAAAGTAGAAGTTCCCACACTAGAAACAGGACTGAGATGTGCCATTTATATATCATCCCACTATCTTCTAAAGTAATTTTGGAAGTGAATTGTAAGAAGAATCTGACAACTATTTTCATGTCATGCAGGTAACAGTATTCATAAAACTTCCACAAACTAGTAGAAGTGCTTTCCAAACTCAATTATTTTTACCGAAGTATGCTGACCTACCCCTTAATTTTGTAAATGCTATTGTTTGTGCCCCTTATATGTATATGTGGCACTTATAATGAAGCAGCTCTCTCTCTATTTATTCAGGGTTTTGATCATTACAACAAACCCCCAAAATTTTCATGAGTTAAAAATGTAAATTTTAAGTTATGAATTAACCATCCACTATGAATCTGTAACACTCCAAGTCCTTTAACAGCAGTATCACTTGATCAGAGTATATGAAGAAAAAAAACGTATTTTGAAAAACAAATGTGAAATCTTATTAAGATACTCTGCCCTGAAGAACAAACTCCAGTGTAAACCAAGATCATCACAGTTCAAATACTGCCAAACTGCAGAACATACCCTCCTAGAGGACGACAAACACATCTAATATTAAGAAAGATAATGAAATATAATGATGAAAAATGAAGTTCAATCAAAATTGAAGTCTACAAATCTTCTAAGTTAAGGTATTGATCACTGACAATAGCTCCCAATATTTTTAAAAACATGTTAAACGGGGTTTTTTCTTGCCGTTATTCAAGTATCAAATATTGGTTAGTGCCATGAAAAGATACCACATGAAACAAAACAAGCAACTAGGACAATGTCTCTATCCCCATAAACGAGATGTGAACAAGCACGTGCTTGGCATTAAGACTGCCATTACCTGATTCTCAGGCCAGAGAGAATACCCATTAGCTGCGGAATGAAAAGGATATTCAAGATTTTGATGCCTATCACAGCCACCAAAGTAAAAACCATCACAGTAGATAACCATCACTAACTGCTAATGCCAACACTCACCATTAAAGGCACCACAGTAAGGACAAGTGCTTTTCTTTCTGCACTTTTCAGACACTTTCTTTTTCAGCCCTCTCTTCTGAAGATATGTAAGGCCAGGTCGCTTCAGGTAATCCAAAAATTGTTTTTTTTCTTCCACCGACAGCATGATACGGCAACAGGTTTTGCAGATCATCTTAAATGTAAACACATATAAACACAGTTGTTTAACAGACACAGGCACAGTTGTAATGTCTTCTACTACAACTTAAGTTCTTCAACAGAGAGCAGTTTTTTTGAATGAAATACAATGGTCTTGGTTGAAAGACTAATTCATATGCTGTAATACACAGAAAAAAAGTACATGGAAAAAAAAATACAGTCAATGAGGCAAATCCTTATCTAAGCTCTGCAGGATCTTAAAAATCCAGATATAAAGCAAACAGAGCTTTGATTTACTGGGATGTCCTAAAAGGCAAGTTATACTGCATACATTTAATTCAAACTACTACAGAAAAATAATGGACTAAATTAATCAGTCTGAGATTATATAAAATAAAACGGATGTATTTACATCACTAAGACTAGTATTTCAATACATTTATTTTACAAAACACAAGATGCATAAAGATAAAATTTGTAATACAAAGTTATTTTGGTCTTCTCAATTACTCTTTCAAGCATCATCTTTTCTGATAATCTCCTTTTTCTAGACTAGAAACTGATGACAAATCATAATTGTGTTTACCTGTAAGATGCCAATCACAGCTTTGAAGTATCCAACATGAAAACAGGGCAGTTCTAAGTCAATGTACCCATAATGTCCCAAACAATCAGCTAGATTTTTTCCACAGGTTTCACATGGACGGTCTTTTTCACTGGTCCCCTTTGGGAGGAGGGGAACACACACATAGAAAAAAAATTTAGCTATAATCAACAGAATACACAGAAAATACAACAGTTCTYAAGCTAGTCAGCTATCCTGACAGCAGACCCACAGAGCATACCCCTTTTTCCCAGCATCAGAAGCACGTCAGTAGCATTACATTCACTCCAAACCTTAAGAAAAATGTCTTTCATGTGCAGGCCCTACTGATACCAGTGACATTAACTCATACAGCTTTTGCAACTGATCTACAGCTCGCTAACCTATGGTATTTTGTAGATGGATGTCTCTGGGTCTCCCAACAACCAGGCAGAAAGAACTTATCTCCTGCCTCAAACGAATACTTTCCTGAACCATCCAAAAGCATGAAGAAAGTAGCTGTCACTGCAACTGACAGTCTATGCAATTGAAGCAGAGACACATTTGCACATATTTTGGATGAGCAGTAAATTTCAGTCATCCCAACTTATTTTTAACCACTTMAAGTAATTCTACAAAAATAGTTTGGAAAAAAAAACGGTTCTCACCATGCGATGGTCAAGTACTCCATACTGCAGCGGAGAGTGATGGTTGTCCTGACTATACAAGTTTTTGCTAACCACTTGAATGTGAGCTTGCTGACGCATCTCTTCTGGAGATTTCATGCCAAAACAGATGTGGCTTCTAGGATGGGAAATTTCACATGTATGTACGTGCACACATATACACAGAAATACTTGTAACTACAGGCACGCACACACATATGCATTTAAAAGCAATGCAGAGGAGGCTAAATTGATTCACAATATTGCTGAAGCAGGCTGGTTTTGGATAACTGTAAAAAATAGAGCTGTTCTGCAGTGAGTCGGTGGTTACATCTGGGGGATTTATCGATGTTCTTGGGCCAGCCTACAGCCGCTCACGCGTACAGCCACCCGCGAGCCTCGCCAGCAGCCTGAACCAAGGCCCACGCCAGCGCTTTTAAAAGGGGCCTAGCCGTAACATCAGCCACCCTCCGCTCCCCTGCGCGCTAAACTTCTCCCCGGGTCCTTTTACAGCGGTTGTGCCGCACCCCGGGATTTCTGCCGCTCGCCACCTCAGCCACCGGGCCCGCCCGGCGACAGCGCCGGGTCCCTCAGCGCGGGGCGCCGCGCAGCCCCGGGCAGCGCAGCGGCCGCCCGGGAGCCTCCCGCCGCGCAGGACGCCGCAGAGGCCGCCCCACTCACATCTTCTTGGCCACATCCGTCTCCCTGAACTGCTCCTTCACCATGGCGGCGGCGGCGGCCGGCGGCGGCCCCCGAGCGTCCGGCGGGGCTGCACGCGGCGGCGCAGAGCCCGCCCACCCGGCGGCGCGGAGCGGCAGCGGCGCGGAGCGGCCTCCGCCTGCAGCGCCCCCTGCTGGGGCACAGCGGTGGTCCTCCCGGGCGGCCTCCTGGGCCCTCCCTTAGCAGACGCCGCCGGCGGCAGGCCCCTGCCCGCAGCCCCGCCTCCGCCCGGCCGCTCCTCACGGCCGCCTCTCACGCCGGCTCTCAGCGCTCTCAGGGCCCGCGGGCGCTCCGTTGCCGAGCACGGTACTGTTACAATCCAAGCACCGCCGCTCCCCCAGGTGCCAGGAACCGTTCCGCCCAGCTCACTTCACGGCTCCGCGCTGGGTTTCCCCACAGCAGCCCCGGCCCAGGCCCTGGTCACCCGGAGCAGGACCAGCCCCGCGCCAGCGCACGGCACGGCACGGCACGGCACGGCACGGCACGGCACGGCCTGCTGCAGCATGCAGCAGGGGAGTCCGCTCGCCTCACCACACCGCCGGCCGCGGGGCTGAGCCTGCCCGCGCAGAGAACGCCGCGCTAGCAGCGGAGGCAGCTGCCCCCACCCTGCCCATCAGGCACACAAAAGCCACCCCTGCCGCCTCCCTCTGCGCCCGGCTCTGGAAAGGACACCCCTACGTGCGGCCCCGCCCCTAGCACGAAGGACCCCYGCGCCACCTTATGATTGGCTGCGGGGGAGCGGCCCTTCCTTTCCTCGCTCGCCGGCAGGGAGGCCGCCGCCGCGATGGTGAGCGAGCGGCCCTGGCGCGGCAATCCGCCCCGCGCTGCCGCCATCCCGCCCCCGCCGGGCCCCGAGCTGCCGCGCCCCGACGGGCTGGCCTGCCCGTAGCGGGTTGCGGGAGTATGGCGGAAACTGAGTAGGGGCTTGTCCTCCCGCTTCGAGCCGGGGCTCCTGCGGCCTGGCCGCGGCGCGTCGGTGGCGGTTGGTAGGGGCGAGCTCCGGGGTGTGGGCTGGGGCGTGTGCTTGGCCTGCTGCGTCGGCGCGCTGCTGGTCGGTAAGAGCAGTCCTGGGCTCTGATAGTAGCGAACATCGCGCTTCTCTTAAGGCGTTAAAGGGGCGCGGTAGTCATGCTGGTCTGTTAGTCTTGTGGCTGTTCTTGTCTGAAAGCAGTAAGGAAGCAGCCACGCGCAGGTTTGTTACAGGAACTTGCGTTGTGCTGTTGTAGTGCTTAAGCTTGTAATCCATGCGTTTCATTAAAAGCTGCTTCAGCTTTTCAGAATGGTGGAGGTATGTATGTTGCTGTGCTGTTCGGAAACTGAGGATGAGTCTGTTGTGAGTTGATGTGTATTCAAAAGTACATACCGAAGTGTACTTTATAGGGGCGTTACCTGTAGCCTAGGACCAGGCCACTTAGGTTATGAGTTTGCTGTCAGCGTCTGAGGGGCTACTGACTGTTGCTGTACTGTGCTTTATTTATATATTTATTACATTTAAATTGTACATGGCATTATTGTTTTGTCTTACTTCTTTGTATTGTCTCTTGCAGAATGACACAGTGACCATCAGAACCAGGAAGTTCATGACAAACAGACTGCTTCAGCGCAAGCAGATGGTAAAAGAATACAGAAAATTGCCTTCAGTTATTTGTCTGTTGGTTCTGGGCTGCAAGTGTTCTTTAGCTGCTATAAGTAAGGGGCCCTTAAAAACTCCAGAGCTCTCACTGTAAGAGCTTATAGGTTTAAATGTGTTGATGCGTGCTGAAGGTAATTCTTGATGGTGAGGTAGTGAGCTGTTTTGTCTTTTGAAGCAGGAAACTTTTAGGAACGCTTTTGTATCAAATTAATAATACTTTCTGCTGCAAAGGTGGGTTAGTTTAAGTCTCAGGCTCATGGTGGGACTGTAGCACCTGGCTGTTGTACTGGTTATTATCTTCTCTTGCTTTTATACAACTTGTAAAAATTCCTTCTTAGGTGATTGATGTTCTTCATCCTGGGAAGGCCACAGTCCCCAAAACAGAAATCAGGGAAAAGCTGGCAAAAATGTACAAGACGACCCCTGATGTAATTTTCGTCTTTGGCTTCAGAACTCACTTCGGTGGTGGCAAAACAACAGGTTTTGGCATGATCTATGATTCTCTGGACTATGCAAAGAAAAACGAACCAAAGCACAGGCTTGCCAGGGTAGGTTGTTTTCTGGTAACTTGAAAACAATTAGGATGTATTTGAAGTGTTGAGTGGTTCATGTTTTACACATACAAAAGCTAAAGTTTTGGGAGAGCACTGTTGGTGTACACACGAGTTACGTAAGAGGTCCTAAAATAGTATAGGCTAGCTTCCGCATTTGCAAAATTCCCTTGTTATAGGGGAATTGCAAAGGCAAAATTGATGTTACCAGTGATGTTTAGCAGTAAGAGATAACTAAGCACTATTAAAGGTCTTGAAGAAGCCGAAGAGATGAGACTGATACATATATTACTTCAGTGGTTATATTCTGTGTTGAATCATTCATTAACTAGTGAACTTATCTCACGACTTAGCTAATATTTCAAATTGAAACAGTATTTGAAGAGTCCAGAAATAGTAAAACTTAAATTCAGATGTTACTGTCAGTGAACCAAAGTTAAATGCAACTTCAACTGTTTTTTCAATAGCATGGCTTGTATGAAAAGAAGAAGACTTCTAGGAAGCAGCGAAAGGAGCGCAAGAACAGAATGAAGAAAGTCAGGGGCACAGCCAAGGCAAATGTTGGTGCTGGCAAGAAGGTAGGATGAGAACATCTGTAAGCTAGAGTGAGCATGTTGCCTTTGAAATGTTGATTAGAAATTTTTAAAGAGAATAACATTGTTTTTCTTCCATTTCTTTCACCTGTTCTACTGGATAACAGAAGGTAATCTGTGTGGTGTTGTATAGCTTCTTACCAGCTCAGTAGCTTAGTTTTGCTCCTCACTGCTGCAAGCTTAGCTGATATAATGTGAAACAATGCTTCTTAAATGATTGTTTCCTATGTGTCACTTGAACTAAAGTTAAACTTTCGTAAATCTAACAGTATTGCTCTAATCTCATAACTCAAGCCTTGCAATATACAAATTAGATCTTCTTAACACTTGTTACTCAGACTACCTAAATATCTAATCCTTACTCCTTACCAAGTTATTGTTATTTATGGTGTTATTTATAGAGGAGATTTTGTTAAGGATGTGTGGTGGTGTAGGCAGTGAGGACAGTGTGTGAATAGCAATAAGGTAGAGTGTCTGGTTTATCTTGGTCTTAAGTGACTGATTCCCAAGATAGTGGGTTTTTTCCTCTGGTGGGAGCTTCTTATGCTGTGGCTGGAACTTGGTACAAGCTTGTCAGGTGTGCAGCTTGGAGGGAGAGAGGGTTCCTCTATCACTAAACAAAAAACCCCACCAAAACTGAGGAATAGCCTGGGTGTGAAGACAGTCATCTTCTTAGCAGCTTTTTGTCCCCTGAAAAATACTGAGTAAGCTGTGTAGCTAAGTGGGTTTTTTCAAGTGTTTTAACAAGGCAAGATAGGGCGGTGGGTTTTGACGCTTAGCTCTGTAGCTGTTAAAGTGCTTTGACATCTCGAACTTTAGTAATCTTCACTTTTGCCTTTTTTTCTACTTTCTTGGAATTCTCCATCAGAAATGAAGTATCTAGCAGGTACTGAAAATGAGCATGGATGTGGTGACTGAATTATACATCACTGAAACACATGTCTATCCTTTTAATTGAAGCACTGTACTGCCTTGCTTGCATGCGTGTTTGTTTTAAACTTGCTTCTGTCCTGTAAGGGTGCAGATAACTACATAATGAACTTTATTCCATGTGACTTAAAAATAAAATTTGGCTAATAGCGAACAAGATTTTTGAAACCAGTGAAACAACATTAAAATAAGGAATTCCAAATGAGAAGAAATCAAAGAAACTCAATGCTGTTGATTTGAGGCATTGGTTCAAAACACCCCCCCAGCTTCTGATTAAAGTAGTACAGTGCAATTGCATGTGTAACTTGACCTTTGTGTGAAAGTAGTTGTGCGTTTTTATGAAAACTAAGTCATATCACAGCTTTGTGCATTTGAGACGGTCGTTGGAAACAACACAGTTGTCAGCATTAAACTGTATTCAACTATTGCCCTGCAGTATTCCAAGTTAAGACACAAACCACAGTGATTGCTCTGTGAAATCAGATTCTTCACTTTTACTGTATAAGTGAAGTTGTTGTTATCGTTAGATGGAAATAAACCAGTGTTGCTGCGAATTACTAGATAAGATTTGGAGCCTTTTTCCTTTCTGCTTTAATGCTGTTTTAATAATGAAGTCCTACAATTAGTATTACAGCACAAATTAGCATTTGGTATAGTAGTAACACTAACATATACCCTCTTGTGAATGTCAAGGGAGTCATTTAGTGTTGCACTGATACCAGTAGTATGGATCAACTTCTTCCCTTCAAGAATTTTGCACTTGAAGGTAGCTGTTACTGAGTGTTAATACAAAATGGTTAAATCAAGACTAGGATCATGTGCTGTGATAATTACATAGCAGATGTGACTTCTGTATCAAGTGCTTCTCAAACTAGGATGCAATCTCAATAGTAGGTGAACTGTGTTTTGGATTAGAGGCTTTTTGATGTCTTTTTAAATGATCTTTTAGTTGATAAGTATGCATGGGTTAGATCTTATTTGTTTACCAGTTTTGTTAATCTTTGTGTCCTCACGTTAGACTTAAACTAAAGACAAATTAATTTGTGTTTTCTGGAAAACATGGTTGAGAAGAGTTCTGTGCTGCATCACAGAAAAAAGCTTGCGGAATACACTTGTGTCTTAAAGCCTTGTCTTGAAAAATGCATGTTTAAACATAATGGTGTAGCATGGTTCAACATCCTTTATCACAGCCATGTGGAAGACTTTTTAATAGGAGTCCTGGAATATGTTTTGGAGTCCACCTACACAATCTGTGAAAACTGTTTTTCTCAGAAATGTGTAGGCACTTGATTCTGAGACGTCTTCAGGCAAGTCTGTATTGTTCTGAGTTATGTACCATGTAGTCATGAAAGCTATTGAAATGGTGAATCATACTTGAGTAGTTTTTCTTGAACTTTTAAGTCAGACTTCAACTGTGCTGATGTCTGACTGTTAAAAGTTTTCTTTGGTGCTTCCTTTCACTTCTCATTCCTTCAGAATTCCCCTTCTGTTTTCCCTGCAGTTTCAAGAGAAGTATTTTAAAGTAGTTTGTGTTGTTTACTATATTCTGTAGCTCTACAGTTAGCTGAGCTCGCATAAAAGTTTGCAACAAGTAGATGGGGGTGCCCCTCACCTAGTGTTTGCGTTCAGAGCAAATGCAAAAAAAAAAAAACCACCCTACCTTTTAATGTCACAACTGTAGTTGTTGACAGCCTTTGAGTGTGAGCCTTCCAAACAAATGGTTTTTTAAAAAAACTTGATCAAACAGAAGTGTGGATGGATAGGCACTTCAAACCATTGTAGCCTGTAGGTATAATTGAACATGCAATTGCATTCTCAGTATTACTTAAGCTCTAAACAGCTATTGTTGGGTCCCATTTGAGTTTGAGGGAATGCATGAAATATAAGTCTTCAGCCTCTACAGTAGGCAAAACTTTGAGGTTTTCCTATCACATTTCACTGTGGTGATTGAAAAAAGCATATTGTGACTGTCAGTAAAAAGCCTCAAAGCTCAATCTTCTACAGTAGTAGAATTTTGATAAAACTGTTCTCTAATTAATGCTTTTTCTTTTTCAGTAAATGAACATACATGATCATGAACATGATGGAAAATGGATAACAGGTACGGCTTTAGAATGCTTTGTAAGGGTAGACATTCAGTAGCCTGTAGTCATTATGATGACATAGGTCTAATGTTGATTTATGCAAAGACCATGGAACTATGCTGATATAGAACCTAGTGCAAGAGTTGAAGACAGACTGTTGTGCTTACTACTGAGTTGCTAATTTATGTGAGTTCCACTTACATGAAATAACTGATTAGTATAAAGAAATAATAAATACTCAAATAATAAATCGGGCAGTTCAGATTTACTGTTGCTAAAATTGTTGATTATTTAGTCTTATTGTAAACAAGGCTTACATTTTGCTTTTGTAGGTATGCTATTGTCTTAAATAGTTTGTAGTAGTATTTCTATTTTGAGGATGAATTTCTGTTGTTTTCTTACAGATACTTATTTCAAGTAAATTCCTTATAAACAAACCTGATAGTCTTTTAGACAAGTCCTAGACTATATTTTTATATCTTTGCTGCAGAAACATAAGTGCGTTGGATGTGCTGTGGGCAGTAACTGTTACAGACAAAACTCTGGTTTTATTACAAATAGTCTGAATGACTCATTTTAAAGCAACTTAAACAGTCTGTCAGGGAGCTGATGTAGTGAGTATAATGTCTTAAACAGAAAGCTGGTAAAGCAATTGTAGCTTGTTGTGCTCTTCTACAGAAATGGTGTAATCTAGGCTCTTGTTTATTCCCATGACAGTACTGTGAAATTTTGAACCTTACGTTCTTCTAAGAAAGGCAGTGTGGTTCACCTGACTTGTTTGGGAACCAGTTTTTCAGGCTCTATAAAGGTATGAGTATAAGAACTGTTTTTATCATGTGGCACTGATCTATCTTTTTCTTTACAGACTACATTGTTCTATGAAGAAGTATAGAAAGAATTATTCTGGAAGGAAGCTGCTCATCTGGCTTTAACATCGAATAAACTATGTCAATAAAATGCTGGTTTGCCCTTTAGTTTTGATTGGAAAGCTACCATTTTGTAAAGTTTGAGAAATTCAGGATTGGTGCACTGTTTGCACTGAATTAAAATCTTTTCATAATTAAACGACTCTTGTTTTGAGTATCAATTTGAAGTGAATCAGAGCTTTCTACGGATAGCAGTATAACCTAATTCCAAGCAGGCAGCGTTAGTTCATGGAGATAGGCATGCTTTTGTCATCTGGTGTTCAAACTGGTTTGGAAAGTCCTTTTAAGATGTGCTTGTTTGACTGCCTATATTATATAGACCTGTAGAATATAGCTGAAGGGAGAACAAAACGTAGACAAGAGATACTCAGAGCTGCATACTTCCACAGTTAAGATTTTTGTGAATGAAGGAGTCAGACCTGACTTGTCTTTTGTTCCTGAGTTGTCAGGACAGGCTCTGGGGTCTGTCTCTGGTCTGCAAACTGTGCAGTACACCCCTAATTTTCCATCTGGTACTGTTAAAGGTGTCATTTAAGATTGGATTAGTGGCTGGATGAGGCATGCTCTGTGCTAAAAGTGTGGGCATTCTGGTGCAGGTGTTTCGAGTAGCAAGCAAAACAGAAGTTTTATACTTCAAATAAAGACTGAAACAGACTGGGCAACTCTAGCAGCCGTGCTGATGAAGGCTCTGACTTGATTCTTATCTAACTGCAGTATTTTTAAATTGTACTACCTTTGTACTGAGGCAGCATATTGTAACACAGGTAAGGCATTTTTAGTGTTTGGGGGGAAAACCAACAACCCTATAGTTAAGAGTTGTTAAAGTGGTTGGAGGGTGATACTGTTGTCCTAATGACTTCCATACAAGATCTGGTAAGTACAGATAAAGTACTTAATGCCTCTTCTAGTACCTTCAGTCTGAGTCTTGAACTAGTGGGGTTGCTATTGTCTGCATTCAGCAGAATCACACTCTTAGTTGTACAGTAGATTTTCTGTACCTCATGCTATAGTGTTTCTGCCTTTATTGAGGTTAGTAACTGGGATTAGTAGGCAATTGCCCTGGTGAAAGGATAGGTACTCTAGTTTCTTCTAAACATAGGTGAACTAGTGATGTTAGACTAAGGGGATGGTGAAATGGAGTAATTGCTTCTAAAATAATAGTTTTGATTCTGAAGTCCTGTGGAAGTCAAAAGGCTTTTTTACTTGGCAGACACACCTTCAAAGATAGGTACCTGTTGGATGTTCTTCCCAAAGGTTGTAAGTATATTAAGTTCTGAAGAACTGCTAGAGGAGTATTAAAAGTGGGATTTGTGTTGCTACTTAGATACAGTATGTGCACTGAACTCGAGTCTGTAGATATGTTTTGAATAGGCAGCAGTAAATTTCTGACAACCGAAAAGATTGTAAGGCATATGGAGCAAACATTATGCACATAAGGCTTAGAGCTAGAACCTAAACCCGTTTTAAAGGTAATACGTGCAGTAAACCCTTTCCGTATATAGTGTTCAACATCAAAGGAGAGAAGAGTCATGCTATTAAATATAATTGAACAATCACTAGGGGGTAGTGTGAACACGGCAATACAAATACAATGAAGACTTGTATAGCAATTTTTTATAAAATAGGCTGAAAGGAAGCCGAATTGTCCCCTGCCAAAAAGGTCAACTCCTCTGAAAAGATGCATTGAAAATATTTGTGTTTAGGATCCGAGGCTTTAAGTGATATTTTTGTTTCACTGGTTCTTTTTTGAATTGAATGGAAACCATCTGTTTCAGTGAAGACCATACAGTTAGTGTTTTCCAAATGTTTACTACTTTAAAGCTGTAGAGTGCTGGCACAAATTCTAGTTGCTCTTTTCAGAAGCCTCCTTACCTTAGTTTTAAGCAATCAACAAAGGATCTATAAATAAGTGCTGGCATAGTCTTGATGTTTTGACTTTACGTAAACAGTTCCAGGGGGCATGTACCTCTTGAAGCAGAACTTAGTTCTGGAGTTGGAATATTAAAGGTTCCCGTCTCAATTTTGTAATGTCATAAGTGCTTTTCATTACAGGTTCACTTACGAGGTACAGTAACTTTTCGAAGCAGATGGATTGAAATGGGCTGTCTTACTGCTTGGTGCCAAAATTTGGTATTTGATGCCCCGTTTTGATGATTTAAGATTGACAGCAAAAAATACCTAGTGATTCCATAGAATAATTGACTCTTTCCTTGTTGCATGGATAGGTTATAACCACATACCCATAAGCTGTACTCTTGTCTTGCAGTATGAGGCGTCAAGCACAAAAAATGGGGAAGGGGACAAAACATTAAATGAGCTAGAATTAACTGATCAAATCAGATCACCCTATTTGAGTTTTCCCACTATTCTGCAACATTCTGTGTTGATGGGGCTGTCCTTTTCTCCTATTGTTCCACCTGGAAAATCGCAGGCAACTGAATAGCTGTCATCTGAAATCTTGGTGCTTCAACAGTCTGGAGAGATAAGCAGCTCTTCATGCGAGTTTCTGTTCTGCCAACATTTCGCCTTCGTACACTAGAGTCTAAGCAATGTGTAGCAGATGTTCTGTGATTCAGAAGTTTAATGCACGTGTCATGCTGTGAAGAGACTCTAGGTTAATCCCCTTTCCTGTGGGAGGTAAAACAATTAAGGGGAAAGCATTGATGAACAGGAATCTTAACTTCTTTCCCTGCTGTGCGCTGAAGGTACCCTTTTATTTCCTGCTGAACTTGGCACATCCCATCATCTATAGGTAGTAGCTTTTGTCACTGTTGCCTGCCTTTAGACTTTGGCCTGGCCCTCGTATTTCAGTGTCTCAAGTATTTTATCTATTTGATGACCAGTCTGGAGCCCAGATTAGACTGTGAAGGATTTTTGGAGAAGGAACTTCTAAATTAAACTGTTGATGAATAATCTCAAATTGATATACATGGAAAGACTTTCATTAACTCTTTACCATTTTTAATGGCTAGGACTTGTTTGAGTCGTGTGTTTTTTACAAGGGATATAATTACCACAGAAATTGGGGGTTTTTGTAGGAAGGACTTAAAATTGTACAGATGGACTAGTAAGAGTAAATGAAGTCTTCCTGTTGAAATACTTGAAAAGCTGCGCAGAAGCCTCAGAGCTTGACTTAATTAAAACTGGATCAAGTAGTCCAACTTCTTGCTGAGGTTCCACCTCTACGTTCAGTGAGATATATAAGACGCAGGCAGATAATGGGGGCTTCTGTCTGAAGGAGATTGTAGTCTAGAAGGCAAAAGACAAACTACAGTGGATCAAAGAAAGATTTACCAGGGAAGCAGAGTCTGTTTGGAGGAGCAGAGATTAGTGTCTTGGCATCATAGAAAAAGATAACAACTGTCATACAGATGAAAGTGGTAAAATTTGGCATCACCTGGGCAACGAGGTGGTTTTGTTTAGGGAGCAGCTTGTAACAGGCTTGAGAACAAATGTTGAGGGAAAGAATTGAAGCTGATACTGTCAGTGGCTTGAAATAAATGAGGCATAATATCCTAGGAGAAGACTGCAGTACCAATAGGCAGAGGGATAAAAGCGTAACGTGGGTTCTTTTTGTTTATAGAAAATGTGTCATTTAAGGAATAAAGTATGCAGGTCACTATCAAATCACTATCAAATTTCAGAAGAAATTAACTTGTCCATATTATTCTGGTCAGTTCCTGTACAAAATTAATTTTCATGTCATTAGTTTCCTGCACAGAGGAAAGAGAACATTAACCTGTAGCAGCTGTTGATGCTAGATTTGTACAGGAAGTTTGCAATTCTAGTTGTGAATGCTTCCTGCTCATGTGCTTCTATTTGAGTGAAACTAGATATATTCACCCTTTTTTTGGATGGATACTTTGGAGGTGCTAAGAGACCAGATGACAGTAGTTCATTTTTTTTGCTCTGAACGCTGGAAAGGTTTCAGCTGAGCAGGAGAATTTTCCAATATGGGTGGCAAATGTTTCTTTTGATCATCATGTTCCTAACACAATAGCAATAAGACTAAGTTATTTCTATGAACACATTTGTTACAGTGCCTCTAAGAGGTAGAATGAAAAGGTTTAAGTAAGCTTTGACACGTCAATGTCAGGAGTGGGCACATCCTAGTATATTAATGCTTTTGGACTCCTTTGCTTTAAAGGGATTAAATGGAAACTTAGTCTTATGTTTGCTAACATTTGTGAACCCTAGTTATGTCTTAAAAAAAAAAAAAAAAAAAAATCCCCTGTGGAATTTTATCCTCATCTGGAATTCAGTACGTTTCCTCTTAATTCTAGTCTTTGCTCTTTGTAAAGGCTGTGGCTAATGAAACAGCTGCAAAAGTGGCTAAAAGGCATCCTGTGCGCTAGAAGATAATTGTGTTTTTTCCAAGAGCTGGCCATCGGCAACCAGTACTACTAATAAAAAAGCTCCATTTTTCTTTCCAGTTACTGCTGTTCGTACACAGAGATCCTAAGTAAGGTCAAGTAGTGGGCTGAGGCAGAAGGACATTTGGAGCATCTGTGGCTTCTCTTCACACAGTAGATGTTTTACAACCAGCAAAAGACGTGAGTGCAATGCTTCACTGGGGTAGATGATAACGGTTTGTACTTGCRTTCACTGGGTTAAAATACAGCTTGTTAGCTAATGAAGCTGGCCAGACTGCAAACTGACCCGCATTAGGAGAAACATGCTTCACTGCCTTTCGTGATGATCCGATTTGATTGTACGGGAGCTACTACCCTGCTATCATTTTCTGTCAATTTTTGCTAGCCTGTTTGTTAAGGCAGGCATCRTTTGTGTTGATTTGCTAACGGGTTTCAATCACTGATAATAAAACTTTTCTGCAACAAATGACCTCAGATCCATATCTCCTGCAGAGTGTTGGCTCTAAGTAGAAAATTGGGACTGATGCTTTCCTTTTTCAGTGTTTTCTGTCTGGTTTAACAGCCAATGTAAAATCACAGTTGAAGTGGCTTAATATTTTTAAATTAAAAGCGGGGGAAAAAAGTTGGTTTTGTTTCACTGTTTCCTTTACAGCTTGATGGATCCTGCTACAGGCAGATGTGAAATGAAGCCTTTTTTTTTTTTTTTTTTAAAGGCAAGTAGAGGGCTATCGTAAAACTTAAGAGCTCTCAGAATTCATGTTTTAAGTATTTATTTTAATTGATCAGTTCTGGTTATTGAAGAAACTCAGGTTGGTCTAGGCCCTGCCTCAGGGCTTTACAAAAGTAAAGACTAATGTAAGAATCTAGGATTGGGAGAAACTGCTTCATATTCACACACAAATATTAAACTTTCATGTTTTTGAGGAGTTACTTAAAATGAAGAGTACATTTTGCCTACCATTGAACTCCCTAGTGTTTAAACAAACACTGAAGCACTGTACTAATGCATAAACCAGAGAAAACATGGTGAAATGGAATTGTCCAGAGTCAAAGAAATGCTGAAAAGTAAACATCTGGCCTTAAACATGGAGTAGGTAAAATATGCATCAAAATATTTTCTTGTTTTATTAAATGGGAAAATCTTCACGGGTGTAAATGTCTGCTAGTTGCCTTTTCTGACTGACCTGTACTTTTGAAAAAAAATCTCCTTTCAGTGTGATAAATTATTGCTTTAAAATACTTTTTTCAGTTTAACAGTATTCTTTTGGCTCTTTTGGCTCACACTTCACTGGTATGGCATTTCTGGTGGCCTGGGGGAAAATCTTGATATAGGATACTTTTACAGAAGCTCTAACGCGGTGTTGTGCAGACCAAACCTYGGAGTGTCTCCGTAGGAAAACCAGTGCTGGCGTTGAAGACAGGTGCAGGCACACGTATGGTGCCGGCAGGATGTTACCAGACCTTACAAATCCCTATGAGGCTGGAGCATTCCAGTATTCCCACTTCACAGAAGCAGCACAGAAGGACAAAGTACAAAGATTTTTTTAAGTACCTGTGTGTTTTAAAAGCATAAGTACAAATGTACTTGTGTACAGATAAATGAACCTCCTATTACTATAAAAATACCTCCTGCGGTGACTGGTCCCTAGGTCAAATGTGCTGGGGAATTGAACCTCGGTGTCAAGGTAACGCTCCAGCTAACTGCTGGACTGGCTCTCTTCTCAGCAAACCAGAGACGGGACTTGCTTCTGTGGAAATACGCTCAGTGAGAGGCCCAATGTACATGAAACACCAAATGCAACCAAGGCTCAACCAGCTCCACTCTGCCTCAGCCTCAGTGGTTTTCTACAACGCAGTCTTTGGGTCAATAGCTGTGTGACACTTGCCCTTCAACCCAGCAACTAGTCCATGTTTGATGTTTTGGCCAGTACTGTCAGCCTGATGCAATGCCCCTACCTAGGAACAGGTACTTCTTCCCGCTGCGTTCAGATAGCCCGTGAGTGAGATGACTTTCTTATCTTCCTTTAAAAGCTCTCCTCAAAGGTGGTCAGGCTGGTTGGCAGTATTTTAACCATTTCTGCTACAGAAAAACTCCTGTGTATCAGATGTCTTGAAAACAGATTGCCATGTCTCAGAAATACATTTCCAATGGCTCGTGTGGGGATTAACTTTTACTTTTGTTGGTGATGATAGGCCAACATAATTTTGTACCTTTTTAGTCTCACAACTCAGCTGTACCCATAACTGGCAGCTTAACTAGGGGCACTCTTCTCTGGTTTACAACCATTCAGAATGTATGTCCCTATCTTCATTAGCAAAGTTCATTACTCCGTAACATAAACAACTTATACTTTAAAGTAAATACTTGGTGTGATCGCTACTGATTTTAATGTTTTAAGAGGTGGGGGAAGGTAGTTCTTCAATCTTCCATCTTTTGCTGTCCCCTTAAAGAAGTCTGAGGTTTGTTTAATCCACAAGTCTCTGCTTAGCCAAGGAAATATCTTCTCTTTATTCAAGCTGCCTGTTGCTTATGGACCGTGCTTCTTTGAGACCTGTGTCAGTCCTTTCCACTCACTTCTAGGAAATGCTACCTCTGTATGGCTCTTCCACTGATACGTGCCCCAAGGCATATATCCTTAGTGATATATCTGCCCTTTTCTTGTGTTTCTATTTTGCATCCCCTCCATTTCCGTCCCAATGGTGTCTTTGTTTCTTAGATTTGTTCTGCTCACAGATGATTTTTCTAGCTTTACTTTCCCATAGACTGTAGGAATGAACAATAATCRCATAGCTTATATAAAGCAATTTATTTATCAATTTCTTTCCTAGTAGTTGATCAATGCTCCACTGGCACTTTTGTGGGTACAAGTGCCAAAAAACCTGGAGGAACCTGAAGTTGCTGTCTCCGGGGTTGAGGGAAGATTGTAGAGCATTTTGTATTGCTGCTGTTCTGTGGATGAAAGGAGAGACACTTCCAAGGTATATCAAGGTGTCACACTTTTTCAGTCCTACATTAACCTTCTTTCTTTAGTAAAGATACAAAATAATTTCTGGAGGTTTTCTCAATTGAAAAAAAAAAACCAACCCAAAACCAAAAAACCCCAACCTTTCAGTGCCTCACTTTTATTGGAATTAGCAAATAGAAATAGAAGAATACTACAGCAGACACCTACCAAGTAAACACTATGCACAAGGTACTTCTGAGGTCCATTCTTCAATTGATACTTCTCAATAACTTTAATGACAGTTACAGCAACACTACAGAGAGAACAGATCCTCCAATCTCAGATGCAGTGATGCTTCTCTTTTGCTTTTCAGCTTAGTTCTTCAAGTACTCATCACCCCAGCCTCTTTTTTTTTTGTTGTTTTGTTTTGTTTTACTGCTTAAATAGCTGTCTTGGGATGTAAAGTGCAGGACCATGTGTAAAATACTTTTCATGGAGCTTGCTGAGTAATCAAAATGGTTTTTATCTAGCCATTTTAAATCTACACAAACTTCAAGAGCAAATATCTTGCTTTTCAGTGAAGATGCATGCAAGAAAACAGCTTAGATTCTCAAAGAGATTGTGCAAAGTAATCATTTAGCCAGCAGAGGACTGTAGAACCACATATCACGCCGTTATTGATGCAAAAATGTTCAATCACAAAGAGTAAGGGGAAAACCCATGTAGCAAAGTATGTAGTCAAGACAGTCTCTTAAACATGGTAAAATACTGAAAAGGGAGGGCTGTTTTCTTTGTTTGTTTCTCATTAAAGAATTTAATTTGCCCCAGGTTCCCTTTGTCAATGAAGATCTATGGGAATTTTGTTTACATTTTGAAGCACATTGCCAAGAAGAATACTTCATATGGCAAGTATACTGAACCTTTTGGGGGAATGACAACGCTACAGAAATGGTGGCGCATTCCCTAAAGGAAAACATACTTCATTTGTAATGAACATTATGTCTGCAGAAACTAATGGCACAACCTCCTATTCAGTTTATGTAAAATAAAACAGGCCCATATGTTGCTGCTTTTAGAGTTTGGGTGTTTAAATTAAATGTTGTTTAATGAATATTCAAGCCCATTTGCTCAAAAGTTGTGCTCGGTGTAGCATCTTTTTCCTCTGTCTTCAGTCTTACCTAGAGTATTAAGCCATTACAAGAGGGTGCTAAAGCTGAAGCATCTGTTTTTAACTAAAACTTGGATATTGAAATGCTAGAGCAGATGAGAGGGTAAAGACAGACATACAGTAAGAGGATCATATTATTTTTTTGTTTTGTAATTAAGACTGGGAAAGGTTTGATATGCATGACACCCTTTAAGAAACAGGAACGTTCACTGTGCTATTACAGCAGCTGCGGTTTGGGTATGTTATAGTGGCACATTCACTCCACTCCCCATTTCCTATAGGAGTTAATTCAGCTTTTTCAGTACATGTGGGCCAGATGCCTGTGCTGGGATGCTGCAGCAGGCTGTGTTCTAGAGACGCTTGCACCTGTGTGGGGCTATAGGCAGCTTCTACATCTTTGTGCCTGGGTGTGTGCAGGTTGACTAGAGGTGCTCCATAAAAGCTGGGATTCACATACTGCTGGTAACAAGGTTTTACCTTTTATCATCTGTCCCCAGCTCAAAGTCAAGTAGAAATATTAGTAGGCTGGAAGAAATCCTCTGGAAGCCAGATCTGGCCTACTGACTGCCCTATTGAATGGTCTAGACCGTGCAGACCTGAAATACATTGGGCACTCGTCATCAAAGGTCAGTAACTGCACTGTGAGAGGTTATTTTGAGTTGGGAAGGAACCTGTGGCTACAAACAGATGGTCGAATTCAGYCTCTTCGTGCATTTACTTGCATCTATTAAATCAAGTTTTTAATTCATGGACGCACTCCAGTCTATGTTTGAATTAATCCATTTTCAGGAAAATCTCTCAACTCTTAAGACAAAAGCTGAAATATGTACTTAAATGTTTTCATGAACTTTATCTCTGAGACCAGAAATTGACAGCACTATCCTCTTTTTTTAATGGCATGGAAAAAAATCTCATTAGAAGACAGCTGGAATGTAAACACAAATCACAATAATTGGCTTTTACGTATTTTCATGAGGGTTCTTCAGATGCTTGTTTTTACTGCACAAGTGCAATATTGTAGATATACAGTGAAGCCCTCTTCAGAGAATAATTGATACATGGATAAAATACTTAAAAACATTCCCTAATGCTGTAAATCTAAATGGAGGCCAAGACTATTACATGAGAAAAACAAATATACAAACCCTCAAATTCTTTAAAATTCTGTTATTTGCTAGAGCTTCCCTGGCCTAACTAATTCCACTGTCTCTGCTGAGCTCGGCTGTTAAGCACCCATTAGTGCAAGAACAGAACAAGAAATTGCCTGCCCAACGAGGTGTCACCTGAAGGTAGTTAACCTGTTCTGGGCATGTCTGTAGGCATAAAAATTCACCATTTATCTGCCTTTTTTTAGAACATTTGTTAGGTATCTCCCATTAGAAAAAGAAATTTCTACATAGATAAAAAATTTAATGAAGTTAACAATACCATCACTTGTCTGCAGTGTGAACTTCTGGGATGAACCACACTTTAATTTCTTCTTGTACTTCAACAGGAAATTACACTGTTCTGGCTACTGTACAATAAGCAGTGAGAGACCGTCCTACCCTGAAATACTGAGTTTAGTTTGCATCTCAATTCTGAGCTCCTAAAGCTTGCAATACATAGGAAAATTATTTTTTTCTTTTGAAAACTTGATATGATTGGGAAAGACTTAGTGTGATAATTATTTTATTTTTAAAATGTAGCTCTATGTTAAACTTATTTCTTATGCAATCCTCTGTGTATATTCAGTGAGTGTATCTACTCGCTGTAGTGAAAGAATTCTTTCTGATTTTAGCATTTATTATTTCTATGGAGCCAACCCGGACAACAAAGGGAAATGAACCGTTCCTTGTTCGTGATCAGTGGGACTGTTCAGTAGTTGCCATCAGCTACTGTTTTCTAAACCCTCCGTGTGCACAGGGGTAACAGGAAAAAAAACCAAAATGTTGGGATATTTTTGGAGCCAAACTGCACTGCAAGTGAGTATATATGTGTGTGCTGAATTTGCAGATAATCTGCTCCTTTTAGCTATAGGATAAATACAGTCTGAGCAATTTTATGTTATGTCAATAGGATGACTAACATATAGGTGGCTTGAAATCACTAGCAAATGGCTTCCCAAGTCACCAGTGTCTGTTTGACTTCAAATTTCTAGAGCCTTCTGTCAGACAGCATCCTGGCCAGTTCAGCATTCAGAATCTAGCCCACAATTCTCATTTTGTTTCCCTATGTCCCTCCTTTTGAAGGACTCCCACCCTTCACCAGTTACAATCTGTTCAAATTGCAGAGAGCAAACTATTCTCCAAACACCAGGAAAATATAAAAGACTTCCCCCCCCCCATCATGCTTTAAAACGCACTAGCTGTCTCTTCCTCACCTTTTTTCTTGTCAGCTATAACAAACACAAACTGTCCCTAAGGAGAAAACAAACACTTGCTGTGGTATGCAAACACTCTGTGAATTCAGGACATCAGTGCTAACATGGCTTGTTTCAGCACTAATTTAAAACCCATTCTCCTGCACCTTATGCCATCTCTTCCTGGCTATCTATCCAGCTTCTTCCAGGTTCGTCGTATTAATCTGGCATCCACCCTTTTGAATGCTAAAATGTGTTATCCCCCCTTTCTACAGCAGTGTGCATGTTAAAACATGGAAATATTTTTGCATCCTCCTTAACGCTATATAGGAAAGATGAAAGAGGCCGTGGAGAACAATTGTACATCATGGATCTAGCCCTCAGGATAGGAAAGATACTGATGACAACCTGTCGAAATGCTGAACTTGTGTTGTTGTTTGGGTGAAAGAGAGAATGCAAATGAGGGATAAGGAGAAAATAAAAGCTTCAGGATGGGCAAGGGGGATTTTCCAGCAACAGAGTAACATACATTGTCAGAGCACTTGTGATTACAAGTCATAYAGCCCCCTCCACTATTGGGAGCCAGAAATGTCTCTACATCATTCACTTTCCTTCCCAAAGACATTATAATGCCTGAAAGAAAATAAACCTAGACAGATTCCACAAGTTACAGAAGGAAGATTTGCTTTATTAAAGTCTTAGAAAAGACTCTTGGACTCTGCTTGCCTACTACCTGCCAGGAGCTATCTGAGTGTAGACTATGAAAGTTAATGCATTTCCATGACATTTTGGGTTTGTATATATGGCAAATTCACACCATTAAAAAATCTGACAAATCAGTTGAGGCACAACCCCTTCATGTAAATGTTCTCACCTGGTTTCAGTTAATCTTCTAACAAGGTATGTTAGCATGATTAGACAGTTAAATCAATGCTGTTTTCTGTAGTAACTGAGACCTTCAGGACTATATCTAACTACCGACACTAGCAGTAAGGCCACAGTTGACTACTTTGGGGGAATAAGAGATATAATAATGCCTCAGTTTGTGGGATGTATGTCCACAGACAAAAAACCAATATGCTGTAAAACCTATACTTTTTCTAGACGATAGCCAGTAATTACGCTATGTATGAAGAAACCCATTCCCGGAGCTCACATGGGTGTTTTGGGGGAGGGAAGAATTCTGTTTTCCACCCAGCTTTTAGGCAACATGGTGCAAATACAATCAAAAAAGGGTAAGCAGTACTATGTAGAATCACTACAAAGAGGAAAGCTGATTCTCTCCAGTCCTATCTTTTTCTGTGCTATCCCTCCCCCTTACTTCCCCCCATTGCCTTACAGGTAGGACATTAAAAGAAGTTGTATACGAGGAACTGGGAGTAATCGGAGCACAGCAGTCTTTCTTGATTTATTACTTCATTCATTAATCCATATATAAAATGCAATTTAGGACAAGGCTCAGAAATCCTCACTCTGACATGTTCTCACATATTTGATAAATGATTCCACTGGAAGAGGCTTGAAGGGCATCTGCAGTAAATTCTGCCAAGATCTATTTCTCAAAACATTTTTACACTTTCATATCAAATTAGAGGATATCTCGTAGATAAGGGTACGTGATGGGATTTCTATCACTTGGGTGCCTGTCTCATAACTCACAAGGGTGGAGGAGTACAAGCAACCAGCACCATAAGAAAGCCACAGCTTTAGGACAGTCCCCTTGAAAATAATTCTCAGAATAGTTTTCTTTCAGCCCTAGGTTGTTAATAGTCATTGAGATGTTTGAAGACATTGATATAAATATTGTTTTCTCTAACTATCCAAAGGAAGAAGCACTGTGATATATGGATACAATTTGAGTTATTCCAGGCAGAACATGGATTCTTAATATTAATTTGGGGGAGCTGAACAAAATTTTAATATGGCAGTCACACACTCTCCACATACAGGACCAGGATACCAGCAAGACTCTGTAAACTTGGAAACTGCATTCCTTTGATTAGGCTAGAGAGGGGCAGTGAAACAAAGGGTTTCAGTTTTGGAGAACCTTCTGCTCTCCCCAAACTGGCTCCAGAATTGCTAAGAACCCATCACTGCACTGTCCTTAGGCTTTCCTCTCCCCTTCCACCCTATTTTTGATACTCTTCTTTACTCTTTCTCATTTCTATACGTAATATTCCCTTCTCCTAGCTGCTTTCGTTCTTCCCTAAGGCTTTTGTCAGGCTGTCCTTCCAGTTCATGCCATGTAGGAAGCAGTGAAGAAAAGGAATGTCACTGGCAGGAATCTGTGGAAGCGACTAAGTGGGAAGGTGTTTACTTCTCACACGCCTGCATGTGGGAAGTACATGCACCCAGGCAAGGTAACTATAGCCATCTTCCACCTTGCTGTATCAAAGATGTGATGTGGGAAAAAAAGTTTACGGACCTTGCTTTTTCTGACACCTCGCTATGATTTGTGTGCTCATTGTACAGTAACATTCACATAGACATAGAGACATGTATACAAGTGCATGCCTGTGTTCCTGCTGTTTGAATGGCAAACAGGTCAGACAAGTCCCAAGCTCCCATTGATATATCAGAAAAAAGGGATATAAAGTGGGCATTCCCCTTCTGTTCTCTTCTGTGCTCTGCTAAACTACTACTACAAATTAGAGAACAGAATCAGTTTAGGGAACGAGACTGTACTCAGAAACTGTTCATTTACAGCTACAGTAGAGACCTACTGTCAGCAATGGGACTTTGTGGCGGAGTGAATGAAGCTTTAGTGCTTTATTTTTCAGAGAGAAAAAGAAATCCAAGTTAGCAAGATTTGGTCTTGAGCAAACAATTTTAGCTCAGAGCTAATGAGCTGAATTGATATCTATTTAAAATCTCAACTTTAAAAAGCAGGATTACATTGATCTTCTAGGTATATAAGACCTAGAAGCTCAATTTTCTCCCTTTTCTTTGGATTATATTTTGTTGAGAAAGTAGCAAATAAGTTAGAGTCTGAATTCTAATGACTGCTTCTTTCTCTCATTCTTGCCAAGCCTTTAGTTCAAGCACCTTTTGTCCATTTCTCCAAAAATTTAGTACAAAATGTCTTCCTGAAGACCAGACGTGAATTCAGGGTTGCTGGTTTCTAATAGAAACTTAGCTGCAACATTACCTCTACATCTGCAGTGAACATAGTACGCTGCAGACCTCAATCATGTATTTAAATTCTCTGTGGATATATAGATTATTGCTGCTGTGCAAAGGAAATCTTTCTGCTACCCTTGAGTAATATCCTCTAGCCTTATTCAGCCTGAAAGTATTTATCAGAAAGTCATTACAGCTGTTTTGTTTGCATATAGCTTTCATCCCTCGTATTTTAATGCCTGGACAGCATTAGCTCAATCAGTCTAATGAACGAGTAGGTCTTCTAATATTTACTATCTAATTAGTTTATTGGCCTAGATGTAATGTGCTAGGTCTAACTGTGCAATGTGTTGAGCCAAGACTGTTCTGAACAACTTTGTGGTCTATTTCTTTGATATTTTGGCCCAGCACTTTTTGGAAGAGAAAGAATGGGCTAATTTCTGTATCTGTTTTCCTAAAGATTGTCAAAGCAATAAAGTGTCCTAGAAAAGGYGATACTCTTGCCCTACTAAACTCCCAACCAGAGAACTCTGTATCCCTTCTACCTAGGGCAATCTGGATGGACTGGATAGCATCTGAGAGAGAAACTAAAATAAAGGGCCATCTTTTGATTTCCAACTGACACGTAGCATGCAACAATGGACATGGGGGACAATGCAGTGGAATATATGCCAAGGATCATAAAATGCTCTATTATATGCTCTTCTCTCTCTCCAAAGGGAATAAAAGAACAAATGCATAACAGATGTTAGTTGTATTACTTATTAAGCTACTTGAAAGTGCTGAGATCTTATCAAGAAGAGCTCATATCTAAACATATAGATACGCTATGAATGGAAACAATTAGAACAAACAGTGTTATATATAACTGAAGTAGCTCAGACTGTTTCTTAAAAAGTAGAACAACAAATCCAATCATACTTTTTTCCCTGCCTATTTATTCTATGAAAAAAAGATAGGTAGTTTATCAAAAGACTCCTTCTAGCAGGTTGAACAGCCTTACACGTAAATCAGCATTAGCCCTAACATGAAGGGTTGTACCCAAACCCAGCTGCAGGTGCTGATACTGTTACAGGCCCAGCTGATGCTCGTTTTCTGTGCAGCAGGGTTAGCAGGTCAGTGGTGGAACACAGCTGCTTTTTATCAAAGCCAGCTGAGGCAGGGGGCTTTTTCTACTGCCAGCCTTGGGGCCTGGACTTCCTACCCTCATGGCTGCTCAGAATCTGAAAGCTCAGAGAAAGGAGGCTCAGGAGTGGATGGCTGAACGCTCACAGGCTTGTTTCTTCTGGGTAAGATGGTGGAAGAGCAACTGCTTAACTGAGATGTGTCTGCATGCTCTGGGGATCGTCAGCTTAACCTGAGATGCAAGGAGAGAAGCCTCAAGAAGTCTTAAACTCAGATGAAGGTAGGAAAACTCTGGGTTCTCTGCTTAAGACTGCTGGAGATTTGCTATTTTTATTCAGCAATTGGAAATATTGGAAAGAAAGAGCAAAAAGTTAAATGTGCAAGTGAAATAGTGTCTAACTGAAACTTAGTCAGTTTTTCTTTTCAAGTAAAAAAAAAAAAAAGCAGCTTCACTTGCCTCTGAACTTGGAGTTGTCCTTTGTGTCAAAAACAAACAAAAGAGAATATAAGAAAGTAAAAAGAGTATGCTGTCAAATGGATGAAGAAAATACGTTAGAAAGAAATATTTAGAAATAAGGTCTTTTTCTGTAATTAGGTTCACTTGTTAGCCCCTTAGGTTGGCTTTATAAAAAGGTGTTCTCTAATTCAATCAGTATTTTCAGCTAGCCTGGAAACTAAAATTGGAGTATGCAGGCAAAATCTCTTCCTATTTAATCAGTCTCTACTTATACCATATGGCATACCCCACAGCTTGGAGGCTGCGTTAGCTTTGTTTCTTTTAAGTTGTGCTTTAACTTGGTGACACCATGCACAGCTGTGGGGCGTAAAATGAAGGTATATAGGGCTATATAGCTCAGTGTATATGTGGCTGTAAAGTTACTGGTTGCATCCCCTTCTGGGTTGTATTCCTCAGTGTTACAAGGAGTGTTGTGAATTCCAAGGCATTCCCAAGGTTTGCTACAAGATATCTGTACTTCTGGTTGTAAGGAGTTTGTCTCAAAGGAAACTTATGCTGCCTTCTAGTCCCAGTTTACTCAAACGATAACAGATATCAAAGGCTTCTGAAGATGGACATTGGATCATCTCTTTAATGTAATATCATTGTCATAGGGGCTAAAGTTATGGTTAGGAGCTATAACGAATATACAGGAGTCTGTTCACAGAGCTTGAAAGTGTGGTCTGAAAGGCAATCTGAGCATGGGATGTGCCAGATATTTTCCTCTTGAAATACTTGTTGGGGCAATTCAGTGATCCACCCCTAAGATGAAAAGGACACAATGGGCTGGTTTAGCCTTAGGGCTGCCTTCTTCTGTACAGCAGCATCACTGCTAATGATGCTGAATGGGACATTCCAAATAACTAACTACTGGAAGCTAAAGCAATTTGTGAAGCATCTTACAAATATTTGTGGAAGCCTTGGGTATATGTGGAAATAAATATGAAAAAAGCAGCCTCTCGCTATTTCATATATTATTTACATTCATAGTATAGGAAATCGATTAGTGTGGTGTCAGAATTACTTCTGTGTGCCACATGTGTTAACTGAAAAAATGCATAACTGCAGTGCAAGGATGGGAGATGGTCCTTGGGTAGCAACTTTGCTTCCTGGCTTTCAGGACCCTATTTACATTTGGGCAGGAGAAAGGAGATAGACTTGGCCTTTCATATCACTGGGTTTGAGAACTCTTGACATTAATTATTCTAGAGTCAGTTCTCTGATTCTCTACCTTGCTAATGGCTGCTCTATTTCACAAAGATGGATAATATGTAGTGGATGCCCCTGCTGTCATGGGCTAACACTTACTGCCATTCAAACAATCATTGCTATGTTTCAGGATTAACAAACCATATTATGGTAAATGTTTTTTTTTTTTAAAAAAAGACATTTTTAGACTGTCCTTGTAGCATTTCAGGGAACCAATTCTATCCTGATTCATTGTTGGAAGGTTCAACCAGTGAACTGAATCTTTGTAAACCATTACATGTCAGAGGGAAAGTTTTGTCCCAATGACAAATCGTTCTGAAGGTGTATGATTGCCTGAAGATGCCAGTCCATATTGCTAAGCACTTCTAATACCTTTAAAAGTCTGGTGCCATATTTTATTGTTGCAGAAATAACCACTTGTATGGTATACCAGGGTGTTAGCACATCAGAAAGCTGTTCTGATTGCTGTACTGGTAGAATCGATTGACTGTGATCAATAATGGTACAATCAAAAATAGCACAAGCACTGCTTACCCTTCAGCTTTGGATCTGGCTTTTTGCAAAATGGGAATATTTCACTTTCTGAAACTGCCTTTTGTTCTCATCTAATGCTGCTGCTTTCCTCAGTGGAGTTATGTGTAAGCTATGATGATGCACCTCTAAAACAAGTTTGAATCCTGCTTTGCAAACATTTATATATGTTTATAAATTGGTCCCAACACATCCTGTTATCTTATCTCTGAGCTCYGAGTGTTGATAGAGTAATTTCTGATCCCTTCTACTTCATCAATATATATTCACATAAATTCATGTGGCAGTTTAGAGCCAATTAAAATTTATAAGCCACAAGTAGTGAGTGAAATTCTGAGGATTAATTTACTCACTGGAGTATTAATCTGTGTAATGTAGTAGGTTATCCTTCAGTAAACTTGGCTATATGGAGATAGGGAGATACATTTCCTTGCATGTTTTACTGTAAATGCAGTAATTAGTCCCACTGGGCTGTTGAGCTTGAATGGTTACAGCCAGCAGTACCACCGCAGCCTTAGTATGAACCCTGGGAAAAAGAACCGAATCGGCAATATGAAATCCAGTCATGTTTATCTAGCAGGATCCATCTTGCTTTTCATTCCTTGCTCAGAGTTTGAGATCAGGAAAGAAAAAGTGAAATAAATAAAATTAATTAAAATTGAAAACAAAAAGACGACCCTTGCTGTGAATATCAGAAAGTACAACCTACTCCCTCTACCTCCCCCAAAACCTCTCCATTTAAAGAAGGGATTGAGAAGGGATTGGAAAGGGAGGCAGTGATTATAAATTACTTCATACATTCGGCAGAAGGAGCTTCCTCCTTAAGGCTTGTGAGTTAGGATCTTTTTACACTTGGAAAACCTAATTGATCAAGCCTAGTAATTCTGACATTTGTTAATGGGTTTTTAACTATCATTTATTCAGCTAATGATCTTGCTGATAGGGAGCAGGGACAGAAAGAGATTGTGGCTTGTGAAGGGCCACAGGAAAAGCTGGTGCCTGATCCAATGTTTTAATTTAGATACTTTCCTCTCTGCTTCAAGATGTGCTTCCTTTCATCAACTTCTGCCTTCCTCCTAAGTTATTAACTGTGAGCTTGCTATGGTAAACCCACTAGAATTCACATGTGTTTAAAAAAAAAAAAAAAGTAAATAAAGCTGGAGGAAAAAACAGGTGTCAAGGGAGCCTGGAAAGATAAATTATTTTCAGGGTTTTCTCTGGAAAAACCCAGTCAGGACAAGCAAATGAATAAATAAATATGCTATAGAAACTTGTATCTTGGGAGCACTGAGGTTTCAGGATGAAGAGTTGCAGTAAGAATTCCTCTCCTAAAAGAGGCTAAGCCTGGTATTCAGCCCTGGTTTTTCACAGCTGTTGCTGGCCGTGGGTTGGAAAGCCAGCATCCCTGTTGTTATCTCACATTATTGGATTTATCTATCATATTCCCTCTGACAGGGATGATACCGAAAGGCCAAAACCTGCTGAATTGCCTTTATCTGGATGACATGTGAATTATCCCTGCCCAACCTCCTAGTTCTAATTCGTGTGTTTGTCAATCGATGCAGAGCAGAAATACAGGTGTTTTAAAAAAAAAAAAAAAAGTAAAATGGCTTTCTGCAGGTAATTCCATGTCAGTTGGGAGCAGAACACAAGTTCTGCTCCTTGGCAAGCCCTGCCCTGTGTCCTAGGCTGTGCATCCTTCCAAACCCTTCTTCCCAGCCCCCAAACGTCCCGTCCCTTGGACAACTTTAATCCCAAAGCGGGTTGTGACTGCTACGTGGCGGTGAAAAGTAGGCAGAAATCATGGTATGGCTACTGGGCTTACCAGTCACTGATTGCCAGCTGCATGTTATGCTAGACTGTGTGTGAAGAAGTCATGTTAGCTATGCATTGCAAGAAAAGGGGGGAAGAACTGGCTGGTTACTGACCTCTTTATAGGGTCAACACTGGAACAGAGCCCAGAATAAAGGGTTTTTTTGACTTGAAATTGTGCCAGCGTGCACTCATTTATGCAATTAAGCTAAAAGACCCTTATTAAGGCTGTCCAACTCTAAAATTTTTTTAAAATTATGGAAATAGGGTCATATATAACACAGGTGCTTTTTTTGGGGGGAGGGACCCAGCTTGAAAAGGTATACCAAAGACTCTGCTGTTAGGAGTAGTAATTACCTCTCAGGTTTCATATACCTGACAGAAAGAGTAACTTCTGTCTTAATCAAACTCAAATGTGTATTATCTGGTTTTAAGTGGTACTTTATTTCATACACAGGTATGTCCTCTGAAGAAAACAAAACAAAAAACCCTATGTGGTACATTTTAAACTAATTCATGGGGGAATGCTACCTTGTTTCATACCGTATTATTTCTGAATTGCTAACACTAATTTTTTCTTCCACCTTCTCTCTCTCTCTCTCCAATTATTGAAGCTTGCATACGTTCTATTTTTGTGTGCACTGTTTTCTAATTATCTTCTATGAGATATTACTACTACATCCCTACAGAGAATAACAGAAGTTGGTAGAGATTCATAAAATGCATTTAAAAACGCTCTAATGGATATGTGAATGTGGGGGAAAACAATGATTTTCTTTTTGTTCTAGCTTTTTAGATGTCTGCCTCTATTCAAACAGTGGCATTCAGGAGATGGAGTTTTGATTAGTACAGTTTTGTTCCATGGCATTATTTTCTAGGGGGGAGTCTGGTAAGAGTTGTCCTCCATAAAGGTCCCCATCATAAACACTAATGCTTGTCATTTTTTCTCACAATTCTCAATGATTCCTTTGTCCTTATTTTATTGTGACTCAAACTCAGTCACTTTTATAGGTTTTTTTATACTGAGTATTCAGAACGGATCCTCACCTGTTTGAAATAAAAATGGAATGAAATTACAAGTATCCAAGTGTAACTGTGAATATTGTGGACTTTATAACATAATTTACTCTTGCAATTACTATGGTCGCTTTGTACTTGAATGAATCATATTTTTTTTTCTCCATGACCTGAACTGAAATACTTGCTTGCCAAGGATTTCCCAAGATTTTACTCTATAAAAACAGAACTAGAAAAAAAACTGCCATGAAATGAAGATTCTTGTGCTTCTAACATTGGGCCTGAACAATTGGTTGGATTCTCTGCTGGGGAAGTAACTTGATTTTTCTTTGGGCTTAGATGCGAGAGGCTTTTACTTGGGTGTAGCAAGGCCAGCTCTCTGGTAAGGGAGTGCCGTTTCAAAAGCCTCGGCTGCCCTTAAAGCCCTTTAAGGGGGCTGAATGGTGCAGTCACAGCTGTAGCTGTGCCTGGCCTGTACCTCGCTGGCCCGTGTCTGTCCCCATCCCCAGGAGATGGCTGGGGCTGCCCTATTCCCTGGCTGGGGTGGTGGGACAGGCCATGCCCTGTCTGTGCTGGGGAGCCCTGATAGCGCCTGGACCGTGCCTGAGGGTGTAAGCCTGGACCCAGTGTGGTGTTGGTTTGGTAGTTGTAGTAAGGATGAATAAAACAATAGGAAGCTTTTAACTGAATGGAAAGAACTCTGCTGGCTTAATTGGGCTTTGGATCAGCACTTCAGAGAGTTGATCCTGTTTTGTAACACACAAAAACTGAAGCCTTGACCCTGTTTGCCTAAATACTTAGTGGTGCAAACTGCTATAGCATAAGGAGTTAATGCTACTGACTGTGAAATGCATGACACCTAGGCTATGCTCCTGTCTGATAGAAAGAACATCTAGAATGGTGCATATCCTCAGCTGGGAGGGCGGATTTAAAACTTGTTCAAAGCATTGGGAGGATAAAGCAGTTTCTGATTTACTTCAAATCTGGATCTATATCAAGAAGAGTGATAAGATTGCAGACAGATGGGGTGTTTTAAGCAGAGCCGTTAGAATTGCAGGATTACTATTTTTTTCTTAGCATCATGCTGTGGTGCCTTTTGAGATATAATGGCAAAATTACACATTGAGTATTTGGTCTTTTTTTTGGTCCTTAAGTGACCTGTATACATGAATGTAAACCTGTTTGATTTAACTTCCCATAATATATTTGAACTAATGATTCTTATAAATTAGCTTTGAGACCACTGTGAAGCAGCACTCTCTCTTCTACCCCAATGCCACCAATGTTTGGCTATCTCTGCTGTTGTACCAATTCACATCCCACAATGTGCCCTGCTATTTTATGGAGAAATATCAAGTTCATTGATCTACAGCTGTATCTTTCTGAACTTCTGCAATGTGTCTCTGTCTTCTGCAAGTCTCTGGTTTGATCTTTCTCTCTGGCTGTTATAAGTTATAGCTGAAACAGCTATTCTCTGCTGATTAAAATGCAGGATGAGCTGGCTGGCATTGCTCTTGGCAAACACTGCCCTAGTCACCAGGGTGGGGAACACATGGAATAATGCGCTTTAATCCTTGTTAATGATACATGTGAAATGTGCAGGCCAGCCAGCCCTGGTTGTCAAAAGACCCTGATTTACCAAGCCTCACATCTTCGAAAAGAAGTGATGAAGATTGATCACTGCTTTTTGTCTGCTGATGTTTACTTCCTGTTTATTTTGTTCTTGACCTTTGCTCCTCATGAGCTTCATCACATGTTAGGAGACCCTCGAGTGGTCTCTTGCATGTCAAAGAACTGGCTTGTCGGGCAGTATTTTTTTTTTTTAAGGTTGTAATTCCTGTTTATGCACCGGCACTGAGTCTGTGCTTAAATTTATGTAAGGAGGCATTTGGGGCAGGTGTCAGTCTCTGGGCGTTTGTGTGACCGTGTGTTGAGGGAAGTGACGCAGCTAGCGCCCATAGCGTGAGCTGTGTGCTCACTCGACACGTGGAAAACCCTGAGGCGCAGGGGCTTGCCTATAGCTGTTGGTCTGTGTAAGCTGTTAGCCCAGGCTGAAAAGCCCTGGCTGGGTTGTGGAAGAAAGGGCATAATTTACAAATTTCATATGTTTTCTTTTTGACAAGAGAGATGCTATAGATAACGCGGGGCCCCTCCGCCTTGCCCCAGGCCTCATCCCAGCTGGCTCGTGCCTGCCAGCCTCCCAGCTGCAGGCTGGCGTTAGTGTAGCGGAGGGGGAACGTACCGATGCCTGAAGC
This sequence comes from Phoebastria nigripes, assembly GCA_035582835.1. Lineage (NCBI taxonomy): Eukaryota > Metazoa > Chordata > Aves > Procellariiformes > Diomedeidae > Phoebastria > Phoebastria nigripes. The sequence goes on along the minus strand of JAYKAV010002185.1, from coordinate 927,545 downwards.
TGCAGCAGTAAATTATCATCATGATGCTTTTCCTGCCATGTCCGCTGTCGTCCTGGGAGGGAGAAGATGCTGCGTTAACCAGCTGTTTGGGCTCTTCTGCTGTCCCCCGGCTCTGCCTCGCTCAGCCGCCGCAGATTGCGGTGAGGTGTGGGAGAGAACCCCCCGCAGCGCTGTCGGACCCTGCGTGGCTCTGTTCTCCTGGATTTTGGCTCTTCTGCTGTCCTGTGTAGGACATAAATGAAGAGGATCGTACAGGCCTTTCTACTGTGATAACAAATGGCTTCAGTGTTTCACATCTACCAAAGTAATTTAAGCATGTGCACATGGGAAAATGTATTTTATTGGAGTATCCATATCATCGTCTTGATAAAAATGTCTTTTTAAAGGCTTTTTAATGAGATTTTCTAATAATTTTATAATAGTAAAGCACATTGGTCTTGATCTTTTCCAAATGGACTGCACAAAACGATATGCTTTTGTACCAAACTAGTAGTGAAGGGGAGGGGAGGCCAGCTTTGTTTTTAGCATTTCTTTCTCAAGCTAGAGCTGCTTATATTTATACCCACTGGAGGGTTTAAAGGTGGGCTTATTTTACAGGCTGGGTCATGAACTGCTGTGCTAGATAGACCTATAGCTGCTGCTATTGGTGATATTCCCCAGGTCCTAGTTCCTTGTATCATGGAAAGATCTAGCCTTCTTTACACTTCTCCTAATCGCCTAGGTGACTTCTGTGATAAAAACCCTAAAGCTGGCTTAGGAAAAAGAAAGAAGCATCAGAAAAGAATGAGGTCCTGAAGCTTTTCTTTTTGATGAAGGACAATTGAATTGTATATTTAATGTGAATAAATGGCTTGGATTTGCTGCTTTATTTGAGTCTGCATGCAGTGAAGAAATGAATATATTGATGTGGGATTACTTCAAAAGTTCTGCTTTAAAAAAAAAAAAAACCCAACACAGAAAACAAAAACAAACATACTACAAGGCCCTGTATAAGGCCTTAAAAAAAAAAAAAAAAAAATCTTGTGTTAGATGCTGGCAGGATACACTGACTTTTTTTTTTAATTCCTGTACTGCATGTAAAGTACAAATGATATGGCTACCTTAGAATGGTAAGATACCTGAGTCCCTGCGGAAGACAAAGTATATAGCCACTGTCAGTTTACATCTGTCTTTTAAGGAAAATTGTACATGCAGCATTCACAACTGCACATAACGGTCTTAGGCCCAAATGTCTTGTAATTGTAGCAGTTTAAGTGCATTTGATTTGGTACGTGTATGTCTGAGGGAGAAAGGAAGAATTTATTTACTTTGACTTTTTTAATGAGAAGATGCTGGAGGGGCACAATGGCAAAGTGAGGAAAGCGTTTTTCAGTGGAAAACCAGGCACAGATGTAGATCCTTTTCCAGGCTCCTTGTGAAGGCCAAACCCTGATGACCCTGATGGCCACCAGCTAGCAACTCTAGATTGCCGGTAGGCTGCTGGCACAGCATTTTCCTTTGTGCTGTAGGTCGCATGCTATGGCAAGCCTTAGCCATGCCAGCTCTGTGATCCAGGTGGCTCAGGAGAAATTATACGTTAGGTAAGAGGAACSTGTGTGTGCGCTGTGGAGAGAGCACAAACAGCCAGCGAATCCTCTGGGGCAGTTTAAGCTGGTGGTTTTCAGCAGCATTAAACATTGTCAGTCAGTAGCTTCTATATTTGCGTGACTATTTACATATACGAACTAACAACGCTGCACTTGATCAGGTGTTAGTCTTCACTGCTCAGTACTGGTATGAATCTGTATRAGCTATGCTGGTGGGGAAAGGTATGAAGGATGCAGTGTTTCGCACAGCTACAAACCTTGTGCTCTTGACATACTCTCCACAAATAGCAATATATTTCGGTAATGTACAAAACTTTATCTTGTTCATTGGTTACTACATGGGACTCTCAAGGCGTCACGCATGCAGCGCAGGAGTACTGTACCACTCTGCGTCCTTGCAGCTGAACTCTCAGTTGAGAAAACGTCACAAAGATAATCTGGCATTCGGCTCTCGTTGACTCCTTAAACACTGAAAGTTTAAGCCCTACCTGTCAAAATTGCTGTTCCTTGTGCATTGTAGTTATTGGTGAAGCTTGGGTGCAGTTTGAGCTTGAAAAGTGAAATATGGCCTTCCCTGTGCTGCCTGTCGTGCCTCCCAGTGCTAGTCATGATTTCTTTGCTAGATCCTTTGTGGATAGAATCACAACCCCATCTGCTCTTCAAGCTGTTTCTTTATTTTTAGGTTCATGCTGTACTTGGGCCCCTTCCCCTGCAGCAGCAACACACTTTGCCTCTCTGACAGAGGCTTAAAATATAAGAATGGTGATACTGGTTCAGACCAGGCAATGGCTACATCGCTCCTTTCCCTCACTACTCAGTATGTTCTGGTGGCCTGAAACACTACCTTGCTCTGACAAAATAACTGTACGCTCACATACAGTTTATGGTAAATGCTTCATTTGGCCCTTATTTGGGGAAACCCAGATTCCCATCAATCAGAAAGGTTTAGTTTTTGCTTTAACTTTTTTAAACCCTCTGTTGTGAGCAGACATCAGTGGGCAGCTTGCAATCTATTAGAAAAGTGAATGCATATGTTGTGGGTTTTTTTTTTTTTATTCTTGATATATTGCCAAATCCCAGGACCATATTTGTCTGCCTGCTTAATTCACTTTTGTAAACAGTGAGCACAGCACCCTGTTCTGATGCTCAAGCTATAGAGCGTGTTACATAAGGATATACATATGAATATTTTGAAGCATAAGGATTTGTCATCTTTAGGAGACAAGCGATTGTCCAGTCTTTATCTGTGTGTGTGTGTATATATTAAAAAATATATAAAATTCCCATAGTCATAATTCCTGGTTTTATTATTGTTTTGATATTATTGAAGAGGGGCTAACTCATTTTTTGGAACAACCTTAAGGAGAATGTGGTTTAAATATTAATTGTTTTTTAACTCCACATTACATGATTTGTTAACATTAATATTTAATTTAATGGAGTAAAAAGATTAATGCCAGTGTTTATTTCTAAAAAAGGCAAAGGTGCTGCAGGACAGCATTTAGCTTTGCTGTGCTTTAGAAAATATTACTGAGGAAAATATTTATGCTGCAATCGTACAAATATTCCTTTCTTTCCCCTTGCCCCTCCTGAAATCTTTCCATTCTCTCATTCCTTATTCCTAAAAATAAGCCATAGGGTTCTAATGGGGACACTGATTAAATATTCTGCTCTGTAATTTATGCAAAAGCGAATCCCAACAGGAATCAGGGACTCTGAAAATCTGTTGTGAAATAATTATCCTGAATGACATTGTAGAAATGGTCCATGAGGATGTTGTCAATAATACATTACATAAAATCTGTTTGAAATAAACCTTGAAAATTACATGATATTCATGGGAACCTGAAAGAATTATCAGTAAACAAATTTAATCAGCTTGATGTTATGCATACCACTCAACCTCTTATTATCTGATCATCTAGGTTTTAGAATGCTATGGGGAATTGAATGACAATTAATACTAAGACAGAGCTKTAGGAGCTCATGTGGTGGCTGCAGGACTACCTGATTCTCTTAATTTTTGCTCATCTCTCTTCATTTGCATTCATTTCTTGCTGCCACAGTCTTCAGCGACACCCACTGACGGTGACCTGGCTGATTGTTGCTGCAGCCATTCCCTTAATAAGACGACACTTATTAACAAAGAATGAACCTGCTTGACAATGAAATCATTCTAATTCTTTCCACATACTGTGAAATGGTTATACCAATGCCTAGACACTTCTTGTGATATCCAAACTGCACTGTGGCAATGGAAGCCAAACCACAAAATAAAGTGCAGCATAAACTACGCATTAAATTGTGTACAGATTTATTGATGCTTCTTGCAGTAAAAGGCAGGACCATGGTGAACTCTGTTGCAAGTATGTTCAGAAGAGACGGGACCTACATCTGCTTCACTGAAGTCAGTAGAAATGTTGCCACTGACCTCACAAGGAGAAACAAGATTGGAATTTCATTTACCTGAAATCTGTGTTTTCAGGCTATTGGTTACTAGATATCCACTGAGAAAGTCTTATATAAGACAAAAAATATGCAAGAGGACTTGATGGGAGCTTCAAAACTTCCTTTTAATAAATAGGAGAACAGTGCAGACTTTACTGGTATGTCCCTCTTATTTGAGGTCGTCAGTCATACAGATGCTAGCATCTAGGACTTAACCTTAGTATACACTTTCACAGTTGTATGCATGCRCTGCTTATGGGGATTTTCTGCTTTGTGAATGTATTTGGATAAAATAATGTGATATTAGCACTGTGCAATGATGTCCCTGTTCAAGATAGTACTTCACTTCATTCACTAGTTTTGAATATTCAAGTGAGAATGCTGCCAAGAAAAGCAGCGTCCTTTCACAGAGAAGCTGCAAGTTTCATTAAAAATCATTCCTTCAGGCTGGTTTCTGTCAAGATGCAGCCAGATGTATTTTTTTAAAAAAAGATCCCAGATGAGACGGGGGGGTGGAAATCAGCTGATGTGCAATAGGTTTATAGCTATACCCGAAGACTCTGTCTAATCTTTAGGCAAGTCACAATAGAAATGACTTTTGCAACTGTAAATGATGGAGATAATTATTTCTGAAATAAAGGGCAAGTACTTTATTCTTGATATTAGCAAGATATGTTCTACTAATTTTTTGGGATCTTGAAACATTTTTCCTTGTCATTAAGATCACCACAAAATGTACAGACTATCTTGTGTTTAGAAGAAGAGTAATATAACCTTTTGAAAGAATATTTTTCTTGATGGTAGGGTTGTGAAGGAACTTAGAATAGAAAGAGAAATACCTTTTCCTCTGATGTTTAGCTGTGCTGAAGCAGGATAGTATATGTTGAATGGGACACCTGTCCATATTACATTTCAATATTACCAATCTGGATAAATRTTGATTGAAACAACATCTGCTTCACAAACTCTTACTTTTCTTTCAGATCTCTTATCCAGTTCTATTCTTTCATTTTCCAAKTGCAATGGTTTTACCTTTGCATCACTTCAGCTAAGCCATGGAAACTTAAAATGAAAATTAAACACTCAAGCAGAGTACTATTTTCCTGTTCTTATTATAAGAACACTAAAAAAATTAATGGCACTTTATTAATTTTAAAAAAAATATTACTTCAGGCTGGAAATAAATGAAATTGTGAGGCAGAAGATAACTGTTATTACCAAGATAAAATGCCTCTCTCTGAGGGAAGATGAGAGGCCAACCAGCTGGTATCAGGAGGAGACATGATTTAGGTCTACTATAGTTGTATCTAGTTAAAGTGATGTCTTTGCTTAACTGAGTCAGATTCATATTAACAGAGACATTATTTAGTGTAGTCCACTAAAGGTCTTACTAATAAAACCTTCATGTTGTAAGCGGGGCTGGGGAGGGATGGGATGGGACTGCAAGTATTTAGGACTAGGCTATTAATGAACTATCATTAGAATAACTTGCTAGGTTTTTAAGGTTTCTTTTGGATTATTTTAGTATGGAGAAGGGAGTGAAAACATGTTCAGAATCAAGAATGCTATATGTCACCTAACCTAGGAAAACAAAAACTTGAAGATGACAAAAAGCCTGGTTTGGATTATGAGGCTTTTGTTTTACATGAATCTGTAGCTARATCAAGCAGCAAATTAGTGCTTGATAGCTTTGATTCCGAGCTATGGGTCGTCCACGTGCAAGGAGTTAAATAAATTTCCTGGCAAAAGCTGAGATCTATAAACATCCAGGAGGAAGCGGTGAATGACCTGCTACACCACCTGGACGCTCACAAGTCCATGGGGCCGGATGGGATCCACCCGAGAGTGCTGAGGGAGCTGGCAGAGGAGCTTGCCAAGCCACTCTCCATCATTTATCAGAGGTCCTGGTTAACAGGGGAGGTCCCGGACGACTGGAGGCTTGCCAATGTGAC
>JAYKAV010002185.1:885305-920550 GCA_035582835.1 Phoebastria nigripes | reverse complement strand
CTCTACAACTACCTGAAAGGAGGTTGCAGCGAGGTGGGTGTTGGTCTCTTCTCCCAAGTAACTAGCGATAGGACGAGAGGAAATGGCCTCCAGTTGCACCAGGGGAGGTTTAGATTGGACCTTAGGAAAAATGTCTTTACTGAAAGAGTGGTTAAGCATTGGAACAGGCTGCCCAGAGAAGTGGTGGAGTCACCATCCCTGGAGGTATTTAAGAGACGTGCAGATGAGGCGCTTAGAGACATGGTTTAGTGGGCATGGTGGTGTTGGGTTGACGGTTGGACTTGATGATCTTGGAGGTCTTTTCCAACCTTAATGATTCTATGATCTTTGAATTGTTGCGGGTATGCTCACAGTAAGAAGTTGCATGGAACTTGCCTGCAATCGATGCGTGAACTGCACTGTCAAATGCTATATAGGAAGGAGAATCTCTAACAACCCCCGTTATTCAGTGCTTTACTGAAACAATTGGTCAAAGCCCTTTCTATGGTGATTGGGGTTTAATTATAGGTCAGTACTGATAGAGATGATAAGGACAAAGTTTTCCAAGTCATTTGTATGACTTGGAATATTTTTTTTTCTGGTTGAGCTGAAGTACCGCCTACTGAAATAATGTGAAATAAGGTGCTCCTATCTTGCCACCATTCAGCTTTTGTGGTGTGCTGTTAAAATCTGAGTAGTTCCTTGCTTAGGAAATTATAAAATATAAAATTGTAAAGATAAATCTATAGAAAAAAGACAGAACGGATACCTTCTGACTCCTCTTACTGAGTACTTTGTTAAAGCTTACTTTGAATCACTTGATCTTTTCTTAGCCTGTATCTTGCTTGATGAGCTTAATTGGGGAGCATCCACTCACATTGGTTTGTATATTTAAATCCTAAAGTTGCTTGCAGTTTGCTTAGAAACTGCGATCTTCCATATTCCCTTTGCAAGCTTGGTAAGGTCAATTCACCTTGCATCCGGAGGTTTATGAAGAAGGTACTGGCAAAAGGACTGAGATGTCTCCCCTAGCATTCCAGTCACTAGAATACTCCAAAAGACCTTACCTGATCTTATATGTAAATCTATATCTCTTTCTCAGGTCAGCTTATACAAATTTTCTTAGTGAAGTACAAAGGATACGTCATTAATGACCTGATTCTGCTTCCCTCCCTGCACTAATGCTTCCAGTTATCCAAAGAATATTGGATGCGTAATGACTACAGGAAAACAGTATTATGTACTTGAAAAGGTTTCTGCACACAAACAGTAAGTCTCTTCCTGTGTCTTTGTAACAGCGGTCATTACAGGTGTTTCAGTCAGCTGCGTAGCTGGTCTTCAATACTCTCTCTGTTGCTTACTGTGTTTTTCCATTTAAGTAATACAAACAAACTTTTTAGTGTATGGTTGTTAGCTGAATAGTTTTCTGAAATAAATAGAGTTTTAGTCGATATACACTCCAGCATAATTTCATCCTTTAAATATGTACTTTCATACAAATGGGATTTCATAACACTGTGTAATGTCAGATTTCTTACCTTACCTTCAGAATATTTTGTTCAACACAATGCAATACAAACCAAGATTGGAATACATCCAACTCTGAAAGGGTGGGGGGAGGTAAAGGCAGCAGGATGGCACTACACATTAATGGTGTAGCTACCCTGCTAAATGAGCAGATGAAAGCTCACTCTTATGCATGGTTTGACGTTATCTGAGACTGGCACTGGTTTCTTTCAGCTCTTGACAAAGTAGTGGTTAAAAGGAAAATGTGGTTTGGTGACAGTCCTGTTCACAGGTAGTCCTGAGCAGCTGGGCAAGGAAAAACTGAACCTTTATTGAAACTGATATACAGACAGACAGGTAAATAAGACACTGGAGAAATGACATATCACACACAACACAGATCCCAACCCCTCTCTCCTCACATAGGCAGTAGTATAAATACAGATTTGGTATCCTCTTAGTATTTCTGCAACAAACTCAAACTAGACTATTAAATCATTCCTCTTTCCTATTCTGGCATTTAAGATCTTAATAGGCATCCAGAAGCTTCCATATCTGACAGTCAAAATACAGCTTTGCTCCTGGTTTTCCCACATGAGTGGTGCTCTAATGAGGCTAATGCAACCCAGCACTCCAGGTGTTTTTTTTGTTATTTTGTGTCCTGCAGAACTGTAGCCCACTTGAGAATGGATTCACTTAACTGAAGTAGTGGAATAACAAGCACAAAATATGTGTGAGAAAAGATGACCAGTTTGGATAAATATAATTCAGTGAAGTCTTGTAATAACGTAAGTCAGGGAAAAATGGTTAATTTGGTCAATGAACTTTTTGTAACCCATTTAAATTAACTGTGCTAAGCCATCTAAATTACCTATGCTCATGTATACCAAATAAATTTTAAAAAAATACTATCTTGACAGAGAAAATAGATGAGGTTTCTTAATTTTTCACATGAATAGGATGAACTGCGATTTTAATCCCAAATAAGATCTGATAAGGGCCTTTTAACTAAGCCAGTCCATGTAAAGTGCTCAAAACTGAAACCCCACCTATTAGATACTGTTTAGACTTACCTTGTCCTGTGATTAACCTTTGTCTTGTCTAGAATTGTTAGAACACACAAGTCTTAGACTAGATATTCAGACTTCGTTCTCTGACATTACTCTACTTGTCAGAGACGCTTTTTATTGTCTCCTTAGCTTCRTGAAGTTAATAAGACTTGGCAGCTCTGGCACAAGGGTGTATCAGCAGAACTTACTTTGCAAGGTCATGGTTCACTATTATATGAAACCTGAGAACATGACATCCTATTGAGGTGCATGTTGAACGTACCTTAAATGTTTGTTTTGRTATGGGAGGGATGTGGAAATACTGTACTAGGCAGAACAGTGTCATCTTCTAGTTTTAAAAACTGAACTTTTCTGATTCTTTTTTTCCCTTTTTTCTTGTGTTAGGAATGCCACCTTCCTCGTCCACTTTTATGCATACTTCCTGCATATGCATTTTGCCATGCATTGAAAAGGAAGCAGAAGAAATTCAGATAGTCACAGGTATTCAGGTATTCTATTCTTCAGTTTTTCTGGACGTGACTAAGCCCTTATGTCTCCCAGTCTTTGATGCCACTGTCAGTTGGCCTTCCTGCTCTGTTACCTTCGATTTGACATCCTGAAGCTTCCTCCCGCCTTCAAAGTGTCATTAGTCTTTCCTGTAATTTCTCTCTGACCTTCCCTTTGGGAAATAACTGAATCCAGCAATATGTCTTCTGAGTGAACATGTCAGGTTTTCGAGGCATATCTGTCACTACCTTCAGTATCATTCAAGTACAAGGCCTTTGGTGATCTTGGATTTTTATTTCTCTCTTCTGTGACTTTTCTAATTGCCATTGTCAGGATTGGACTCGGCTGAATAACTAGTAACCAGGTTTTGGGCGTCCTGGGTTGCCTTAGCCTCAGAAGGGCTGGTAGCTTGGTGTGCTCTGCCCATCAGTTACCAGCCTGTGCAACTCCTCACAGAGATGCTCTGCTCATCTTTGGATCCGAGAGCTCACCAATGCATCGAGGTCCTGTCCCATCGGCTTCTGAGGGCAAGCTTCTGTTATGGCTGAGGTCAGATTGCAAGCCCAGGGTATGAAGGATGAATGAATCTGCCTTTTGAAAAGTCAAGCTTACAGGCTGTGAGGTAGTGTCATGACTTGGGGATATGATTGGAGCGCGTCTAGTGATGCAGATTTGCTTGTTGCTTATCTAGTTCTACGTGTTTGTCTGTATGTGTTGGTTCTGGTTTTAATCTTATAAAATAATATACAAAATTGGAACTGGGTTCATGCTTTACACCTTTATCAGACGTATTTTATACYGGTCTTTCAGTGACCAGCTGAAACCTATTGCTTTCATCATGACATAGCCAGGGAAGGCATTGTCTTTTTCACACAATTTCCTTGAGAGCCCAAAATAAAAGCAATATTCAGACAATCATAATTGATCCATTCCAGTAAAGCTGTGGCGATCAAGCTTGTTGTTGCAGGCCTAAACTATTCAGCAAATCCTTTTTATCAGCAGACCTTTGAACAGAATGGCAAACCAAAATGTATGTAAATCTGTCAGAAAAACTATCCACAATTACTCAACCCGTTCTACAGCAGCCTGTAATGTTTCTCCAGCAATTGTCTGTTGTTGTTTCCTCTGTTCTCTGACCCAAATGGCTTAAGTCATGGTATTGCCTGTCTGCCTTAGAATAACTACTGCAGTCCAGCTGTGAGGTGACTACGTCTGAGCAGTGGGTAAATAAAAGGATTTTATATATACGTATCTGTGCATGTATGTGTATGTATACATACTGAATATTTGCAGTAAATTTGTATGTCTGAATGTCAGTCTACATACACGCATTTAGGTAATAAACATAAATATATGCACACTTGGACGCACTCACATAGAACCTAGTCCTATAAGCGCTTAGTAGTGCTTCAGTTTATCGGTGAAATTAATGTGAGTAAAATCTCATGGTAGTAAAAACCAAGTTTTTGTATGAAGGCTTCCAGCATCAGTCCATGAGTTTCCAGGAAATAATCAACGATTTCTAGGGATGGCTGTGCTGAACAAGGGGAAGTCAATGCAGCCTGTAGTAATAAGCGCAACAATTGGCCATTGTCTCCATTATCTTTGAAACAAGGTTGTTTTTACCTTTCATATGTGTGTATCTCCAGTTAAAAGCAGCCACAGATAGAATAAGAATTAGCATTCCATTTCCTTCACTTTAGTTTATGATGATTGTTGTCTGATAAATCAGAAGTAGTTGCCTTGACTGTTGAAGTTATATGAATTTGTGGACTGCAGGCAGAGTTAGTACAGCAAAGCTGGCGTATTTTACTCCTGGCTCACTTGGATCTTTTATAAAAACAACGCTTACTGTGTCAGTTGTACCATTTCGCATTTCAATAAAAGATGGCTCAAACACACAAGTGCTGCAACCAAGTACACAAATCTCTAGCATTTTCATACTGGCACTGGCAGTAACTCTATGAGAGCACTTTGGGGATGAGAGGTAAGTTCTCATTCAAAACTGAACTACTGTACATGGATTTATAGTCCTGTGTCAGCATGGAATGGAGAAAATGTTTTGCTCTGGGAGAACAGAATTTACTAGTGGATTCAAGCGTTACTTCAGCAAAATATGATAATATTGGATGTGGCAATATCACGGTATTGTTTTATTGGCAATTAGATTCCAAACTGTCAGGGATGTATGAATATAAGCCTCAATTATGGGACCGTGGTGTTTTAATGCCATCTGTCAACAGTTTGCTCCTTATGCCACAACATGTGTACCTTTAGAGAAAAAAAAAATGATTGAATAGARGGAGTGAAGAGGTAAAGCACACCAAACTGTACTCCAGTTTTTAACAAATGCTGGCGTTTATGGAGTTTGATGCGGTACAAACAATTTTATATTTGCAAAACCACACAATCTGCAAGGTTTCCTCGTTCATGCAATATATTGTGAAGATAAGCAATATATACTGCTTGATCTTTTTGATCTAAGAATGCTTGTGAAACCTGATACAATACATGTTTAAAAATGTGTCCATAATTCCTCTGAATTATTGGCTGTAAATAATTTCTTGTAAATGAAGCAATCCTACCAGTATAGGGATTTTACAGGTGACTGTGGAACTCCTTGCAAGGGTTTGGCCAGTTGCCAGGTTAGGTAATTGTGCTATGATTATTTATGATCACTTTATTATGTTCTTGATTATTATTTTAAGTACTTGAGAAATTTGCTACCAACTGAACTTTTGGTAATTATTATTTTTCCACTAATGGGTTGTACTTGGATTCCCAACCAACTGTAGGACACTCTTGGGCTACTGGCTATACAAATAAAATAGTGAACTCGCTAAGGTGAGGCAAGACAGGTGGAAGTAGATACAACAGCTAAGAAGGTGGGTGAAGACACACAGAGTGTCTTGCCTCTAATTCCAGATCCCAGCACTGCGGTGAAATCTCCGGGGAGCTAAACCTTAACTTCAACACTTACTGTAAATAACACTTATGTGAGATGCATTTTAGTATGGCACAATGAAAACACAATTAATATCCCCTAAAAATTGGGACGTTCTGTGCTTAGGGGCAAAATAAATACACTGGAAGAAGAACCTGTTGTAGTGATTAGAGATAGCATCAGTCTGGTTCTGATCTGCAACTCAGTTCTTAATCTAGTAGTGTCCAAATCCTCTTTCAAGCTTGTTTTTCTTCTACAGATCCAAGAGCAGGCAGACTGTCTACAGTCTTTATTAGACCCCAAAAGCTGGGGGTCCAATGTCTGACGGTGGTGATGATGAAATTTTTGCCCTATCCATGTTGTTCTTAAAGGAGGAAAGAGAAACTTAGTTGTGTACCTGGGAAAGATGTAATACAAGGAAGTAATTGCTACCATACTATGAGATACTATCTCTAAAGCACTTTGAGTCACTGTAAGAGTATGTGATTGGATGGTATTTTTATTGTCTAGCTTGCTGTTCTGAATGAAAGATGTCTGTGTATATAATGTGTATTATATATTCAAATATACACAGGCACACATGATGTCTGAATATACGTTTATATGAATTCATTTGAGCTGTTAGTAATGGTAAATATTTTTTTAAATTAAATTAAAAACAGGCTGCATAATTAGTAGGTTTTGCTAAGGTTTTGCCCAGGATGGGGTCAGGATTGAGAAATACTGGAGGTGAAACATTCATAATGATTTAAATCTTTCTTTGAATTCCCATATTTTATAGCTTCTCCAGACTGTTTCTCTCTTCCTGAACATGAACTGTAATTTAGATTCCTGGCTGTGCCTTTGGGGGAAGGAATATGTTAGAGTAGATGTTACCATTTTAAGCTAGAGTAAATCAGGAGTAATTCTGAAGGCTTCCAAATGAAATATCCTTTAGTGAAAACAGTGGTTGAGTGGAAGAAGAACTAGATCCCTAGTTTTTGTTGTGCAGCTGTTTCGACTTGAACAATAATCCCACTGATCTGGGTTGCTGCTTTTCTTTCTCTGCCAGGTAGCACTAAGCAGATTTTTTGTTTGTTTTAAGAAGCAGTCTAGAGACTGCAGAACAGAGCTGGCAATGCTATAGCTTCAGTCACAAGCCTGACAGGGAAAGAATCCACTGTCAAGTTAAAGCAGGCTGAGATGAAGGTTGGGTCAGATTTTACATGGAGTGAGGTAAAGCCAGCATGTTAAAATAAGGAAATGGGACAGGGGGAGAGCAATCAACAACAACGAAAAGACAGCCCAACAGAGAGAATATAGGAAGTGCAGGAAAATTGTATCAATGAAAGGATAAGAAAACTGGTGAGGCAGAAAAACTGAGAAAAGTTAGTTATAAATAAGGAAACCTATTTAGGAGAGCGGTGTGTGTGTGTGTGAATAAAAAAAGCTTAATAATGATTGGATTAATTTCCTGGTTTTAAATTCAAAATACAAATGTATTCATTGATGGGGGCGGGGGGGGGGGGAGAGAGAGAGAGAGAGGGGAATAGAAATGGTGAGTGCTGTCTTTCATTTCCAAACTAGCTTTTCACATCATTCTGTTTGCTTAACTTCAACATTGGTATTACATATTTTGACTATTTCCCACAATGCATCAAGCTCCTGACTAAGCAAGTAGACCACTGCTAAAAATATTTGAAGATTTCTTCTATTTCCCACTAGGTATAAGAGTTTACTATGTTTTTACCTTCAGAATTGCTTTAGAAACATTCCTCATGATTGGCTCTAGAGAAAAGTTGTTTATGAATCTAGCAGTGCTTTGGGAATCATGTGTGGGCCCTAGCATAGCTCATGCACGTCTCCATGGACTTGAATGATCTCACTGAAGTTGGCAAGACTCTTCTGATGCTTAAAACTCTTTGGGTGTTTCAGTATCTTGTTCAGCATCTTGCTGACCTGGCATCCTGATATATTCCCACAGGTTGTTCTGGTTCACTGAACAAAGAAAATGATAAGGTGAATAGCAGGGCAAAGTAGATAGTTGTCTCATATCTTGGAGTTGTCATTGTATACAACAATGCTACGGGAGGAATAAGTTCCCTATGAAAAAGATAGTAACATTGCTAAAGGGCCAGAAGTCTGTAATACCTGAGAAAATGAATTGGTTAAACAAGAAATGACAAAATGACAAAATAGTTGGTAGTTGAAGTTCACTCTTGCCTCTGAAAGGTCAGGTTTGATGCTTACTGTTACCAACTGCTCTGGCTTATTCTACGATAAAATCTATGCTTAGATATTTTTCTTCAGACTGGATTAAAAAGGCTGAATGTCTGAACTTTTTAGGTAAACGTAGGCTTTCTAATCCTAATATTTCAGAATAAAAGTGCAGAAAATGTGCATCTTAAAAGCTGAAATGTAAGCTGACAAATCGAACCACAATGTTGTTTTTAAAATGGGTCTTGGAAATTTTTTATTTTGATCTGGATTTATGGTTTTGAACTGTGGGATCTTCCAATTAAACCTGACAGGAAAAACTTTTTATGCACCTGTGGCTCACTTATCAAATAAGAACCTTTCAGTGAAATGTGCTAGTTCTGATGCATTTTTGGCAGTGTTTCTCAGTAGAATCTGAATGAGAAAGTAACTGTGAATGGTCCCTCTTGTCTCCCTCTTCATATACATACCTGCTTAGGGCACTTCTCCGGGTTGGAGGTTCAAGCTCTGCTCTGTCTTTGACTCAAACTATGGGCAGCCTGAGGAAGGATCTCTTTTTGTCAACCCCAATTGTATTAAATAATTCAATAATATTTGTCAAAGAAAAGCTGACAGACTGTAGTCTTGTGGCTAAGATCTTGCCTGGCATATAGGAAGAACGTGAATTCAACTCCGGAATTGGTGTGTGTATTACATCTTGATGGAAAACTCTTTAGTTGCTTGTCTACTGGTTATCCACAGTTGGTTCTGTCTGTCCTCATTTCTGTTCTGCTTGCACAAACACTTCAAAAGGTCCTGGAATTGACCAAAGACTGAAGAAATCAAGTGAAAAAGGCCCAGAATTTTTGGCAAAACACACTTTTTGTTTTCATAGCTAACCCTTCTGGCAATACTGGATTTCCTGGTTTAGAACCATGCTGGACTTGCTGTCCCCATCACTGCTGATAAATACGTTGCTCCTTAGGGCCAACAACTCTCGTGATTATTACATTCTCCATAGAGTTTTTGGAGATTATTTAGACATGGCATATAAATACTACTGAATATTTGCATTCCACTGTAAATTTTCTACACAAACTTCTACTGTGAAGCTGTGAAGGTAATATTGCTTGCCTATAAGTTATGAAACATCTTCATGTCTCCACCGCTAAATTGCTGTGAGTGTAAAGCCAGATAATGTATAGATTTAAATAAAATGGGAAAAGCTAACTTGATTTCCTCCATTTTGCAACTGTACTACCATGGAGGTTGGTTCAGTACTACTGCCCAGCAGCCAGATGGGAAATCATGGGAATCCCAGGGGCCATAGTTGAGCTGCCAGCCTAATCTATGCTTTCGGGGCAAATCTCAGATTGGTTTTCTGTCTTGAAACTTGTACTCTAGCACTGCTAAAAGAAGCTGTAAGTCAATAATTGCAGACAAAGTGTCTCCTGCATCCAAGCCACACCTAACTGGAGCCTAATGTTGACTTTCACCATAGCTCAATCTGTCCCGAAGTAACGTTTTTGCCACTCAAGTGATTGAAGGCCAAGTGGGTTTTCTGTGAGCTCCAGAGGCTTTTGCCACTTGGTATAGCAAGTGAGATGGTAAAACCTGGGGGAGGGTATTAAGATAGAGAAAGAAAGAAAAAGCTCCAAGTAGCTCTTGACAGATGGTGCTCGAAAATGAGTATCTCTTTGGCGCTATGAATGCTCCCTGAGGGGTTCTTCATTCTCTGACTCTTTCTCTTTCTTTTTTCCCTTCACTTGCTCCCTGACACTTCCCTTCATTTGCTGTAATTTAAATGAAAGTGCAGAAAAGGCATATTTGGTTTTAATATGTAAAGAGCTACTCCTGGGTTTGAAGCAGCCATTTAACATGCAGGATGAGTGAAAAGAGAAATGGAGGCTGGGGCTGCTGGCTGTCAGTTCCTGCCACAGCAGTTGCTGCCATTACTTGGCTGCTATCAAAGATTCATCAGGGGGCAAGTCGCTGCTTTGCAGACAAAAATAACAGATGGTCGTTCATGTTTGCCTTACTCCAGGGGCCTTGCCACAATGCATGAGGTCCAAGAGAATTTGCATTACTGGGGGTGGTTGCTTTTTGTGTGTGTGTTCATGCATATTTGAACAGATTTTTTGTTTTTGGGTTTTATAAACTTGCTAATGAATTTAATGATGAACCTATAGATTTCCTGAGATGCTTACAGGATATGTTGGTTTTGAAGTGAGTTTTAATTAAATTTTCCAGTGCTCATCCACAATTTAGCACTGTTCTGTTGCAAAACAAGCTTCTTACCACAGGTGGCAGGGCATGGATGTAACTCAGAAAAAGAGCTTTCCCTGCTGCCAACCCAAATAAACATGGTTCATTTTGGAAAAATACTGATCACATTTTTTGTCTTCAGCAAACTAAATACTGTGTAGGCAAAATAAATGTCTGTTTCAGTGGAAGATAAACAGAGCAGAAAAAAAAAATTAGGTTTTGAAATCTTTTATTTTTATATCTTTAAAGTTAAACTTACAACATTTTTTTTTTTCTTAAAACGAATTGGCTTTGTCTTTACAGAGAAGTTCTGTTACTTAAAACTTGGCATCAAACTCTTCAAAATCCGGTACCTCTCAAATACTGTGTATGACCAAGAAATGTGACCTTTAGTCTTTTTGTCTTTATTTTTTTAATATTTTGCCTTTATTTTTTAATATTATGGTTTCTTGTTAACAATGTCTCATTTGGTATTCAGACTTCTTATATTACTTAAAGTCATTGTCAGCTATCATTGAATGTATCTCTGAAGAACTGGCACTGCAAAGCAGCAAAGCTATTAAGGTTCAAAGCCCCCCCCTTACTTTTCTTGCTGTATTAACGGTTTTCTCTTGGATATTTTCAATTTGTTTTCATGTTATAGGAGAGTTACCATTTTAACTAACAACTTGTATTTCTTGCATAAGGAAAACTTCCACTTAGCAGGATGGTCTGTGGGCTCTTGTTAGAGCACGTGGCCAGGTCTCCCCCATGCTGGCAATGAAATCCTTTCCATAGGTTGATCCCAGGAGATGGGCAACAGCTCTGTACAGCCATTGTGCTCCTCCATCCTTTGGGCTCTTGTTTTGTGAGCAGGTTTGAAGAAGAGTTGGGTTGATCTTTGCTTATATTATATTTGCATTCTATGAATATTGCCTCTGTGGTTCAGAAAAGTATTGTTTCTTCTGTAATGTGCAATTTGGCTTCCAGTGGTTTTGCTCCTGTTCCTGAAGCTTGTAATTAGCCACAACTACAGGGGCATGATGTAAGCTGGTAATTCTAGCAGTATTTAATTATCTGAGTTACGTGGCTGCTCTGTCCTGCTCATGTATTCAGATGAACTGTCTGTCCAGGTTGGGTCAGGAAGGACTTATTTCAGTAGACAAACCACCATTGAGGGTTTATTTATCATTGCTGGGTGTGTTTGATTCTTTAAGCTGTTTGAAACCGTTTTCTTCTCTTTCAGGGATACAAAGCATTTTGCAGTGCCCTCTGCTTTTGTTCTCTTCCTGTTGTGGTACTACAGACTTTACTTTTGCTATAAAAATAGTGAAGTGATGATTTGTGTCCAGTGGGACATGGGGTACTTGTGGATTGTTCCACACTAGCCATTAAGTTCATAATTCTTAGCAACAGTGCTCAGCGACACCATGGGTTTGGCTTCACTCTTTCCTTAGGTCTGCCTGTATATGACTCCAGCAGACAAAGAAACCATGAAACCTGTATGAAAATATGGCATGTGAAAATTAATGCTTGGACTTAATTTTTTTTTTTTATGCTGTCAATGATAGATTTGAATAGCACATAAACATACCATAGTAAGGATATTTTATATAAAATAAGTGGTGGTTTTTTTTTTTTTTTTCCCTAAAACAAAACTAAAAAGAACATGAGACTCAGAGTCTCTCGAGTGGAAAACTTCATTTTCATAACTTTTTGATTCCTAGATCATTGAACTTTTTTCTTCTGGTAAGAATATTTTCATAGAGATATTTTTCCCTTCATCATGATGTCTCATGTGATAGGATTGCTGAAATGTGTGAAGCATGCATTATTTCCCTGGTACAGACAGTCTGTAGTTCTGAGATTTTCATACAACTAACTGTCTGGTAGATGAATTATAGCTAGGAATGCTTYGTACTTTTAAGGCAAGAGAAGGGTAATAAAACAAGGTCTTCCAGCCACTGAGCAGGTGTTTCCTGGACTTATTAGTAGAAAATCAGAGAATCATGCAGACACTGCTGGAGAACTAGGTACATAGATGCAATGGGTTATGAAAGCAGAAAATAAATATAGCTGAAGACTGGTCTCCCCAGTTTTCACTGGCAACTACAGAAAGCATGCAACACATTCACATGACACTTTATTTTTATTGCTGGTCTCAGTTTTAACTTGCTCTTTTCCTTTGGCCATGGAAACAAGAGGCATCATAGGGTGCAGCTGCACTAAATTTACRCTCTGCTACAAATGCTTATCTTCATTTAATACCAAATTGTAACTACAACTTGAAAATGGTTTGTTTGTTTTTTTTTTTTTGTCTCATTCACAATGTTAGTCTGCTTATTTTCTGAAGATGTCATTAAATGCTTGTGTTACAACATGAGGAAAGATCTTGATTTACTTTCTCTGTTAGGTCTAAAGGAAGTTCCTTATAAAGATCAGTTGGTCCACCTCAACTTCAGTGAAAACTTCTAGTCTGGGAAATGTTCCACGAGATCTGTGCCACAGTGTGTTACTCTGCCTCTGGGAACAGTCTTTTAAAATAGGTTTCTAAAAAATTATTTCAGACTGTATATGTGAGTCTGCAGTTAATGTGGAGTGTGTTTATATTCAGAAACTGCAAAGTGTACCCTATTGCAGGAGCAATGATGAGGAGTAAACCACAGATCTAGACCCAGTCTATTGTTTGGCCCCAGAGGGGTTCTGTCTGAGACAAAAGAATTGTGTATGTGTAATTGGTGAACTTGTGCACACCACGCCAGCAACACGTTTGGTATCCACACATAGGTGGATGTGGTAGTCTCATACAGTACACACTTCACACCATGGTTGTGTACGCCAAGACAGTCATTCTTCTCGGTTTCTTTAACTTTGAAAGAATACTGAGCAAAAGTTGGTGATAAAACCCTATGCTAAAAACTTTGATTTGTTGTTATCAATGAAGGGCAATGAGGCTCTGTAGCCTGTCAGGAGCCTGCTCCTGTCAGCTGTCTGCTTTTAGAAACAATCACCTAGATCTGGGAATCATTCAGAGAAAGCTGTATGGGTAACTGAGTCTAAAATACTATACCTGCATCTGATTGGGAGCTTTTAGTATGATGTGGTTTTCTTCTCCACAACTGGCCACCACTTCTTCTTCACTACATAGCAGAAGAGAAGGAGACAAGATGTGCGTTGATAAACGGGTGGTGGTCAGCTTGCTTGAATTTAGGAGTGAATTTCGTGCTAAAGCAGTGACTATTCAAGCATGACTGAAAATGCATGTAAATTGGGTTAGACCCTGTAGTATGGCTGGCTGATTCTCAAGTGAATTTTGCTAGGTGAACTGTGTAATCAAGTCATTGTATTATAAAGCTACGAGATGTGTACTCTGTGTATAGATGTTTGGTAAATGAAAATTATTACTGTAATTTTGAGCTCAGTAGACCTTTTAATGTTAGAAGGAGAAAGAGGCTGGCTCTCTGTGGTAGTCATTGTGATGAAGGCCAAGATAATCTATTGGCAAAAGCTTTTGGGCTTTATTTTTAGATATGCATGGTCAACTGGTAAAATGCATTTTGCTATGTTAGTCAAGTTTTTTGAACTCTATAAACAGATAAATTATTTAACAACACAAAACAACATAGTTGGAGGCTTGTTTGCCCAGTGATGAAATTATAGCTCTTACTAACAATGCTGATAAACTTAGGATTTTCTCAGTAAYGCTTCTATAAACCCTGGTTCTGGCTCACACGTAGCTATGCGCAAATTTTAAAACTATTATAAAAAACTATTATAAATGTGACTAATAGTCAGACTGATGCTTTGTAGCATCCATGAGGGGCTACTGAGTGTTGTATATGTTTGAGCAGAAATTTCAACTCTGTTACTCTTTATTGCATGCAATTGTTGTTATAAGTCAAGTATATACCCAAAACTTAAACACTTTAGATTGTAAACCACTAGAATCTGTGATGCTTGGCTAAGTATATTAGAAGGAAAGAGTTTTTGAGAGCGCTGTTTAAAAGCTTGATATTTCAGTGAGAATTTCCTGGAAAAATACTGTGTTCATTTTTATATGACCATTTACCTACTTTCCAAACTCTTATACTGCAAAAAAAAAAAAAAAAAGTACTGATATCCTGAATCCCAGGAAAATTCAAGTAATCTTTAGTGTCAGTACTCGTTTGATCCAAATATATGAAGACGGGTTTTTTTTTGTTTGTTTGTTTTTTAAAAAGAGGAAAGCAGAGTTTCCAAACCTTTTTTTTTCTTTTTAACAACTTGAGCTCCCTTTGCTCCACAGCAGACAAGCACGGTTTATAATTCAGACACCCAGATTTCATGCCTCTCTTCAAATAAGGCAAACTTTTGCTCCCTTATGTGTAAACTTTCCAAGGAAATGCCTGGGTTTTGGAGAGTTTTTTTGCCCCTAAAACACTGATTTTTTTTTTTTTCTTTCTACTCCAATTGGAAGAGATACTAAAACCATCTGCACGCAGATGATTCTTCTTCATGCATTTCATCTTCCTTGTCAAAGTAGTGTTGGCTGCCTTACTTTTTGAATGCTTGTAGAGTGTTTTGTGACCCTGAGATGAGAGGATATGAAGTGTAGTTTGGTGTAACTTGGCCATTTATAGTGTGGTCAAGAGGATAATGCTTTGTGATTATCCTCCAGGAGTCTACAGCCATTACTGGTTTACTTCCCCCCCCCCATGTAGAAATCATTCTCTTTAAAAAAAAANAAAAAAAAAAAAAAAAAAAAAAAAAAATCCCCCCCCAAAACCACCACCACATCACAAAAACCGTGTTTGCCTAAAACTTTGCTATTTTAAGAAGGAAGAGCTTTTTTCTAATTGACAGGCTAGTTTAAAGAGTGTATTTTATGTCTGTTGTAAGATAGACTTTCTATGTAACCTGCAACACCTGTATTCACATATTAATTGGGAGTCCAAGCCTTATCCCAGAACACCCTGGAAGGTACTGCTTGGGTACAGTATCTCTTCCCAAATGAATTTACAATCTGAGCTGTAACTCTGAACCAGGTTTAGTGAATTTAACCAGCTGGCCATAACCAGTAACCAGTAACTAGTAAGCTGGGAGAAATTTGAATCTTTCTGGTGACTCAGAAAAAAAAAAAAGGGCTGTTTTCTGGCAACATAGTATGTTCTTTGCAAGGTAGCTTCTCTACTCTTCAAGTTTGGTCTGACTTTCTCTGGTTGGTGTCTTATCTCTTTGTATCATCTCCATAACTGCCATATGTGTTTGATTCAGCTGGAATCAGTAATTGGAAATCTTTAGTTAATAGCAGATGCTTCATAGGAACGAGAAGCTCTCCAAAAGGCAGAGAGGGACTAACTTCCCAGGCAGTAGAATGAATTCTTGTGGTTGTGATGTGAAGAAAAGCTGTTGTATATAGGTCAGCAAAGTTTGCCTCTAGCTAGTCTAGGTTTGACAAAACTGGTGAGTTCAAACTGGGGACCTCTTCAGAATCATTGGAGGCTCTGAAATAACTCCTGGACAGAAATTATCTGTAGATACAGTTATCTTAAGATGAGTTTTCATCTCGGTGTGTTAAAGCCATGCTGTAAAGTCTCAGGTGACAGCAGTGAGAAGCAGCAGGGATTTTTCCCCTTAAAAAGGGTGGGTAGATTTTACATCTAGATTGTTCTTTTATATGGTGCAGAAGGTGAGACCAGGGTAAAGGTTATGCTGTAAGCACATGCAAATAGCATTATAATAAAAATAATTAAGCTAGCAGCTATGTATATTTACCTACAACAGTCCTGAAGCAGATCTGAGATCCTTAATATAATTTAAATATGAAAAGGAGCTTATACACAGAGTATGAATCAAGACAGGTATGTGCTGGGAAGAGGTGGGAACTATCAAGAATGAGCTATAGAAGACATAGATATACTTGTGCTCAAGTTTGGCTGTAGCTGACCACACATCTACCTAGTCGGTCTTTCAAGAATGTTTGAATTGCCACTGTAAGTTGGGTGAATGAGACTGCACTGTACCAAGGTCACTTTGCCAGGTTTGTTATTGACAAAGCAATACCAGCTCATGGAAAAACACCCCTGGACTGCGTCAGATCCTCAGGTAGTAGAAGCTGTTGTCTGGAAAGCTGGAGTCGCAAATGAGTGAGCGAAGTCACTGGGACGCATCGTCTTGCTAGTGAGAAAGGCTGGTCAAACAGTAATAAGAGGCAATGAAAATAAACAGTAACTGCAATCAACTATCGAACACTATAGGAGCAAACCTGTTTACCTGTCCTGGTTTCGGCTGGGATAGAGTTAATTTTCTTCCTAGTGCTGTGTTTTGGATTTAGTATGAAAAGAATGTTGATAAGACACTGATGTTTTCAGTTGTTGCTAAGTAGTCTGCTAGTMAAGGACTTTTCAGCTTCCCATGCTCTGCCACGTGCACAAGAAGCTGGGAGGGAGCATAGCCGGGACAGCTAGCCCAGCTGGCCAACAGGGTATTCCATACCATGTGACGTCATGCTCAATATATAAAGAGGAGGCGTGGTCCAGGAAGTAGCGATCGCTGCTTGGGTATTGCTCAGCGGGTGGTGAGCAATTGCATTGTGCATCACTCATTTTGTATATTCTATCATCATTATTATTATTATTATAATTATTTTCCCTCCCTTTTCTGTTTTATTAAACTGTCTTTATCTCAATCCACGAATTTTACCTTTTTTTTTCCGATTCTCCCCCCCATCCCACTGAGGGGAGGGGGGAGTGAGCGAGCAGCTGTGTGGTGTTTGACTGCCTGCCGGGTTAAACCACAACATTACCCCAGAAATAAAGTACCTCCTTTTTGTGACAAGTGGTTGACATTGCTTTGAACTAGATGTATGTTGCCTGGTGTGCTTTCACAAGGCTATGCAGAAGCTGCTAGAAAACCTGAATTAGAAAATCTATGACAACAGGTAAATTCTAAAATCTCTACTAAATGCTGGAGGTTACTCCCACAAGTTCTGTGCAGTAAATCAAGACTGAAGCAACAAAGCATCAAATTCTTGTCAAACTGTCTTGATAAAATGGTTTTATCAAATCATTTTATGTTCATGGTTGAACCTTGTAATAAAAGCTCCAGACTGGGGCTTGTCATCTTGTTTACTTCTTGACTGCACCATAAACCTCCTGCATGTCCTTGCGAGAGTTGCTCGATATAACCCTCTCAGTTCTCTATTGGTGAAAATATGACTATACTTTTCCTTCTGTTCCCCATTTTGTCTGAGGTTGCACCTTCTTGAGTGGTCACTATTTCCATAAATCTTCAATGGATTTCTCATTTTACCTGCAGCTTGTATGAAATGATGCAAAATAATTAAAAAAAAAAAAAAAAAAAAAAATCATGTCATGAAATGATGTTATTCACCCATCTATTTTTATAAGGACTCTTTAAAAATATTGGCTTTCTATTCCCTCCCCAGCTTTGTATCCCACAGTTTAAAGAAAAAAGTTAAATATGAATGTGTTTGTCACAATGGCGTCTTGTTGCAAGGAGTTGATTGTGTTTAGTCAAGCTCTTTAGATAAACTCAAGAAATGTGTAATTCTCTCTGCTTTCTCAAAGTGCTGCAGCTAGCAGATCATAGGAGTATATGAATAGGCTGTAGAGAGTGTGAACAAGTTGATCTGTTCACRGAACTCAAATCTGGAAAACCAAATGTTCAGGTGTAGGAAAAGCCTTTTGTCTCCCTGCATTTGTGTTTTCCAGCTCTATATTGAAATTGTTTCTGTCTCTTGAGGATCTGATGAGAGGTGTTCAGGTGTTGGTTATAGACCACTCTGGGTTCAGGTACCACCAAACACTGTGTTCATTCATACGTATGATTTTGAGGTGGTACTTGAGACAGTATATTCTGAGAAGTTCACTTCAATTTATAATGTTTATAACCTGAATGCATGGTGGTGAATAGATCTGGCAGGGATAGAGTTAAAGGCTTTAACTTCCTCTCTCTAGACTACCAGATGCTTTTCAATGTGCTAACAAGGATGGGTGGATTAGCAGGTGCTTCATGCAGGAAGGCTAATGAGGTTCATTGGCAATTGGGGATATGAAACAGCAGGGGAGGAGTAGGAGGGACTCAGGTCTGGAAGAGAGTGATGGTGGGGTTTCTGGCTGAATAAGACTGCCCAATCTATGCTGCAGCTGCCTTTTCTTTTTTGTTCTATGACTAATAGAAACTCTTTTTTAATATATATTTCACTTATATGCCATTGGTGATGAATAATGTGAAGTTCTTTCTCCTTGGTTGTGAACACTGGTGTCTGTGGATTAATTGCTTTGTCATCCCTGGACTGCAATTCTTACTGTTTCATTGCAGTTTTGTGTAATTGTATTGCCTGTGCTCATCCTGTGCATGCTCAGTTAGTAGCTTTGTCCTGAGAGAGATTGTGCCCTAAACTGCCAACGACTCACCTTAATGGGGTGGACCACAGATGGTGCAAGTTTCCCTTCCAAAGTTCCTCTGCTCCAGCTGGGCTGTCAGGGTGAGTTAACCAGATGAATTTGGTCAGTGCAGCTGAGTCGATTGTAATGGTACCAAAGTTGGTGGAAGGCACTAAGCAGAATAGCTCTGCCAAATCCCTAACTGTTCAGGATCTGCCCATCCTCTCCCTCAAGAAAAGAAAGTTTTAAAACCTCTTAATTTTCAGATGTTTTTTTCTGGAATCAAATGAAATTTTTTTCACTCTTCCGCACCCATGTAGAAGCGTAAGTTCTTGCAAAGCATTGTGTAGATGCAGGAGCTTTACTTGTAGGCAGTAAGAAAACTTAAGTCATGATAGGGTCATAAGATGTGCTGAAATGCAAACAGAAATATCTGACATCAAGAAAGATCCACTGTCTGCCTGGTTTCTAGAATAAGTCTGGTATAGTTATCTTTGTTTAGATTACAAGAAATACTGTCTTGAAAAGTCTCCGAATCCTCTGATGTGTGAGAGGAAGATGAGTGAGAAGAGAAGTTTCTCTTCTAACTCAGCCATACATACTGCTCTTTTAATTAGCCTCAGTCTGCCATATTGGGACTAAATCAATTATAGCTTTCTGCCTCTTCTAACCAATAATGTCAAAACTACTGCATCCAAATGGTCCTATTTAGTTACAAATGAATGGCACTTTATTGAATTTTTGGGGTTTAGAAAATAGGAAAGATTAAATTGTCATTGCTAAAAGACGAAGAAAGAGGATAGTAGGTAAACCCAAGAGCAGGACTTGCCACAGCTTTGTCTGCAAAACACTAGCAGCGTAAACAGCTAATGCATGTATGTGTATTCCCTTACTCTGTGTGTGTGTGCATATATTCCCTCTATGGCTAGAAACCTGCCTGGTGGTTCTGCATTTCTCTGTACAAGGCATTGTGCAAATTGAGCAAATCTTGAGTGGCAGTGGGCCAATTAGCAAGTCTGTAGTATTCATAACTTTTCCAGTTTGGGATGTGTCAAATTACCTGTTTTTTGATTCAGATAGACATTTAAGAAGTCTTCTAGGAAAAATAATACATAGATTAAATTTAGCTTTCAAATCGTTCCTCAGGCCCAGGTCTAGGGATGAGAAACCTTACAGAGCTTCCTGGTTACTGCTGAGATCCATGAGGTCCTCAGTTTAGTCTGAAGTATCATTTGTTTTTTAGGGCTTTCTGGTCCAGTGATAGAGTTGGGGTGGGCAGAGTTATCTAGGCTAGGATTTGATTTAATATGTGTAGCTGCTTCTGGGTAAGAGTTGATCTCAGGTTGTTCAGGTTCCTGAGATGACCCAAAAAGATGGGAGTTACCAACATGAGGGGAATAAAGATGACATGTGACCCAGCTGGTTCATGTGACTTGCACCTCTGTGCTGCATGGCAAGAAATGCAGGAATATAGAAACTATGTTGACAGATAAGGTCGTTGATGCTAATGAAAAGCAGCAGTTCCACATCTCCAGTGCCAAGTGCATTACTGAAGAATTCAGTCCCTTGTACTGTACACTTCACTTGAATTTCTCTTGGAAAGGGATTTATTAGTTGGCACAGTAATTCTACTACTGTCCTCCTCACAGCTTGGCCATAGGAATGCAATAGGGTGTGCTTGGGAGCAAGAAAGAGATTTACAGGAGACAAAAGCTGCCCTGCGCTCCATCTATTGTAGATTCTAGGATAGATCCTAGGAGCTACTCTAGTTTACAGCTGAGAAGGGAAAGAGCGAGAATGCTTTTTCAAAGTGACGCCTCACACAGTAGTACTTCTTAATGCATGTTACTCAGAACATACGTTCTTGTAAGGAGAAGGTTTTTTTAGACTGTGGATAATCCTCTATTCCCAGGAGTTTTTCTTGGCATTATGTATTGCCATGAGCTCAAAATTCCACTCAGCCAACTCTTCCTGTAATCTTCAGATTTTGCAGTAAATTTGGGCCAATTAACATGAGAACCCAGGTGTCTGAATGGAGGGGGGGAGGGAGCAGGGGGGAGCGGGAAGAAAAAAAATATTTCTACTAATTCTTTTGAAGCACAGTTGACAGTTTAAATTTACTGGGCTCCAACTTTGGAAAAAGCACAATAGCTCCCACAATGGAAAGCTTCTTCATGCAGGAACTCTTAAGACTTATCAAGTTCTTCTTCGAGATGCTGAGCATCTATTGGAAGTACAATGGGTTTTTTTTCCTGTTCAAGGCAGCTTACTGAGATCCTTTGGTATCAAGGAAGAAAGCAGGGTTTCTGTTAAAGGTCATGGCTTGAGTTCTTCCTCTGATTCTGCCATGGACTCCTTAATGTGCAGCAAATCATTGGACCCTTTTTGTGCCATCTTGTACTTCACTGAGGGCTCTTGCGAGGAGTGTGTTCACTTAACTGTGTCACAAAAAGTACRGTCTGTTTCTTTAGATGGTGGTGTTGTATTGCTCTTTTGCAAAGTAATCTCAAACTATAGTGTAAAGTGGTGGGAGGAGACTGGTCACAAGCACCTTGAGCTGCTTCCCCAATTGTACTGAAATAATATAGTCTCGCAGTATTTCTGTAGATTTACCAAAAGTTATTCAAGTTACGGGCATGTCTTGATGCTTCAACACTTGATAACATGGGACCAGTGATCTTTCCTTCCCATTGTGAAACTCTGACTAATGTTTTCAAAGCACTTTGAGAGCCACAGAATGATGAGTAGATACTATGTTTACTTGCTGGTTTATCTCATTAAAATAATACCCATTACCTCTCTTTTCTTCCAGAAGTAATTTTTTGCGTGGAATACTTTTGTTTGCTGTTAATGCTTTAATTTTCTTCAGTAGAAGAGGGGTGAGAGCCTAGGCTGCATATAGTTGCTGTTTCCCTAGAAGAGAAAAGGGAGTGTGGGTGGGGATCAACCAGAATTTACAATGATGATACTGTTGATCTTGAAGTAAAAAACTTGATAAGCTATAAAGGAGGTTTTTTCTCTTTAGGCTGCATTTGAAAATATACACATACTTAAACAAGACGTTGCAGACCACTTGTAGAACAGAAGTAGTAGTAGTAGTAGGATTTGTGCCCTAGGCAACAGTAGCCTGTAGGCTTGTAGCCGGTTGGGTAACTCCATGTAAGCTCCTACTGCAACGCTGTTCTAACTGGGTTAGTAAGGCTACTGTTTTCTTTGTCAATAGTGATAGGCTGTTACATGCAAGATATAGCCTTGTGTTCTGCTAATGGCAGCATTTTATGTATAAGTATATAAGTTTCTTCAATTACTTTGATGGATTCACATCATCAGCATTTTCTTTCTATTCCTGCCTTTTCAGCTGATTCCATACATGCAATTTTGAGGGTGTTCCTCTCTGACTTTGTTCAATAAACAAGTGAGGAGATTAAATTGAGTTACCCAGGGGTTGCATTCAGCCATCTGTTCAAGTGGATCCCTGTCTCACTGAGTTGCTCTTTGATTATGCAGGTTTTTTATTTTTTTTTTTCAGATAAACTTTTTTTCTCATAACAGGGAGCTTTTTACACCAGGCATTCTCATGTCTTTCTGTATTGTTACAGAACTCGGAGGGAAGTGTATGGTAACAAGTAAAAAGGAGTTGAGACAGCACATGAAATGGCTGTAAGAACTTAAGAGATAGAGAAGTGTGGGGAAAAGTGAACAAGATTTCCCCACGGGTAGATGGAAAATGGCTGGGGATTGGGGAGGAGGGTTATATAATCCTCAGCTGGACTCCTTAGAGCCAAGATCAGAGTAGTGCCCCTTATGCAGGAAAGCACTTTAGTTTAAGACTCATTATATTCAATTGCTGCTGGCTGCAGAGGAGAGCAGAGGTAACCTGCTAGCTTTGAATGAGAGAGCTCAGGTATTAGAAGCAATTGAGGCAGAGAAGCACAGAGCATCATCTGACCTGCTGAGAGCAACCTTGTTTCTGGTACTCAACTGGTACATAGCTGCTTAAATGCAAGCTCATGTTTYCCCACTCTAGGGCAGTTGGTAGTTTAGACTAATCCTCAAGCACGTGCTTAAGTACTTATCTACATGAGCAACAAGCAGCATGATAAATGGTAAAGAAGAAAGGGCAGCAGTCTAGAGCTAGTTGACATCCTGTGGTGACCCATGTCTGTTCAAATAACTGTGGTTTTTATGCTGCTGGCAAGGTCAGACATCTAGGGTTAACTAATCCATGGTTACAGAATTGGGAGCTGTATCCTGTACAGCAGTGATTCTGTGGTGTCTGTAATGGATTAGTGACTTGTAGCACACTTGGAGCTCACACCAATGGCAAAATATGAACCTTGGACAGGTGAATAGAAGAGAACAGCGATTAGGGATGACATTATGTCTTTGTGCACAGTTTGGTAGAAAATTCGAGGCCAGTACTGGACTGCTTTGTGCTTGATCCACGCTTTCAATAGGACACTGAGTTGGGGGAAGGTGTAGAAAAGAACCATGATGTATTTGAAGTCTGGTCTTTAGTGATGGATTTAAGGAGCACGACATGTTTGGATGGTCAGGAGGATTAAGAAGTACCTTGGTGTGGCTATGTTGTGGTACTTTCACTTGGAGGAAATTCTAGAATAATAAATGCCTTTTTCATCTAACAGGAAAAACATGATAAACACAGATGTCTGAAAGCTGAACCCAGGAAAATTCCAATTAAATGTGAAACACAAATTTTTGCTAGGTGAAGTTGATTAACTGTTGGATCAAAGTGTCAGGAGAATTGTGGAGTCTGTTTCCTTTAATTCCCTCAGGTTAAGACTAGAAAGTATAATCTGATCAAACAAGTTTCTGGCTTAAACATATAGGTAATTGGTTAAAATTTGAAGTGCTGTCTCAAGCAAGACATTATATTACTCTATAATGGCATTCTTTGGTTTTAATATGTCTGATCAGTTGGTGAAAAAAGAACAGAACACTGCCACTGAAAAATTACATTCCATCAGAGTTTGATCTGGAGAATAAAAACATTTTTGTTAGCTTTTACTTAGCTTTTTGTTGTTAAAGAAAAACTGAATTTCTTTATGCAAAGACATTCCTATTTCATGAAAAGGTAATGTCAAGAGAAAGTGTCTTGTGTGTGCATGCATCCTGTTTGTTTTATTTTGAAAAATGCATTTCGAGAAGCTATGTTGTAGCAGTGGATTGTTGCATGTCTGATAGCTCAAGATCAGGAAGAGAGAACTGAAGCTCCTTAGAGAAAGGTGTATGGTGTTTGTTTA
This sequence comes from Phoebastria nigripes, assembly GCA_035582835.1. Classification (NCBI taxonomy): domain Eukaryota; kingdom Metazoa; phylum Chordata; class Aves; order Procellariiformes; family Diomedeidae; genus Phoebastria; species Phoebastria nigripes. Next base: position 896,495 of record JAYKAV010002185.1, on the reverse strand, counting down.
CCACCTACTGCTGTTCTTTTGAAACACATCTGTGAGCAGAATATTCTCAAGGGATGTTTATAAAATAAGCCAGGAGCCTGTCAGCCACTCAGCCTTCCCTCTGTGTTCTGGTGAATAAGTTACATTTCCTCYGTGTTTTCCTATCCCTCTTGTATGATAAAAATAATCTGCAATCCACAGCAATGCAGACAATTATCTGGCAGCTGGGAACCTGGCAGCCCAGGTATCCTTTTTATGAAGAGAATTGGCTCTGGCAAAAATCTTCACATGCTGGGGAGCTCTGTTCATGCTGTCTTGCTGAAGTACTGGGAGCCTCTTACATGCCTTCATCACCCAACTCCTAGATAACATTTGCTCATTGTTAGAGACTCCTTCCTTAAGTCCTCAGCTTTGTGCAGAGTTTTGTAAAATGTTTCACCATGCTGGCCTGAGAAGGTTTTATTGACTCTGATGTTATGGAAGCATGCAATGAATAAACTACTTCTGCTTACATACGATTCATTCTTTGCCAGTGCTTCTTTTGGGAGCTTTTCTGTTGCTGCTCCAAGAATAGTCCCTGTTCTAAAGCTCAACAATGGCATTTGTTCGTCAGAAGCGAAAAAACTATCTCTCTAAAAAAAAAAGAAAAAAAATTTTCAAAAATCAACAATCTTGATACCAATAGTCAACTTCCGTGGCACCTCCTGCCTGATTGAAAGAACAACATCAATATGTGGCAGTGCATTTGAGCTTTGAAATATGAATCTGGAGATCCTTTTTCAACTCTGGGCTTAGTTACATGTAAACTTTTACACTGGATTCAATTTGAATTTCATTTTGTTAGTAAACTTATAATTGAAAACTATAAATTATTCAATTAAAAAGGTTCTTTTGTAAAACTTGGCTTTTAACTTCTGAATGACTCAGTTTCAAACATAGTTTGTCTGCCTTACCGTAACCTGTATTGTTGAAAGGCAACAGCAAAGGAAGTGCTTCCTTCATGCCAAATAAAATGGAAGTAGGTACAACTATTTATATTTAGTGATCCCTTTAGCAGATGATAAATTTGATTTATCCATATTGCACCTCAGTGATATTCTGTAACTTACTGGGTATTTTCTGTGTGCTGCCGTAGGCTTCAAGGGTGTAAAAAAACAAAAAACAAACAAACAAAACCCAAAACAAAACAACCCCAAAAAACAACAACAAAAAACCCACAAAACAAACAAAAACAAAACAAAAAAACCCAAACCGAAACCAAACAAAGAAAAAAAACAATGCCTAAACAAACAAAAACCCCCAACACCCAAAAAAACCCCTCAGAAAACAAACAAACAAAACTTCTAAAAAACCAAACAAAACTTGATCTAAAGTAGAAACACTGAAACTCGCACAAAGTGGTGGTGGGGGAAGCAAAGGACCCAAACCACGAGGAGTGCAATTTCAGCTATTTGATGTCTAAGTCAGTAAGCGGTAAATGTTTTAAAAAACATCTCCCCCGCCCCCCAAACAAGCAAACAAAGGAACAACCCCAAAACCCCCAAAGCGAACAAACCAAACCCGCAACACGACCCCCCCCGGCTCCGCAGAAGCGTGCACGGGGCAGGCTTGACTTCAGCTAGGTCCAGTGTGGCACGGATCCACGCGCAACCGAGCTCGGGCAGCCCCGCGTCCTGCGCTGGGCCTCGGGGGCAGCAGCCAGCGTGTGCCGCCGGCGTCGGGCGCCTCACGGGGCGCTGGCCGGCGGGCCCCACCGCAGGGGCCGGGGGCGGCCCCCACCGGCAGCCCCGGGCGGGGCGAGCCGGGGGCCGGGCCGGGCCGCCCGTCAGGAGCAGCAGGAGGCAGCGCCGGAGACGAGCTATGGATGGGACAGGCGAGGGGTGCCTCCAGGGCACGGTGCGGGCTGTCCTGGAGGCAGGGCTGGAGACAGGTCCTCCTTCCTACAGTGCCGCTTGGGCGGGTGAGGGGCTGGAGCGGGCCCCGGGGCGGGGGCTGGGGACCGGGGGGAGGCTGGCCGGGGCAGACCAGGCCTGTGGGTGCCCTCGGGGCGCTGGTGGTTGGTGGTCTCCGGCCTGCGTAAGGGTCTGCCGTTTAAGTGGAGACGTGGTGATACGGGCCGGCTGCGCTGCTCTGGAAGAGGCAAAAGGAGAGGGGAAACTGTGGTCTCCCCAGGACGGGGCGGACAGCGGGTAGGCCGGGGCTGCCTGGGGCTGCTTCGCACCGTGCCAGAGCTGTGCCTGGCCTCACCCGCTCCCTGCTGAAACGGGCTGGGTTGGTCCCTGGGCTTCTGTTGACTTTTGTGGCATAAACAATATTTCAGTTGATAGGAATATCAAGCAGGCTATGAGAAAACACGGTCCTCGGCTGTGTAAGTTTGATCGTACTTCTTTTATGCTGTGTGTTAATGTATTTAAGTTTTATGGAATAAGTCATTATGAAAGCTTCCATTTCGGTTTGGGAAATGGACACAACACGAGGAAGTAGTTTGCCCAAATCCTCTGTTGGGTTGTCCAGTGTCCCACTACAGTTTTCTAATCTACTGGGCAAATGATGAGCTTAAAGGCTGCAGGCTGAAGTCCTTCCTACRTATGTAACAAAATCGTGTGTCATTGTTTGCCTGACCTTGTTAGCACAGACATAGTTCATGAAGCATACACAAAGAATGAGGTTTCAACCGTTGCAGATGTAAAGCTAGTCTTTGCAGTCAGAAAATCAAGGCAAACGGGTGTCTCACAGCATTGTGGACAGTGTAGTCCTTTTAACTGACTTTTGAGCGTTTCTGCGAGGGCATTTCTGCAAGGGTTTGCTGCGATACAGCATGCATCATGTGGCAGCTGTTGTGTAAAGCTTCATTGTGCATTTGCCCATATGGATTTGTGTGTGACATTTAATGCCACAAGTGCAAATTAGGTGCCTGTTGGACAATCAACAGTACCAGCCACTCACTGATGTCACACTTCACGAAGCAGCTAATAACTGCGTTGGTATCATAGGTTTTTACTACCTTTGTTTTGTGATAATGCATTAGCAGCAACAGCTCAAATAGAGTATTTGAAATACCAAGCTTTGCAAAAGTTCTGGGGCAAAACCACAGTAACGTGTTGGTTTTGACTGGGAGAGAGTTAATTTCCTTTGCAGTAGCCAGTATGGGGCTATGTTTTGGATTTGTGCCAAAAACAGTGTTGATAACACAGGGATGGTTTAGTCACCGCTGAGCAGTGCTTGCACAGAGTCAAGGCCTTTTCTGCTTCTCACCCCACCCCACCAGCGAGGAGGCTGGGGSTGCACAAGAAGCTGGGAGGGGGGGACRCAGCCGGGACAGCTGACCCCAACTGACCAAAGGGATATCCCACACCATATGACGTCATGCTCAGCATATAAAGCTGGGGGAAGAAGAAGGAAGGGGGGGACGTTCGGAGYGATGGCGTTTGTCTTCCCAAGTAACTGTTGGGTGTGATGGAGCCCTGCTTTCCTGGAGATGGCTGAACACCTGCCTGCCGATGGGCAGTAGTGAAGGAATTCCTTGGTTTGCTTTGCTTGCGTGCGCAGCTTTTGCTTTCCCTATTAGGCTGTCTTTATCTCAACCCATGAGTTTTCTCACTTTCACTCTTATGATTCTTTCCCCCATCCCACCAGGGGGGAGTGAGCGAGTGGCTGTGTGGTGCTGAGTTGTTGGCTGGGGTTAAACCATGACACATATCATCTTTATCCTGTCACAAAAATCACACAGAATATTAAGCATGTTCTGTATTGCAGGACAGAATACAAGAGCTCTCACTGAAGGGTCATGAAAAACAGTCTATCGGAGGCTCTGCAATACATGTTGGATGTTGTAACACACAATCAGTGGTCTTTGGCTTTACTGCATCTCAGTTATCTCATTTAGTCACCTGAGATCTCGATTCTGTACAACTAAATAAGAATTTTAGGGGTGTATTAAGGTGGTGTATCTAAACTCTGTGTTGAACATGACCTTAAATTTTTTGCAGGTCTACTAATTTTTGCTGAGGAGAAGTATGTAATTTTACCAAGGTTCAGTTGGAAGGAAGCAATGTATCAGCCCCAGCTTTGCCAGATTAGCCAGGTTCTGATGATACTTTGCAGATAAGAACTACATTGATATCCTGTAGCTAGCCTGTGATATCGCAGATAACTGCATGACAGAGGTTTTCCCATTGGAGTCTGGGGAAACACTGTTTCTGGGACCTTAAAAAAGTTTGGGCAAAATGTACTTATATTCCAGGCCTGGAGTACATGAGATTCTCTGATTTATGGTCTGTATATGTACCTGCTTGCAGGTCCTATTTGTATGCAGAAGAGCTCCAAACAGAGCAATTGCATAGGCATGTACAGATGGTGATTTGTGAGAAAACTGAAGATCACAGACAGATTTTCCAGTAGAAAATTTGGTGCTTACATTGCTAAATGAAATATTAACTTAGCATTTGGAGCTTTCTCATGCGTAGGAATGAAAGAAAGATTTGGCATTCTGTGTAAGCAAAAAAGCATATGATTTTTTTTTTTCCATTTGAAGATGCTACCTGAACTGGTGAATCAAATCACAGTTGCATTGTCTGTTCATCATGCTTTGAACTAAAAGGTACTATGCAGTCTGAAAATATTCTGGTGACTCATTTTCTAGGGATCAATCACCATTTCAGTATGTAGTTGTAGCCTATTGTGTTGCTTCAGTTTGTTAAGAATGCTTTACATGATACCAAATATTTAAAGTTGCAGCTGGTTGTCAGTAACTTTTTTTTTTCCTTTAGTTTGTAAAAACTTTTGATTTTGTGTGGTTTTATTTGACTCATGGTGTAGGAAATTCTATTTTACTGTATGGGGAAAATTGTATCAAAACAGCAAAAAACTACAAGAAGGAAAGCTCTTTCAGGAGTTATTTTGATGAAGACTCAAATCTTTTTTCCTGTACTTTGACTGTAGTATATCTAAATTGTTGGCAGTTAAATATAATGATCTTCATAAAGGTTACGACTGTGATCTGTCTTTTCCTGTAACTCATCTATTCACCTAAAACACAGTGGTACTGGAAAAGGCTACTCTTCCACTTCATTCCTTATCAAAAAAGTGTGTCGTCTTTTTTTTTTTTTTTATGTCAGGTGCAACTACTATTGCTACTTGGGCAATAGTGTCTGTATCTAATGACAGAATTAGCCTGGAAAACCTAAGAAATAGTTGTGAGAGAACCCACAGCAGCTAAAGCTCCCGGTACTTAGACTTGCAATTTCAAAACGAGTGCAGTGGCAGCCTGGATCTGAAGGTATTAACGGAAAGGAAAAATGGAACTGGCTGCCCTGAGTCGATGTCTGCCATCCTCCCTGTGTGCACTACTATCAAGAGCACCATATTCACCCCCACTCCCCAATCCCAAAAGGACCTCAATAGTATGTTCCTGTCACATTGTTCCTGCTGTATCTAATCTGTAGTTTGCATCCATTTAATCTTTGTCTCTTCACATACAAGGCCATTCAAGGTATGTGTATGTAACTTTCATTTTTGTTCCTGAAGAAATATCTTAATCCACATACCTGGTGATACGTGATAACTCTTTTTAGTACCCGCCTGAGACATGGGAGGGGGTAAATCTGCCTTTGGAACAAAGTGTTACATGGTAACTAGTAAACGTGCCTTGGCTTCCCTTGCTCAGAGGGAGAATACCGTGTGTATTTGAATAGGCAGAATTTCATCTTGCCTATGGCCCTGTATCTTTAACACCACTCCTGGCTACAGCGCAGTCAGGCCACCAACTTTGAGGTTATCGGATTGTCCTGTTGCCTGGCAGAGAACAACATTTGAGCCCAGTGTACGAAATGGCTTTGTAAAACAGAGAGCAGATTTTCTTGCTTAGAATTGTTGTTCCTGCACACAACGGCAATCCCCGGGGTTTCCTAGAGCAGGACCTCCTCCATATGTTCTCACTTGCTGCAAAAGCCAGCACTGCAGTGGGGGGCCTGTACTCATGACTGGAGACCCAGATGGAGGGCTGAGAGGCAGAAGCTACTGTTGCAGTCAGTGTCAGTTCAGACGGAAAAAACTTGGATCAATGATTTTCCTGTTTTAAGACAACTCCAGCTGGTCACTTGTTGTAAATACAAGCTCTAGGAATCTTGGGAGTATAAAAATTGAGCATTTTGGCATAACAGCGGTGATGGTGTTGAACAGAGTGGGCAATGTGCTAATACTAGACCCAGAACCTTCGCACAAAGGTTATGGTATCGTGGAGCTATTTTGATAGCTCGTTTTATTTAAGGGAGTGTGAAGTACTGTCTTTAATTGGCCTCTGGTTGGAGAAGTGCTTCTGTTGATACAGCAGAGATGGGAGCTAGGAAGCTGGGGTCATTCTCTGCATCACAGGTTCTGAGATAAAGGCATGTTTCTGCACATCTGAATCGGGGTGACTTCTGAGCAACTTGGTGCACAGAAAAGCTTTATTCTTCTGACTTGTCAGTATTCCTCAGTGGTCTGTGTATAACATGCAGGTCAGTCTGTGTGAGTGAATTAAAACAAGCAAACCAATGGTCCCCCACCCCCCCGCAACACATTACCACCTGTGTTTTTAAAATGTTGCTGCATAATCTATGATGACTTTATTAAATACCTTAAAATTTAATGTGGCATAGGAATCTAAAATCTTATTTTACAGTTGGACAAGCTGAGCCAGAGAGTGTATCTGATTGAAAAGTCTGATGTGACCTAGAGGCTTACTTCTCATTTTTAAACAAGAATTTAGGAATTTAACTCCTGTTGACTTGTAACTGGATGAACTTCAACTTTGAAAGAAATTTGAATGAAAAACATCACCCGTTTGTTCACTGTTTTATAGTAGTTCAGCAGTTCATGCTTCCCAAAGTAATCTGAAGTTTAGTGAGTTCTAAACTCACTTCAAAGTCGTGTTTGTAGTGGCCTAGCCTCACTGAATCCTTCAGGAAGGAATCCCTGACTTCTCACTCGCTCCCATGCTCTAATCACTTTGCAGTATATATTGAGCTAGGCATGTTGTTTGATATTATCAGAATTTGGATAATATTCTAAGTGGTTACAGACTTCTTGCTGTGTCCCTCACCTAGACTTTTTTCATGCCTCGTATAGAGAGAAGAATCTTTCAATGTACACTAGTGCCTTTGGCTGAGGGATGAGAGAATTACTGTACTGAGAAGGGGTTTGTTACGAAGATATTTAAATGCAGTTTTGCTGACTTTTTTTCTTTTTCTTCTTTGATGCAACTTTTTCACCATTGCTTTTATTTCCTGCTGATCCTTGAAAGCATCAAGTAAAACTGTGACGTTTGAATGCAGGCTGTGAATTGACTTCTGACAGCAGAGGCTTCATTAAGTAAACTGCTTCTTAAGTGCCAGTAATGTGGTGTAACTGGGAAGATGTAAATGAAAGGTGTTTTCCAACTATTTTGACCACCGCTGCATGTGAAATGCAGGGAGCTTAGTCATTCTGTATGTCTCAAGTTTCTTTCTGTTGTCCTTGGCATTGTGATTAGGCTACGTGGAAGATTTATCATCTACAACAATTTAAAATAAATGGTCCTTCTTGCAGAAACAGATATAAATAGATCTCGGATTACCCTTCTGCTTTGCAGCTGTTTCTTGACTGAATGCACAAAGTATGCAGAACCAGTCCTGTGTGATCTTTTGCAAACACATCCATAGAATGGACTCCCAGATGCCAAACTGGGAAATTGCATAGTGATTTTCAGTGGATGAAGTCTGTCATTACGTTAAAGAACATCCTCCAACATGTATGTTTGGAAAAAAACCCTAGTCTTACTCTCTGTAAAATCAGGCTTAAGTCTGAAAATAAGAGTTTGATTTTCTCTTTGTTTTGCTGGTTTATGTGTGGATAAAACTTTGACTTTTGGACTTGAATGATCGGCAAGCCACTGTCACAGCCTGTTGTGTGTGCCTGTTGATCTTGATGCTCTGCAGTCTGTGTGGCTTCTCATCTTAGAAATGGAAACCAATGAAGCATCTTTCCTGGTTTACCAGAGTGGTGGAAGATCTACTGTAAACTGGTCTCTGACAAAAGTTTAAAAAAAATTACTCTCCCTGAAAAAAGCACTTTTCCCTCTGAGGAGCAGCATTTTGTCCAGCAGGCTTCTACAGAGTTATGAAAGTAAATAGATTTCAAATGTATTTTCTATAGAAGGGTGCTCATGGGAGATTATCTAATATTGTGTGGGTTAACATGCTGGACTGGGGATGCTTTGGAGTCAGAACACCATCCCCTGTACTCACCAATCCTGTTTATTGCATGGTGGTCCTAGGACTAATTGTTTGGCCAGAAGGATTGATGTGATACCTCCCTTGATGTTAGTGCCTGTCCTCCAGTGTCTGTGCTGGGTTCTCTGCCATGATTCAGGTATGCTTGTTTGTTGAAGGTTTTGTAATGTCAGTTAAAATATTTGTGATTAACATCTTGCTACTTAGAGCTTTAAGGGGGGTCGGGGTGTGTGGGAAGAAATGTTTATTCCTACAGAGGTCTGTTGTCCATCCTTACCTTATGAGATATGTAAATATTTTGATCCCACACAGCTGCCATGCTGGGTGGTTCCTGTTAGAAGACTTGTGAATCAAATGTGTTAGATAGCAGCAGTAGTGTCAGTATTGCTGTGGCTGCTTTGGAAATGTGTGTTATCTTCGTACCTTCAAATTGACATGGTTGTGTATGTATTTGTAGGGGTGAGTGAAGAAACTGCTGCATCTCACTAGCTGAGAAGGAAAAGAATGTAGTGCCTCTTGGTAAAGATGACAATTAAAATTTTAATGATTTTAAATTGTTTTAATATTTTCCTCTTATTTATTGCTCCTAATTTTTTTCATGTTCAACTCAAATTTCATTTTTTCTGGATGAAAGGAAAGGAATGAAGATAAAAGCCAGAAAGGAGTCATCTCTCAGGGGGAGAAAGGAGGGGAAAAAAAAAAAAAAAAAAAATCATCTTCTCTCTTATAACTACCAGTGCATACATTTCATCCCAAATTGTGTGAGAGAAATCTGGGCAAAATAAAATAAGGTGGGATGGGGGAAATTAAATCATTGTATTTTCCTGCTCAGTATTTGTAGTTAACAGCAGCTTGACAATATCTTAGGTCGCTGCTGCTTCAATTTATTGCTTGTTCTGCTGAGTGTATTGAAGGTGTACATCACTTCAGGATTGTTCTATGGGATGATCTGGCACTAACACTTTTGTTGGGGTGCCAGGACAATAAATAAATAAATAAAAATAATATGTAAACTTAGGAATGAGTATTGTCATGGCTTAACTGTTTATTGTGTTATTTGCAAGTTACACACATAGATGAAATCTCCATAAAATTATGTAGTGAGACAACTGAACAGGAAAAAACCCCAGAAATGCCTGCTTAACATAATAGAAAGTTATTTATTTGATCAGTAATTGGTTTAAGCGTGTCTGACTAACCATTTCTTTATATTCAGTGCTTCAAGGCTACTAGACAAGTTTTCACCCGGTGGCAAAGATGATGGGAAAACACATCACTTACAGTAAGAAATAGTGCCACAGCACTGAAAAGACAGTAGCAGCTTAGTGATTAAATTGTGTTTGTTTCCCCAACCCCTGCTTCACAGCATGCACTTTTTTTTTCATGTGTCACACAATGTCGTTGCTCAGCCAGAGGCTAAGAGAGGGAATGTAGGTACACTGCATACCTGCAAGAGACTGGAATGTTCCATCTTGAAAACAGCATCTGTATTATAAAGACAAGATCCTACATCTTCTGGCCCTGGTGTCCTTGTTATTTGCATCAAGGCACCAGCATGAATCAGTTCACTGCGGCAGCAGTCCAGCTGATGTGACTTGCATTATTATCAGGTACCTGATTGCAGTCTCTGGATGGATGGAGGGTTGGATGTGACTAGCATATCAATATGTGTGGTGGTGCTGCTGCTGTGTGATAGTATTCTGTGATGAGGACAGAAGCCCACTCAGCCCTGCAGAAAAGTTCTTTAAGGACACAATAAAACTCTGTTTTGTGAAATTCTGATCATCACTATGATTTTGTACTCTTTGACATGCTGCCAGCTTGTCCAGAAGATGTTTTGACAAATGTGTTTAGGCTGCATAGAACCAAGAAGGTACAGAGCTTCAGTTCTGAAATTGCAAATGTTTTATTCTGACAGAGAATTAATTTGGAATTTGAGACAAATCTGTGTGGTTCCAAGACTGAACTAGTCCAAGTGTTGGATGCCAACATGGTATATCATAATTTTCCTTTTCAAAACTTTTTAAAATTTCCTGTTAATGTAACTGTGTCACTTAATAAAATTTTGGGACAATGCTTATGACTTTTTATATGCTGTGATAAATGGTTCAAATGCAGGGTCTTGACTTTCTGTTTATTGATCCCAAATCTCCATGATCTTACTGTCTTTAGTGGAGCAATTCCTGACCTGTACTAGTTGCAGATTGTACAATGTGATATTCAAAAAATGCCTTTCCAAACTGAATCTGATTACCAAAACAGAAACGAACTTTTTTAATTTCTGTGACGGGTTAGTACAATAAAAAGCTTGACATAGGGTCTTTCCCTTAATATTCCTTTTGGAAACGAAGACAACTTGATACCAAAAAGAAACTAACAACATGCAAAAGAGATGGAAAAAATATTCTGCTCTGAATACGAAGACCATAAGAAGCTTTTCAGATATGTACAGCAACAGAGGAATGGGTCAAACTCAGAAGTACAGAGATTCTCACTGAAGTGGACTGCTACACTTACTCTATTGGCCCTAGGGAGCCAGCCAGTGAAGGATATTTCTGACTTCTAAATCAGTCCCTCAATCACCTATTTAAATAAGAAATATCTCACTGAGCAAAGGGAGGACAATCCAAAAAGCTTGTATTTACAAACCACTTGAAAACTTTGTGAGCTACTCACTTAGCATTGCAAAAACCACTTGTATTTTTTTGTATGAGCAGATCTAAGAAATGAAATTAGATATTCAGTATGTGAAACAGTCATCTGGTGGAAGGAAATAAAATTTTTGCATTTTATTTTGCTGTCTTAGACTTCTGCAAATTATTGAAATGCATCTTTCATAATGATACAATCTAAGGCAGTTTGTATTGCTCTTTGAGTACAACAAAAGATTATTTGGTGGCAAGTTTTCATCCTCTTTGTAACTTGTGACTTTTGGTTGTGTGGTGGTTTTTTTTTTTTTTTT
>JAYKAV010002185.1:865095-885250 GCA_035582835.1 Phoebastria nigripes | reverse complement strand
TTTTTTTTTAAATTATGTGTTTAAATGCTGTCTGAGCCAATGTCCCCAAGAGCAGTGTCTCACCTGCTAGCCTGAAGATGACAAGGAGAAACAGAATTGCTAATAAGGAGGATATGCAACCGATGGCATGGATCATTTGTTTTGAAAGGTGGTAGGCAGTTGTCTAACAGACAATAAGTGCCACAAATAACATGCAGTAATGAACAAGATTCAGTCATGGCCCATATATTATATCAAGGTGAAGACTGGAGTGGAACTGGGAAGTTAACGTAGCAGTCATGCTACTAGCGTTCCTTGTTGGGCCAATAACAAATTTCTTACTGTTGTTGTAAGCAAGTTCTTTTCTCTATTGACTCTGGTTTGCCCTCAAATATTCTCAATTCTGTCATTTTCATGAAGGCTTAGTAGTTGCTACTTGATGAACATGACAGTGTTTAGCCTGCATTACAGCAGAAAAAGGAGATAGCAGTGATGTGAAGTAGTTTCTGGCATTATTAGTGGGGTCAGAGCAGTCTGTCATGATACCTAAATGACTGTGGTTTGGTCTGCAATATAAAGTTTGCAGATCCCTTTGAAGGTGTGTATTTAACATGGGTTGGGTTTTTTTTTTCTTTTTTTCTCTCTGCTACAGCTGGCTCTTTTACTTTTGTTTGAGAGCTGAAGCAGAAACGAGCATATCCAAAGGCTTTAGAGAAGAGGCTTTCCTTTAAGACTTGTAGCACGTTTTTGCAGAATTGTACAGGCTGTAGATTTGAGCCTGAACAAAACCCCACTTAATTTTGGAGGCATTAATTTTCGGATATGTCTTTGAGTACAAGTTCTGTAAGATCATGATGGCTAGGTTTTTGAACTCTTCCAATTATTATTCGTACTGTATTTTGAATAGTTTGAAAAGTTATCTTCTTTTGAACAGAAGCAGAACTATTACACCTTTTCCACTGATAAAAGAATACTATATTGCAGTGAGCTCCCAGTATCATCCATTCTGTGAACTATCCTTTGTTAGCTGCTTTCTGATCCTTTGCTGAATTATTTATATCTTTATTTCAGCATCCCCCTTAGATGAGGCACTGGAAACTCCAGGACTTCTGCTGTCACATTCACAGTAATAAAGTGCAGGATAAAACAAAGTGAAGCTTTCGTAGTAAAATCCTAATTTACAGTCCAGCAGGGAAAAGAGGAATGCATATCCATCAGGGATATTAAGGAGAAAATCACATTCAGATGGAAGAAGTTTTTAATTTCTGTGTGTTGGACAGGACCTTATTGTATCTGTAAAAATCATCTAGTTTCTGAAGATGAGGAAGGAGTTTCAGCAGAATGTCTTATTCAAAAGTAGGCTTGGGCATTCAGACACTCAAAACTTACTAGTGCTTGCTCTTTACTTTCTCAGTTTTTACCTGATAAGTATATTTGTGATGACTCTTAATGCTTCCCTCTAGGCTTATAAGGCAGTGTTTGAAAAAAAAAATCTCTGTCTTCAAGTTGGATGAAAATATGACCAGGCCCAGTGAAGTTTCCAAAATAGGTGGTCCCAAGCTTAGGTATGGACTTAACCTTGGATCTAAATTAAACCTGTAATCAGGGGCTAAGAAAGACAAAATAGGTCACTATAATTCAACAGTAAAGAATACTGAATTACATTAAAGCATCTGAGTGTCTATACTTCTATTCACCTATGACAGCAACAAGCCAGCCTCACAAAGTTGAAAATTAATCGCTAGTTAAGTTTAATGGCAATATGAATATACTAATACTTGTTTATCTAGAAAAAGAATGCTGAAAAACCTGACATGTGCTAGAGGAGAAGTAGGAGAAATAACTTGAGGTATGGAAAACTTCTCTAATGGTGAGAAATGACAGGACTTCTAAACAGCTTAGTAGAAAGAAGGTTTAGTAACAACTTGCTGACATTCTGTGACTGTCTACACAGCAAGAAAAGATGGGATGCTGAACTTGCAGAAAAACACATAACTAGGCTGTAGCAAGGCACTGGAAGCTCATGAAGTTCAAACCATGAACTAGACATAAATTTTTAACCATAGGGTATAAATAATTAGAGCAGGCTTTTGTGGGCATGGTAAACTTTATATTACTTGGAGTAAGCATGTAAATCAGAATAGCATACTTTGGTAAAATAGATAATCCCTTTTGACATATATTAGGCAGGAAGGACTTCAGGAAATCATAGGAAGTGGAGGTTAGTGTAAGAGACTGAAATTGTCTCTTATCACTTAATATTTCAGCCATTTATGAGTAAACTGGTTTTTGACACTCACAACTAATTGATGCAAAATGATATTCGCTTCTCAAGTCTCATAAGATATTTCTCATAGGCCTCAAAATGTATTCACTATAAAGTATAAGGCCATATTACTTTTTTCTGATATCGATATTTGCTGGATCGATGGGCTGAGGCCAACTGCATGAGGTTCAACAAGGCCAAGTGCCAGGTCCTGCACTTTGGCCACAACAACCCCATGCAACGCTACAGGCTGGGGGAAGAGTGGCTGGAAAGCTGCCTGTGGGAAAAGGACCTGGGGGTGCTGGTTGACAGCCGGCTGAATAGGAGCCAGCAGTGTGCCCAGGTGGCCAAGAAGGCCAATGGCATCCTGGCCTGTATCAGAAATAGTGTGGCCAGCAGGAGTAGGGAAGTGATCGTGCCCCTGTACTCGGCACTGGTGAGGCCCCACCTCGAATACTGTGTTCAGTTTTGGGCCCCTCACTACAAGAAGGACATTGAGGTGCTGGAGCGTGTCCAGAGGAGGGCAACAAAGCTGGTGAAGGGTCTGGAGAGCAAGTCTTGTAAGGAGCGGCTGAGGGAACTGGGACTGTTTAGTCTGGAGAAGAGGAGGCTCAGGGGAAACCTTATTGCCCTCTACAACTACCTGAAAGGAGGTTGCAGCGAGGTGGGTGTTGGTCTCTTCTGCCAAGTAACAAGCAATAGGACGAGAGGAAATGGCCTCCAGTTGCACCAGGGGAGGTTTAGATTGGACCTTAGGAAAAATGTCTTTACTGAAAGAGTGGTTAAGCATTGGAACAGGCTGCCCAGGGAAGTGGTGGAGTCACCATCCCTGGAAGTCTTTAAAAGACATGTAGATGAGGCACTTAGGGACATGGTTTAGTGGGGCATGGTGGTGTTGGGTTGACGGTTGGACTTGATGGTCTTAGAGGTCTTTTCCAACCTTAATGATTCTATTCTATGAACTGAAGGAGAAGAGAATTTTTCTGGAGCACCTTGGTATTGCTGGCATCCCGTAGATGAATTGTTATCAGTAGATATATCATGCTGACAGCTGATGAGAAATCAGGATGGTTTTGACTTGCTAGTGTATGTAGACTTAACACCCTCTGTACCTACATTGCATGTAAAGTGAATTTCTATCTACAGTTAGAAAAATCTTATGTTCGGACTACCCAAATATCCTGGTAAGAGAGTAAAGCTCTGGTCTTTCAGGAATCCGTACTGTGCTTGATCAGTGTCGGATAGACATTTTTGAGCATGATACTCCTAATGTTGCAATGTGGTGCTGTTATTTGCACAATTTTTAACTGCGTTTATTTGTACATTACCTTCTGATGTTTAAAAAAAATAATAGTTACTGAAATTAATATTATTAGATAAATTCCTATTTATCTAGCTAGCATGGTAAAATGTGGTTGCCAGGTAAAGAGCAAGAATTCGCAAAGTAACTGAAACATTTTCAGTTGCAAAGTCATTTTCAATGACATACATTCTGTCTGCTTGGAACAGGAGGAAGGGAAAATAGGAAGCGCAATATACAAAAGGACCTTTGTGTTCCTGATATTGGCTGACATGAGAAGTTTGCAAAACAAAACCAAATCTCGTCCAATGGAAATGAAGTGCATGTACAAAGAATACAACCAAGGATGAAATGGAAAGCAAATGAAGTCAATCATGTCAATCATGCAGTTTGGTTTGTGCTTGCTAAAAATTAATCCCTTTACTTCAGAATTAGGAATAGGAATAATCATGTTGTATGCTTAAAAAATTAAGACTAAAATTATGTGATCTGTTTGTTTTGGGAAAGCAAATGGTAGAAAAGCCTCCTCCTCAGTACTCTACCTAAAATCTGTGTGTTAGTTGGGATGCCCTTTGTATGCAGGGCAAGAAAAGTCGCAGTAAAGCAAGCAATCGAAGACCAGTGTAGCTGGCTCCTTATATGGATTCTGACAGATTTCTGTCTGCCATCACACTGCAAATATTTTTTAAACAGCTGCAGCTTTGCTAAGCTGTAGATGTTTCTCCAGTGCCTTCGTGGTGTTCCTAACATAGCAGTGAACAAGGATTGTTCAGCGGTTCGGCACTTTACAGTTTCTTTGGCTGAGAGTTGGAGATAAGAATAAGTATGCTTTGTTTGAAAACACAGGTTCAAATTTCTGCAAAAAAGGCTATTTAAGTGTTTGGTTCATACCACTTGCTTTTAGGTAGTGTACTATAGATAGACTACTCCTGAGGGCAGTCTTATATTTTCCCTTGAATTGTGCAGGCCTTATTTCTGCAGACGTCAGTTAGTTTTGGGGAAAGCGTTCTGTGTTTCTATACACATGTAGCATTCATGCTTGCTTTGGGCTTTTAGATGTTACTGGCCTTGATAGCAAATCTGCGTGACAGCATACACATTCTGTTTTATAAAGAAATAAGCCTGTTAAATTTGGCTGTACCAGATTTAAAAATGTTTCAATTTCTTTTGGGCAGAAAAAAATGCTCTTGGGTCAATTGAAATATTTGTCTGTGGTTTTGATTTTTTTTTTTTTTTGGTAGGTGCTTATTCTTTTATTAATACAGGGTAAAGTTTTTGAAACAACCATAATAATTCAGTCAAGCAGCATCTACGTAATCTGTTTTGGTATTTTCAGGTCTTCTGAGTCCCAGTTTTCTTGTGTAATAATTCTAGCAGTACTGACAAAGCTCAGAGTGTGTTCTTAGTTTGGCGCAACTGTATTTTCTTGAATTTTTTTTTTTTYTTAGCTCTAAATAGTAATAACATGGCTATTTGTGTAGCATAAATAGATAGAGCCAGCACAGAACAATCTCTTCTGAATGCTATTTCCCTTTTTCTGTGCATTGTTGTTTTGGATGCTTTGGCTGCAGCTGCTAGCCTTTCCTTGAATCATGCATTTTAATACCGCTTTGTGTTGCACAATGAACTATAATGCAGGCAGCCCTAGGTTCTTTAGCCAAGTCACAAGGATGAGCAGGGTTTTTTTCCAAGAGTTTTGCTCATGCGCTTAACAGAAACTAAGTATGTCTTTGCCTTTTCTCTCTCTTCTGTTTCTCATTTTGCACCTGTGTTTCAGTGGTGCTGGATTTTTCTGGTGTATGGGGGGGGTTTGGGGGTTTTTTGGCATTCTAAAACATATTCTACTGGGCAATGTCTGCAGTCCTGAGTGAGGACTAAAGCTGGATAGTCTCTCATACTTGCTATATTTCTAAGTGATTAATTTTTATAAATGGCTTTGTTCAGAAAACAGCAGCAGGTTGCTGGAGTGTGACTGCTGAGCTCAAATTCATTGAATTCAATAGAAATATTAAAGCTTTCTGCAGCTGGCTTTGGACTGGGAGAGAAACTTTTGCAGATAAGTATTTAGTAGGTATCCCAGAGGGTAAGACTGGCCACTAATGAATACTTGTGATCAATAAGAACAATCAAATAATGGATTAAAAATATCACCTTCAGTATCCCAGTAGACTAAGCTAGGATATTTCATGATGTGGTTTACCACTCAAAACAAAAATTCTCTTTTATGCATCCACTTCCCTTAGCAGTTCAGGCCTAGAGCACAGTATTTGCAGTATTGTTACATGGCTTCTTAAGGCCTACTGGCACTTGTGATCCAGGCTCTTAAACCCTGTGCCTTATGTTATAACCCGGGTTTCTTGAGGTGCGAGTAGATGCTCAATAAGCGATGCTTTCTGTGTCACCTTAAAACAGGATCTAATTCCATCTTGTAGCTGGCCAATTAACAAAAAATGGTCGTAGTACCCTCCTTTGAAAAGCCTTAGATCATTGGAGTTAGTTTTGGACAGTGAGCTAATATGGCAGTTGGACTCTTAGTTTCGAGGGGTATGAGAAGATATCTCTAGATAATGCTTACAGCTTCTGGATGGTGCAAAATAAAGTGCATACACAATGGAAAAAACCCTGAAGCTTTCTGATTTTGCTATAGATTAAAAACTTGATGTCATCAACCGTATCCGTCCAATTCTACTCTGCTATACTGAGTTCCTCTTTTTACGAAGTGCAGATTGTTAGCTTAGACAGGAGCATTTCATGGCAAGTAGAGGTAACGTCTCCAGGAGATACGAGCTAAACTAGTGTGGTAGATGCAGAATTGTGAATGCATAAACATGAGTAGACAACATGGTGGGAGAAGATCTTAGAAAGCATTAAGGAGTCATATGGTGTAATATCTTAAACCAGGAATAGCTGAAGGTTGTTCTAAGAAGTATTGCCTAAACTGTGTAATGCCTTCCAAGAAACTGCCACCAAATCTTTCTGGCAAACATCTTATTCAGGTTATCATTTTAACAGTCTAATAGAGATGATTTTTAGTGTTCTTATTTTGAAGAGAAAAGGTTATCTTTTTATGTCTTAATGATGGGTAGAAATTTTGTCTGAGACTTGGGCACCTTACAGTAGGTGGTAGACATACCTTGAAGCAGAAGTGAATAACCCTCAATAGAATATAGAGGATGAGAGCAACACTGTTGTTGAGTGTCAGTCCAGTGCCTTTACCACAAGACCACAAAAATCCATCTTGCATGGTGTAGATAGAACAGTGGAGCAATAAGCTGGGCTTTTTTGGACACATGCACACCAGGATGAACTGGAAACAAAGAATACCTCAGAGTTGTTTTATTGTTTATGTTGGGGAACAAATAGTTCACTGCAGAATAGAGTGAACTTCAGATAAGAGCCCTGACAGTGATATAGTATGATATAGTGTATTACCACTTTATTTTTATAGCATCTTTTGTGGAAATGATATCTCAAAGGCTTTATGCGGTTAGATAATACAGATATAAAGTTAAATGGTAGCAAGAAGAGAGAAATTAAGACTTTTAAGGAAAGAGGGGACAATCTGTTTCCAGATGACATTTGGAAGATAGATAGTAAATCAATATGGCGGAGACTTTTTTTAGAAAGCTTTTTCTAGATGGCAGGAAGTGTGGGAAAGTATCTGTTTAAAGAAAGGCGGGCAGAGAAGCGCGTGTGTAAAATTACTGCTGAATTGAAGTTTCCTCTTGCTTTCCAGCACCTACTCCGCAGTGCGCAAGCTGACTTTGTGACAGTTGTTTACATAAGATAGACTTTAGACTAGATATAAGGAAGAAATTTTTTACCCTGAGGGTGGTGAAACACTGGCTCAGGTTGCCCAGAGAGGTGGTAGATGCCCCATCCCTGGAAACATTGAAGGTCAGGTTGGACAAGGCTCTGAGCAACCTGATCTAGTTGAAGATGTCCCTGCCCACGGCAGGGGGGTTGGACTAGATGACCTTTAAAGGTCCCTTCCAACCCAAACCATTCTATGATTCTATAAATTTCTTAGACCTAGATTTCATTGGGTTATATTTGTACTGATTATAGTTAAATTGCTCCTGACTTGTACTGATTTGAGTGAAGTAAAAGTAAACTGTTAGAAGCTTTTATTCATGTGCATCACTGTTCATGGTGAGTTTTACCTTTTGCCTCCCTTTCTGAGCTTTTTGGTGGATTTCCCTACAAGACTGTCCTGGGCAAAACAGTCTTCACTTGCAGTTTTTACTTAATTTGTTGCCAGTTTACACAAAATGCGTTTTACACCTGATACAGACTACTGTATTCCTTACCTGTAGATTTTTTTCTAGAAGCTTGTGCTCAGCATGTACTGAATGTGGAGAGCCTCTTCAAAACTGAAGCTGGATTGAGTTGTGGGATCTGACTTGGAGAAAAGTGCGAACAGGTTAGAGAGAGGTATTTATTTACACTGCTGTTTCTTGTCCATTTAAACTGATCCCAATTGAGTTGAGTACTCACAATATCAAGGCCATCGCGAACAGGACAATAGCCTTTCCAGTTGTGTAAATGTGCAAAGTAAATGCAATCCATGTATGTTTAGGCACAGTATTGCCTTCCACAGTGTGGCCAACTGATGTGCAGCTGCAACTGTCCAGACGTCAGTTGCTAACTTTGCTACAGAGGTGAGGTTACGTGGGGAACCCTCAGTGTCATATGCCTGTACAAGAAGTCCACTTTCTTTTTTGCACTGGGTAGGAGCTTCCCAAAGTGCCTCTGTTCATAAACTCCCACCTGGAAGATCACTGTAGGTTTCAAACAGCTCCTGAGCAAGATTATGGTGGTTTATGCATTCCTCCAGATGAAGAGACTCTAACAGACTGGTCAGTATAGCATCTGAGTACCAGGCCTGAATCACTGATGAATTGCTGGGTAACTGCAGGGAGTCTGGTTGGAATGACTCTGTGAGGCTCTGTAGTGATAGTATCAGCAAATACTGTGGATTCCTAACAACATTCAGAAATTAATACATTTGTTTTGTGTTGTTCTTCACACTTGTGAACTATATGTATGTATACTTTATGTTTAGAGATATATATATATACACACACCTGACTCTTATTTTTCTGTTAATTAAGAAAGAACACTTTTTTTTAGGTGTAGAATCCACAGAATCAGCCTATTATGTTGCAAATCTTTGTGGGGAAAAAACCCCAAACCTAACCTAGGAAAACATTTTAAATGCTGTAATATGTTCTAGATCTGGTCATTATCTGCTGCCTTACTTAATCATTGCAATTGCTGTGTCTTTTTGACACATAAACCCTCAAAGATTTTCAGTAAATATGGGGTTTGTTTATCATGTTACTGTGTTCTTTAGATGACCAGGAATATAAACTGATTATGTATTTCTTGGGCATACGTGCAGTGTAGACCAGTCACAAGAATTCTTATTGGAAGATTGTTTTTTATGGCCATATTTGCTGGTCACTTACAAGTGATAATCATCAACTTTAACAAGGACTGATTTACTTGAAAATGATTTGTGTGAAAAGACTACATCAGAGGAATGGAACAAGTAATATGCACTACCAAAAGCTACAAGAAAGTGGTGAGGGACATAGGTGAATACAAGGTGAAAGGATGGATAAAATTGAGAAACATTTAGTCTGGAAATAAAAATTTAACTCAGATCTCTGACTCTTCTATATTCTTAGCAATAACCATTATTTTCTCATGAAATCAGGGACACAGGTTTTGGGTCTTTTGAATGTCTTCTATCCAGCTTTTGTTTGTAGAGAAGTATTGTTCTCTTCAAAATATATGCTCTCCTTTAATTAAAATATTTTAAGAAGATTTTCAGCAGTGTGATAGAAGTGTAAGTCGTCCTCATCTTACTGATTTCCAATACACTTTGTACCTTTGAAAAACACCGTATCTCTGTTTACTTTTGCGTTATATTGGTTTTCATTGTTCACTTACAAGGAGTACATTAACACCTTCTGTCACTACCAGCTGGAGAATCACAGCTATCTTATAAGATGCCTTCATGTTTGAAAATAATTTTTGAAAAGATTGACCATGGAAGAATTAGAATGTGCAAGGAATCTTGTTACAGTAAAGAAGCTATTTCAGTGGGTTTTATTAATGGTTCTGTTGCTCAGTTTCCCCCCCCTCTGTCTGTATAGGAATGAGATTGAATTTTCTAGCTTTGGTTACTAAGCTTTCAACTCCTGCA
This sequence comes from Phoebastria nigripes, assembly GCA_035582835.1. Lineage (NCBI taxonomy): Eukaryota > Metazoa > Chordata > Aves > Procellariiformes > Diomedeidae > Phoebastria > Phoebastria nigripes. The sequence goes on along the minus strand of JAYKAV010002185.1, from coordinate 875,491 downwards.
ACTGCAGTTATTAATCAGCTGTCATGGCACACCATAAAAAAAGTGGTTTTAAAAACCATGTTTGCTTTTTAGGCTAATAGTGCTAGGAGGTAAAGCTGAGAGTGGTGCATAATGCATATATTCTAACGTGCCTGTGATAATGTTGCAGTCTTTGAATGACTTGTATTAATTCTCAACATAAATGTCCAAGACAATTTGCCAACAAAGCTGATTCTCCCCTCCCCCGTTTAGTTGACTTTATTTATGTGCCATAGCCTAATAGATGTGCTATGGCCTCATTTAAAGATTTCTTTTATGCCTTTTGATAATTTGCTAATAAGTATTGCAAAGTAACAGATAAGGACTCAAGGATTTACTAGACATGAAAGAGTAACTTGGACAAAAATCCAAATAGGTGGAAAAAATCCATAGAAATTCCTCAAGTGTTGTCTACACTGGGGTTTTAGTCTGTCTGCGAATTTGCGCTAGTATGATGTTTCTAAGTGCATACAGGCAAAGCTGCTGCCTCTCATGCTTTGCATCAGTGGAGTTTCCCCCCTGCTTGATGTTTGTGCTATGCCCCAATGCCTGTCTATTCTAAGTACTGAGGTGACTTAAACTAGGGCAAGTCTTCAGTGTAGACAAGGCCTTAATGTTAAAATACTAATGTTTCTCCTTGACGCTGAATTTATGACTCATATCAGGAGTCATAGGAAGCTGAGAAATTAAGCAGAGAAATAAAATTCTCTGTTCATCCACAGAGCAGTTTCTGCAAAAAGTGTAGCAGCCAGGCCCTGACACTGCCTCTATTGTCCTGCAACCAAAGCCAGTCTCCAACACCTGTGCCTCGCATTTGTGGAATCAAAATGAGATTGATCATACTTTCTCACCAATTTGTCTGAGTTTTTTTGTTGATTATGAGCTTTCTTAACTTTAGACTGCAACAGTGATGAGTAAACAAGCTTTGTTTATGACGTACTAGTTCTTTGGAAACCTGCTTGCATGAGCAGCAGTCTTCCTGTTAACACGAGACTTTGGAATAGATGCTTAATTGAAAAAAATCTTTTAGGAAAAGCTTGTCTACTCTGTACCTTACTGTCCCAGCTGCTCACTTCCCCCATTCTCATAAAACACATACTGAAGGACTCTGTGCGCTTGAACACTGTGAGGGATTCTCATACGATTTAGTGGTAGGAAGAGTGAAGCACACTCAAAGCAAGGGTGCGTGAGAGAAAATTATAGTCTCTGTGCTATTTTAAGCAGTAGAACGATGATATTGTGCTATTTCAAAGTTGTAAATCACTATTAAATAGCCATGGACGCACATTATTTGATATGTAGCTGTTTCTTGCTCATTGAAGGTTCATTTTGGCCAGTTAGGTGTCAAAAGATTGAGTGTTGCTAATATGGAAACACAGTTCCTAAAATAAGATTACTGTGTTACTCCTGATTCCCAATGTTGTAATTTCTTTATTAGCTATATATTTTGCATTGCTTACAATGTCTGTTCATTTTCCTATATCTTCTCAATCCAATTCTTAATGAACAATCATGAAATTTACTAGTGTGTCAGTCTTGACGTTACAACTTATTTAACAGGTTGTCTGTGTTCAAAAATGAATATCCCATTCACTCAAATTCAGATAATAGTACTGTTGCTGCTTCAAAATGAATCCTAGGAGCCCAGCTGGCAAAGGATACCTAGGAGAGATTAAGTCAGGGTTAAGTCTGGCTGATTTAACCACATCTGTAGTCACTGACTGACATCCTAGTTCCCCAGCCCTTGGGGGATACTGACAAGAGGGTGAATATAGCATGTGTTTTCTGTGGGTGATTAAATCAAACCTTTCGATGACAGTCTTGGCAAACTAATAATGGGAGAAAAAAGGGTCTTTTTGCTTTTACCTCTCATGTTATTTTACAATAAGACTCTCTAGATTTGAAAAGCAGAGTGTAGTGTAAAAATTAAATTATTACTAAAATGTTTTTTCTCCTGCAATTTATTTCTAAGAATAAAAGCTTAGGATAGAGGTGAGAATAATCTTTAATGACAAATGGATAGAAATGACATCAAGGTCTTCTCACCATTAAAAAAATATCTATTCAGGGTTTAACTATAAATCTTTAGTGTTCCTAGGCTCTTTTTAGGAATTCAGCTGTTAATGCTATCTAAGCATTAGTGGTTTAGCAATTCAGAAATGTACAACCAGGTCTTGGAATGAAGGTGTCAAATGATTCTTAGGCCGGGGAGCGGGGGAAGAACCTAGTGACTGAGAAACCATTAACGAACCATAACAATACCAGATTGCTGCATATATTCTGTTGAACGTTTTCTGATTTGATTAACACAAGAGATGGAGGTTTTGAGTGTTCTACCAAAATATGARTGGACAATGGAAGGGATATAACTTGCTTTGCTAATGTCTGATTGAATATACTTTGAATACGTGGTTCCTTTTATACCCCTGTATATATTAGTAACATTCATACCTTGTAGTCTGGATCATGTTGAAAATTTTAAGATAATCTGGCAGCATTGCACTGGCTCTACTATAGCTCTGCTGATGCTGGGATCAGCATGAGAAGTGAACGTAAAAGCTGTTGGCAGTTTTTTTAACTATCACGTTTCTTAGATCTATCTCCAAGTCTCAGTGTGGCACGGGAATTATCTTAACTAATGTACATTGCTTTATGAACTCTGCAGTTGTAGCAATAAAGCTAGTACAGCCTCAGGAAGTTTTTCTACAAAATGTCAGAGATTAAGCATGTGTGGTTTCTTGTGGGCTACAGTAAGGGATGCTTTTTGTAAGTTCTGCTCACAGGGGAATTTGCTATTGTTAATGCAGTTAATAATAATGTAATTAATATAGAAGAAACTCAGATGCTTCCTAGAGCAAAACATCTAGAGAAGGTCAAAACATCATCTTTGTTGTTCATGCACTTTCAAACAGTTTATTTGAGGATTTTCAAAAGCCTGTGCAAACTGAAGAATTCTTGATGTTTCATTAGTCCTTTGCTCTAGATGCCTAGATTGCAATACCCTCTGTTTCAGAAAATGTACTTCTGTTAGCCAGCTGTTTATCATCAGTGATGGAAGTTTACCCCAAATTATTGAGAGTTTGTATACAGAATGTTAAATAAGCCAATCCTAGCATAGTATATAAACATAAGGTACTTTAAATGTCCATCATACTAATAAAATCATGTTGAGGTAGTCTGAAATGACTAACAGGTCTAATTCAGCAACTGTCTTTTTGAGGTGATGACACCTGTGCTGTGGTGACCAGTCAAAATAATGAGTACGTAGATGGTATCCTTGCGCAGGGATTATCATTCTGTATGAAAACTCTGTTCATGGGGCTAATTGCAATGTGGTGTTAAATGATTTCGGATGTCAAAGCAGGATCTTTGACAGATTTGATCAGAAAGTAATTACTGAGCAGTCTCATTCTGGAGCCATCTAAAGAGGGTGTCTGAAATGCTGAACTGTTTGAATTAGCGGAGCATGACGATTGAAAAACAGCTTGAAGTTGGTGTGTTGTAGCTAAGTGATGAAATACGGCATACTTAAGTGACAGTGAGAGTGGTTCATAAGTATTCCTAAATTTGTTTAGCACTTTTATTCCTACTTCTAAATGTTGAATAAGTATTGCTATCAAAACTTGTCTCTGTAAATTCAGAGCCAAAAAAAAGACGCTCAAGGCAAAATTCAAAGGGTACTATTGTAAGCATAGCTGGAAAGGTAGTGAAAGTTAAAATAGTTATTGTGCATGTTACTGTGCATCACTTGAAAGGGTCAATTCTTCTGGTTCCCTTTAAATGGAAATATATAATTAGCACAATAATTATTTTTAAGACTTACTAATTATTTGTAATGCGTAGACTTAACTGTTCGTTCCCTGATACTCTTTAAACACTAAGTCAATGAAGATCAAGTTAAGGATACTACAAAAAGTATATTGTCCAGCTTGATGAACCATCATGAAGAGCTCCAGAAATAGTATTTTTGTGAAGTTGACTTTATTGGTGACAAATCTTAGAATCAGATGCATGATCTAGATAGAAAAGCAGCTGTTACAATACTATGGTCCCCAGTGTCGGGAAGGACACAAACTCTACTTCAAAGTCTTGCATTAGGGTCACATTCTTTCTCTTTTTAAAGTTCTTAACTTTCTCCCAGATCTCATGCAAGCAAATGAATTAGAATTCTAAAGGCTGGAAAAGTACAAAATTCCCCCAAGGATGCAGAGAGGAAAAGAAAAGGAAGGGTTGAGGGGAGACACCTTGGAACAGAATGCAGAGGGTGATTTGCTAGGAGAAAAGAATGGCAAGTTTTGATCACAGGGAAGATAAGAAATACAAAAAAATAACCACATCTTAAGTGATCCCAAAGGGAAAGATTGGCTTCCAGTATAGAGGTACTGACTATAACAGGTTTGCCTATAATAAGCAGATAGGGCATTGTCAGAGTGGCTTGGCTATACATTATTTCAATCATATTATTCACTGTTCCCCCTAATAAATTAAATTAATAATGGTTGGCTGACATAAGCCTTGCAGCCATAAAACTCAAGATCCCCCCCTTAATAGGCAGATGAGGGACTTGCAAGCAGCATGCAGCTCATCTCCATTTTTGACCTTGTGCCTAAACAGAGACCTGCTAAAAGGAGGAGGGGAGTAGGCACTTTGGGACACTAATTCAACTTAATTCTGAGTATGATTGAAGCTGTCTCTGTAGGCAGTAAAGTATACACTCCATAAGGTCTAGGAATAATGACACATTGTAAATTCATTTAATTTTAATTTTAAAAGCTTGCTCAAAGGTAGAATTACTAGAAGCACTTCAGCTTTAGTGTGGATCTTGGGTCTGGATTTTTTTTTTTTTTTTTTTTTTTTTAACCTACCACCTCACCAGGCAGCAGTTACTTAATTACAGCTCTGGCTTTGAACATCCAATAACCTGGATACAGATTGTGTTACTATTGTAGGATCACTCAGAGCAGAATGCATGTGAATTGCTTTAGTGGTTTGTCATTTTCCTTTGTAATAAGCTTGGTTTAAAAAAAAAAAACCCACCACTAATTTTTTAAACATGTACTGTCCTGTGTACATGCGTCTCTATAATGTGTAGTCTAAATTCTGCCCATACAATGGGTGTGCAGGGCAGTAGCAGAAAAATGAAATGTGACCCATTGTTATAGCAAGCATGTGCTTGCAGCCCATGTAATTATCTATCTCTAGCCAGGCTGAAAAAACCTGTAACCTCAGAGTGAACTCTAGCCCCAGACCTCTGCACGAAGAGTAGAGAAATGGTATGCTTCAGCAGTCACTTAGAAGCAACACAACATCAGAATATACTCTCATAGGCTGATTTCCTCCTGAAGGCACAGACATTGGTTCTTAGTTTATATTGGAAATGGTTTTCTACAGATTAATTGTCTTAAATGATTCCTCTAGGCTTTACAGGGCATTATTATGCTATTTTTAAAAAAACATAAAAGTATAATTTGCTATTAAAGGCAATTATGATCTCTGCTGTCTGAAAACAGTCATTCTTAGAGCCTACTAGCCCCTTAGATATTGCTAATAATGCTGCATTTCCACTAACAGAACTCTCACTCATCCCATTTCTGCTTTACTCCTGTCTTATGCAAGCTACTCAGCACTGTTTTGATTTGGATACATTAAAATCTTTGCTAGTAACATTGCTTTGGTTTTGGGGAAGACCCTTGTGCGTTGTCTTTGTCTACCATACTCAGGTGGTCATTAACTTTGACTAGTAACAAAATCCATTTTCCCCTATAGGTGATTAAACCTTTCTATTTTTTGCAGTGTTCCTAAGCTAGTCTGCCCAGGAGTGAATGGGTTAAGATGTAGCAGTACAACAATTCTACTTTGGATTTTCTAATATTATTAGATGTGCAAAAAGGCATGTTGTTGCATGACACAGGCAGTGGCCTTGCAACTATATAGAAAAACCTGTGTAGCCTGGGCCAAAAGGGGCAGAGTTGCCCTCCTTCCACCAAGGGCAGGTTTCTTTCTTCCTTCCCTGTGCCAGCAATAATGCTGGTGAGGCTATGAATCTGCTTTTATCAGTTCTTCTCTGCAATTCAAGTGGGTGTTTGCCCAAGAGAGGTGATGGGACTCTCCAGTTTAAGGGCATAGGGATTTTGGATGGCTCCTCCTGGGGTCTGCCCACACTTTGACCTTATCTTCAGGGAGCCACCTTTGCTTGGACTTTCTTACGAAATCAGGGAGATGCAATTATCTGCTGAACTTCCATGATTTTCTCTTCATGATAATGTTGTGAAGCAACGTTGCATTAATTTGTTGCAAGCAATAATGGAATGCTATGGGAAAGTATTTATTATTTACCTGACTTAGTTCTGATTAGGCTTTTAATTAGCACTTACAGAAGCTATTTTTGTTTGAAGAATATCTGCAGAAAAAAGTTGCATGAATTTTCTTGCAGCCCTACACAAGCAGACTGTTTGCACTAAATCTGATGTACAGCTGTGATTACAGTTCACTGTGAACTGTTTAAAAGAGAGAGCTGTATAGTCCAAAGTTTTATGACTGATAAATACTGAAAGTAAAAATCATAGCAGAATATTCATGGGCAAGTGATAGGTAACTGTACCACCTGTGGCGAGGAGCTTTGAGGGGATTAGATAGCTCAGAGAATTAGTACTTAAGTGCTTAACCTGTTTCCTGAATAGAGATAAACTTATTCATACACTTTTGCTTTCTAAACATCCAAAGGGAGTGGTATATCACAATGAATGTAGTTCTAATGGTGGCGTATAAACTTTTCTGTTAAGGAAGGGCCAGGAGGCAGCTGCCTTTTAAATGTAGGAGACTCTGCAGTAAGGAAATGTGTCTGAAATGTAGTTCAGTAGTTCTTTTGCTTCTAGCACCAACCCCAGATATACATGCACTGCAGGGAGGTAAGAGGGTACTTTCTTTTTTTTTCCCCTATGAAAACAGATTCATTAGAGTATTGCTTTACACTCGGGTCTTGATGTTGTTATACTGATGGGTCTTTCCTTAATGTATTCCAAATGTAAGATAATTTTGCATGCATTAACAGTTACAGAATTTAAAAGCTGGTATAGAATAAGTTCTGTTAATCTCCTAAACAAAAACACTGCATTTCCAATAGCTTGGGAAGGTATTCAGTCCAATCTTGCATTTAAATGGGGAGCTATGCTCCTGCTCTGATTCATTAGTCTGTTCCCTGCCAGGAAATAACGGCGTATTGGCTGCTTCCTCGGGAAGGCAGTTCTCAGCTATGGAGATTCCTAAATGCCATAATTAATTGTGTAAGTATTATTGGAAAGATCTTTGAATATGGTTTGTTTCTTAAGCAGAAAATCCTTGTTTATCTGTTAAAAATTGGTATCGGTCCCTGTTATTGAGGCCTAACGAGAGTCAATATTGAGGAAGTCTTTTTTTGCTGCCCCACTTCTTTTTGGTTTTTTTGGTCCTGTCTCAGTAGCCATGAAGAATAAGTACACCTACACCATTCTACAGCTTGTCTTTCATAGAAGTGACTCAGCAGGGATGTTCAATTCTCTCTGACCTCTGACAATCCCTTAAACTTGTGAAAAGGCAGAAAAATCTCCTAATACGAACATTCTTGTGGTGGATTTTTATAGCTGCTACTCTACATGTTTCAAAATGGTAAGTTCAGTTCTTAATTCTAAGGAGAGGATCAAGTGACAAGAGAAGTGAACTCTGTACTTAACTCGGGGCTACCTTCCGGAACAGTTTTTCCGCAGCTTGACACTTCCCTTATTGTAAAGTATATCATTCCCCATGCATTAGGCTCGTTTAATTTCAGAAGCCTGCCCGGATTGATGTTTTGTAAATCCATCTACATGTGTAATCCTTTCCTATTACTCAGATAAATACTTTGACTCTCCTGCTCCAAACCRGAGAACTAGAGAAAAATGGATCAGTTCTTTCGCAGGGAAGGAAAAATTCTGTCTACAGCCAGAATCAGTCATCTCCCTCTAATCTCTTGAAACTATGTGACTGAGTAATAAGCATTTTTTTACCAGAACTGGAATAGAATTGGGAAATTATTTCTTGAAAAAAACCCAACCTATAAAGTTACAACCAGAGTATTTTGCTCCAGCTTAAAGGGTTTTTAGGTCAGGCCTGTAGTGCAATTTTAACATGCAGACATTCTGGTCTAGTCACCCCATTGTTGCTACAAGATGTTAACAAGCTTTCACCAAAAAGCTGACATCACTTACATGTGCCTGGGCTTTTGAATTTGAACTTCAGAGTGGCTTTGGGGTAGCTAAGCGTATACAAGTTGCAAACTGGTGTACCAGAGCTGTGTGGTAAGCAAAGTCCTTTCTGTCAGTGCTTAATAATTTGTGTTTATGTAAATATGAACTGAAAATAGTCAACAGTGAGTTGGAGTATATCTGTAAGACCATTTTGTTCACCTGTGCTTTATGCTTTGCATAATTAAAAATGTCAAATATTATAATAGCAATTGTAATACTGTATATTCTAAAAATCCCATTTTTCTCAGTACTGCTTTCTACAGAGCACGTGCTTACATGAACCCTACCTTAGGCTAAAAATGGCAGAGACAAAGCAGACTACTCCATCGCCTTTATAACATGATTGCACAGTTAGAATTTGTCCTCAGATAACACTTTTTTAAATTTTTTTTTTTTCTAGTAAGACATAATAGAATAAAATCTGTAACTACTTAACATTATAAGCTTCTAATTCATGGCTACAATGATATAAATAATAAAAAATAAAGTGGCAATATGTACGAGGCTTGCTTCATTAGCCATATTAGTTGTGATGTGGACATCAGAGGGACTAATTCCTAATTAAGGTTAGTGGGTTTTAAAAATATTTTTTTGTTGGTGGGGTTTTTGTTTTAAGGCTTATATATCCATTTATGTCCAGACGGGGTTTATCCCAGGAACAGTTATTTATTTTATTATTTGCATAGTAGTAGGTGGGCAGCTGGAACCTCACTTCGCTAGGCTCTGGACAAGCCTATATTAGAAAAGAATTGGTGCCACAGCTGAAGAAATCCCCAATCAGACCTGTCAATCTCATTTTTTAAGTATTAGGTTCAGTTGGCCCCTTTCTCCTTGCTGTGTGGCGCCAATACCTCATGTACTTGCAGTGTGACCTGTAGGATGCTAGCTGGGGAGAAGTACAAGAGCGTTACGGGCCAGCTAAGTTAGAGCTTTCTAGAGAATGCTTAAATGAAAAGGATCTCATTGCAGGACATGTCTGCTGGCAGCAGTCTGCCATGTGGTACCTCCACTGTCCTGTGACCTGGTTCAACCAGGTGTGTCTGCTTCCAGTTGCTTTGCCTTAGCTGGGAAGCCTGTTGTGCTGGAATTCAGGTATGCAGGGAAGGCAGCAGGGCAGGGCAAGGAGTGATTCAGTTTTTGGGACACTGATCTAGCACATATGACACCTAGATGCAAATTCTTGTGCTGTCACATCTTTCCTATAGCAAAGCTACTAAGAGTGTCTTTTGAGCCACTGAACTTCAGGCTGTTAATGTCTCTGTTCCTCTGCTTACAATATTAGCAATGCCTTACTTATATGGCTAGAGTGAAGTTAAGCAAATTAAATGAATCATGTGTTTCAGATGTGCTTATGAGGACCATATAAATATCATAAAWATGAGGATGATGTGCCAAATGTCTGTGGAAAAGAGGGGCAATGTATTCCACAATTGCCAACATCTAGTGTCCTATACACTTGAGCAGTCTGCCTGTACTATATAGTCTTCCCAGAATTTGCTTCTGTGCTGGTTTATATGAACATGCAGCTCTGAAAATACAGTTGTTTTTTTTTTTTTTTTTTTTTCCCCCCTCTAGATTCCTGTTTTTACCTGTATTAACATTTTATGAAGCAAAGTAAAAAAAAATGCTAGTAGTTTGAGGGGGGATGTAATTTTTTGCTGGAGGATGAAACATTCCATTTCTTCTTAAGAGATGTTATAAACCAAAGAAAACATGAGATAAATGAAGATATAATTTTATATTTACAGTGTACAACACTTTCACCAAAAGGTGCCGCTTCTTTAGTCAACCTCCTATACTTCAAACTGACAGTAATTAGGATTACTGTAACGAAGGGGACCCTGAAGAGTATTAGAATGAAGCTTGTGCTAAAATATGCCTAAGCTTTATAGATCAGACCTAGCACTTTTGGAATAAGAAGAGTCCTGTAATATATAAAACATCAGCTTAAAAAATCCCCTCTGGGGAGAGAATATGCTTGGATATTTTGATTTTTGTAAGGCAAAATACTATGGGCAAATATGGAATCTGAACTGCTGCTCTGGGAGATAAAACTGTACTACTCTGTCAAAAATTGGTTTTGCTTTTTCTCTCTCTCTCTCTCTCTCTCTCCTCCC
>JAYKAV010002185.1:834437-865060 GCA_035582835.1 Phoebastria nigripes | reverse complement strand
CAAATTACACTTTGAGATGCTGGTGAGAATGTTCTCCTGAAACTACTCTTGACTCATGAAATGGGAAGTAAAGATTTCACAATCAAGATGTAACTTTATCACAAAAGAATTATTCAACTCAATGTTGCGGATGATTTTCCCTGGCAAGCAAGGGGTTAAACTTTATAGTAAGTTTGGCAGTGAATTTCGGCACTGTAGTCTAATGGGATTTCATTTCATGTGCACAGTAGCATAGGCTGTAAGTGGGTCTGAAGCAGCCTAGCTGATGGATGACTTTTCTTCCTAAGATGGCACATTGCCACTGGTGCCAGATCCTCCTTAGCACACTGAAGGAGATGTGGCAGGTGCAATGTTCTCACCAAAGGCCTCGGAATACCTTCTCTGTCTGGCTGAAAAAGGATGGATATGTCCATGTTGTCAAGTCTTGCAATTTCTAGTGCAAATCCCATGACAGTTTTTGTGGTTTGTGGGTTTTTTTTGTTTTTTTTTTTGTTTTGGTTTTTTTTTTGTTTTTTTTTTTTTTTTTTTTTTTTTTTTTTAAAAACTATAATTTATACAATGTATAATTTTCTTTTTAACAGGTACTGAATTTCCTTCTGAAGTACAATTAACGTCTGGAGCCACTTATTTCTCTGTATATTTTATTTGCCATTAGCATTATCCAGTTGGCTGGCTCCGTCAGAAAACAGGCAGGAAAACAGAGTAAAGCCAGGAAATGGTAGCCAAACTTTCAATATCCTAAATCCACTGCCTGCATCTTCTAGGATTGCCTTGAACTTGCATGGCATCAAAAGGTAGATGCATGCTTTCTGAAAAATTATGCCCTTTTTAAAAAAAAAAAAAAAAAAAAAAAAAAAAAAAACCCAAAAAACACCTTATGAGTTTGTTGGAAAGAGTGTGCTTCTAAAAGGTCCTTGGGCACTACTTAAGATATCATTGTACTTTAAAAACAAAAAACAAAAACACACACCCTCTCCCTGAAACCAAGACCAACCAGTCAAAAAACCCCCCAAAATTTCCTGCCTTTTTTGCTAATTTAGGCATATTCATATGGGCTGTTTTCCCCAATAATAGCTACAGTTGCCAGTATTTTCTGGGGTAGGGAGGTAAAACTGTAAAAAATTGCCACTAGCTTTACTATAGCAGGCAAATTTCAGCTGGCTGTCTCTAATACTAGCTGCTGATAGCTGAATTTCCACTTGTGGTAGTTCGAGTAGTTTTGGCTTTTTATCGAAACAGTGAGGCCCTAGATTTCATGGTATGTCTGAGTAAACCTCTATCCAAACATAGAAAACATAATCCTATGCTCATTTTCACATCCTATTCTATATTGAACACAAGGTTAACGTAACTTTCCTTGTTGCTAACTATTGGGCAGAGAGGGAGAATACCAAACAACATGGTTAGTAATTCAAAGCTAATGTAGATGTATTACAGCTATAACTTCTCATATGCGTATCTGTACACTTCTAGCTTGAAGACCTGCTAACATTTTTTGAAGGAGTATTTTTTGTATGTGTCCATAGATAATGTGATAGTGAAGAGCTCTACGCATTTGCTGATATATTGGATTTGAGCCTTATTATGTCCCTATGTGTTTTGTGGGGCATTCTGCTGAGCAGAGGAGTGTGATCTTTACCTGGATCACTACTTTCAGAGGATACACAAACCTTGTTGCATGGAAAACATGAAGAAAATGAGTTGGCATGGTTGAGAAGAGAACTCAAGTAAAACCTAAGATAAAGGTGTTTCATGAGAAAGCTTGGTATAGGGAAAGGTGAGAAAATAAATTGAAATGGGAAGAGAAAGAAAAGAGAAGAACTGAGATAAGAGTATCGAAAGGACAAGGAGGATAGAGGAAAAAAGATATGGTAGAGAGTGAACATCTAAAAGACCAAAATATCATGTTTGTGCCCAGCACTACTATTCACAGCCCTGGACAGAGAGCAGGGCAGCAGTGTGGTGACATGAATTCGGTTGCAACATTTAAACAGTTGAGCCTTCTGCTTCTCTGGTACAGGAACTGATTGCCCTGTATGCAATTTTTTAAAAAATTTGCATACCAATAGTCTTAAAACATATTAAGCAGAAAGAACAGGCTTTAGAACTCGCATTCGGTGGAGTGTTATTCTTCCAGTTTATAATCTCATAAATTGTTTTCCAGGTGTAGTTTGGAGAAGTAGAGAGCCATGCAAACTATACACAAATCTTCATCTTTGTAAAAGGTGGTTGGTTGTTTGTTTTGTTTTTTTTTTTTGTTGGTTGTTTTTTTTTTTGGGGGGGGGTGCGGTTTGGGTTTTGTTTTTTTTTTTTTTTTGTGGTTTTTTGGTGGGGGGGTGTGTGGTTTTTTTTTTGTTTAGAAAACTGACTTCCTGCTTCATTCCTATTCTTTTTACTCTTGCATTTCAGAAAAGCAGCTGTTTGAGTATGTCTTCTAAGGCTGCTTTGTAAAGAGTCAGGAATCAAACTAGTTACTTCTGCTCTTTAAAATGAGCTCCTTTGACACACATAAAAGCATTCATCAGTGTTCAGTAAGCGTCGCTGTTGTAACAGAGAAGTAAAAATAAACAGTTCATTTGTGGTTTTGAGACCATACTCTGAGATATTAATCTGTAGCAACTGAATATGAGTTTGTGATTAAAATCAACTATTCTAACGCTATATTTCTATCTGGAAACAATCTGTCATTATTAAATTGATTTCTTTGAACTGCTATTTACTGTTAAGATGAACATTTTTAACAATTACATTTACAGTGCAAATCATAGATGTGATTTATGGCTTAAATGGTTAATTTACTGCAGTTGATGGTGCACCTTTGCTGCCAATTACCCAACTGTAAATTTACAGGATTTCAAATTTATTTTTCACATAGCACCTCAGCACTGAGAGAAGGAAGCTCAGCCACAAACAAATCAAACAGGCAGATCTTGGGACAAAGACTGTGTGTTTTCTGCCATGAGAAATCTGGAGGCGGCTCACTACTTGAAGGCTTCAATTATTTCAGCCTGCTAGTTGCCTTTGATGTTACCTGCAAGGTGATTTCCCTACTAGACTATGGTCATCTTGTAGCAGTGAGCGCTCAGAAAAGGAGCATGCTCCATAAGCACTCTCTTCTCACAAGCAGACTATTGAATGAATAAGAACATGGTATTGGGAAGGATTTTCTGATTGCCCCGCCAACTAGCTGCCTAGTAATGTCAAGCCATTGTACAGTGGACAGTTAGTTGAGAGGAATCCATAGAACATCTTCTGCATGCATACGTACATATATATGTACATATATGTATATAAAATACACAGTTTCCATATGACACAACATTACTAAATTATTTTATAAAGACTTTAAATATGTATCTGTGTATATAAGACATAAAAAGCAACCAGGATAGATCAGTGACCCTGTAGTGACAATGGATGTGCTAATGAAGTTACTAGATGATTCTCTGGACTGTAGCACTACAAAAGTAAGAACAAGCAAAAATAAAACACAAACAAACAAACAAAACCCAACACCAAAACCCCGACTCACAAACCAGCTCTGCAGCAGTTTGTGCAAATCTAATCTGCRTGAAGAATATTTCAGCCAGAAACCTGGTGACAAGTTAAATTGTAGCCATAAGAGGAATATGCATCTGCAGCATGTTACTGTCATTAAAAGCATCGGTACCCAAATTTGTTCTTGAGCTGCATACAATTTCCATTTGTTCAGAGGAAGATGTTTACTTCCTGTTTTTCTTCTTTTACACAGAATTGAAACTATGCATTGACTGGGAAAAGCGTGTCCTCTCCAGGCTTCTGTAGGTAGCCAGTAATGTCCTGATGCGCAGGATTCATAAGTGCAATTATAATGAAAAGAAACAGTGATCTAGTTTCATTTTGGGCTCTCTCTGTAAGAGGCGACATCAGATACATGTGGATTCAAATATCAAGATTAAGTTTCTGTCTATGAAATTTTCCTGCACTATCATTCGGTCTCTTTCATAAACTTACTGAGCTCCAACTTAAAAGCAATGTTAGGTTTCTTGTACTAGCTACTCTGAAAGTGTCCTCTTACAGGACTACTTGGAATAATATTCATGACTAAAATATAGCCGTTTGATCCTTAATCTGTCTTAAGCAGTTTTTATCCCTCCTTGGTATTTATTTCTAAATGTACTTATGAAGTCAGATGTTCTTTCTCAGCATTTATTTTGCTAGCAAAATAAAGCTGTCATCTTTTAATATCTCTTTGCAGACACTCCATTTTTCTTGTTCTCAGTCTTGGATGTATCCGGCATACTTTTACAAAAAGGGGTCAGTCTGTCAATTTTTCTTTCAACTTTGGAGGCATGTAATAGTCAGTAGAGACCCCTGCCGATTTACTTTTGCCAATAGTATTTTTGTTTGAATGGAGGTTGCAAAATTTATTGTAATTTGGAACTGCTTCCCTGAAATCCAGTTGCCCAGCATAGTAAGAATTCATTTACCTTCAGTACAACCTGCAGATTTGGTCTGCTTTAGCTTTTCCATCTAAGTAACACTGTTTTCAACACACCCATACCATTTCACTCCCTTGTACACACTGTAGAAAGCAGCCTTTTCTGTTAACACTCTTTAATTTTTTTGCTACTATTGTTTTCTAGGTGAGTGGGTGGAGGCAATGTCAGTGTAAATTGAAGGTACCAATAAACTTATCCCTGGGGGCGAGAAACTGAGAAAAAGTTTTAAGAAGCACAATTCTGTATTTGTTCTATCAAGTTGGGGTAAGGCAGGATTTAGGCACCTATATCCATTTCAGCCCTGTTGGCACGCACGCTAAGCGGGAGCAGTACACAGTTGGTTTCTCTGCTGGGTTTGTATACACACACACACACATATAGGTGTACATAATCATATATTATATGCTCATGTACAACTAGTGGTCTATCTTGGGGATTTTTATTAATTGCATTATATTACCGTTTAGCACTCCTCAGAATGTGATAGGCTGTGATAATTGTCAAGCGAAGTCTCTTTGGCTACAGCAGTGTGTGATTCACGGGTCACTGGTGCAGTCAAAAATAAAACAAAACTTGATGTTTGCCTTTTCAAGATAACCTGAAAGCTAGAATTTTGGAACTCTGTTTTCTTTGGCTATTTCTTATGATTTCTTTCATTTCACTGATGCTTCAGACAGAATGTTCAAATGTTAGTTTTTAATTGGGGATTCCTAACAGCACTGGATTTTAGGAACTTTCATCAGCTCCTGAACCGTAAAGCCATGTGCTTAGTCCCTCTTTAAAGGCAGCTGTTTCCTCAAATACATGAATTTGGATTTGTACACTTCATATTACTCAAACAAGGTTAAGAATGCTGCCATTAATGTTTCAGTGCCTCAGTTTATCCATCTGTAATAAGATACTAAAACTTTTTGACTTCACGAGGATGTTGTCAGTTTTAATTCATTAATGTCTACAAAATATTTTTATCATCTTAAATGCAAGGAGTTAATCAGTGCCAAGTGTTAACAAGCACGAGTGCTCTGGAACTGTCTAGTACTGAACTCCAAGTATGAGCAATGCACCCTTTTCATCACATGAATTTCCAAGGAAATAGTTTACCTGGAATTACAGCATGTTGGAATTTTGGAATGTTAGTGGAAAGGCTAATTTCTGTGCAAACACAAACTTTTGTGTCGTGACAGCATGAAGTTTTATACTCAGTCACAGGAGTAGGGCTTGAAAGAGTGCAAAGACATGGAAAGCCTGAAGGCTTAGATCTCACCTAGTGAAAACATACAAGAGCTTACAGCTCAGTTATTCAGAATATGAATAACTGTGCAGGGGGTATTGTAACAGCCTTCAGTTCAGTATCTACTGGATTTAAAGTTCCTTTGCACAGCTAGGCGGCATGAAGGGCTCCTTAGGGATATATGTGAACCTTGCCCTCCAGTATTTTCAGCTGATCTATCTTTTTGAGTGAAGTCAGTTCACAATACAGAAAAGCAGTGTCTTTATTAATTAAAAAAAAAAGGAAAAAGCTACATGATAAATGTACAAGTAATTATATGGATACTTTTTCATTACTGTCATTACTGCTGTGGCTTTTAACAGTTTTACCTGTGACATGACACTTTAAACTATAATTTCATCATGATTTAGAAAATACAAATCA
Organism: Phoebastria nigripes; assembly: GCA_035582835.1. Classification (NCBI taxonomy): domain Eukaryota; kingdom Metazoa; phylum Chordata; class Aves; order Procellariiformes; family Diomedeidae; genus Phoebastria; species Phoebastria nigripes. The sequence goes on along the minus strand of JAYKAV010002185.1, from coordinate 858,925 downwards.
ATCAGCACTTAATATATTTTTACAAATTTAAAAGTCATATAGAAATGTGAGTGAAAAATTAGCAGTGAAAGTAGCACAGAAATATCCCCAGTTCTGTTAATAACAATAATTTACATTTATATATAACATTTTTCATTCCTTTTCACTCATTTCACAAGGCATTTTGTTAGCTACCAGCCTGACATGCTCGTATCGAGGAACTTCAGTCACCTCTGAGGTACAGGTGGTGATCAAATGGTATGCAGCACATTGCAAAGCTTTGTGGAGATGAAACATTTGGCCCCAGGTAAAGGATCCAAATGGTGAAAGAAAGCGCTGAGGGCTCCTCTGTTGTGATTAGATGGGATCTCAGCCTGATGTATTTGGTCAACTTACAGAGTTTAAGTCATTTATGAAAGAATAGGAAGCTAATTCTATCCAGATGCGGGATGAACGCGTAGTTTCAATATATCTAGCTCATTTCAGTTATGTTACGGTGAAATGGATTGTATCACCATGGGCGTGAAGAAACCTAGCTTTGTCTTTGACTCAGTGTGTGACTTAAGCTACACTGGCTCATGTTTTGGCGAATGGACTGTTGTGCCTGTTGCTCAGGATCCTATGAAAATACTAGGAAGACTTTTTCAAAGCAATTGCTTTGAAAATATCCTGCTGTCTCTCATCTGAGCTGTGGCTACTTTAAAAATGAATTGTATTGTCTTTTGGGCACTCTGTAGGTACCTTCTGCAGATATTTTTAAATGCTTCAGCTGATTATTTGTCTTATTCTCGTCACCACAAAATGCAAATGCTCAAATTAAGGCTCCCTACCACCCTGACTATTTTAGAGTTTATGGTGGGGGTTTATCTTAGTTGTTTTTAAGTCCTGTAGAAGCATCTTGGGAGTTTTGCTATTGATTTCTGTGATACACGGGTTGTGGCTGTGCAATTTGTTCTGTTTCTTTGACTGCAAAACCTTTAATCTGGAACCTGTAGGAGGTTCTTGTCAGAATCTCAGTAGTAACATATCACTCTCATTAATGAGCTGTTCATAAATTACACTCCTAAAGGCATTTACATGTGAGCGTATGTATCGGTGTTCGTATGAGGATTTTCTTATGCAGATTGCTGCCTATTCACTGATCCAGGAGGCACTACAAAAGCAGATAGACACTGGAACAATAGACTATTTATGTCCCTCTGATTCCAGCAGAGCTCTGTTAAATGATGTTTGTTTGTTTCTTTGTTCCTTTCTTCTCTCTATAGCTCTTTAGTCTCTCGTTTGACTGAAGGGGTTTGGCTGTGTAATATTTTATTCTGTGAATTTCAGGTAGTGGAGAGCAGGGACTGGTGGCTGGCTGGCAGTATTAGACAGTTTACAGCAGGTGGCACTATTTGGTGACTTTTGCTTAAAACTGTTTATTATTTCAATACAGACGAACATGTTGCTCCATGAGCATTTTTCTGTTGGCTTTTTATGGAAACACTAAATAAGGTACACAATCTGAAGTAGTATATACATATGTGTCTCTTCTCCTAATGAATAGTAACAACTCTAGTGTACTTTCCTAAGCAGATCAAACACGTCTGTTGAAGACTCTTCTGTGTTGTGGTGTTAGTAATGAACGAGACCTATCTTACTAATTTGTGGAGTGATGCTTGGACTAGGTATGATCGACTCCTGTGAAACATTCTGGAGGAGTAATAGTGTTTAACTTCTACATAGCAAGGGTTGAATATTTTTAAAGGGCTTAAAGGTCTCTACAAAAAAAGATTTTTTTCTTTCCTTTTTTTTTTTTTTTTAACATGCAGGAATAATTTAACAGTGTCTTTAAATGACACATTCTGGTTTCAAATTTTGAGATACTAGCTTGCAATTAAATTAACTTAAACCTTCTTAGAAAGATCTTTTTTTTTTTTTTAACATGCAGCTTTATTTTAATGTCCTCTTTACTTTTGTCATCACGTTGTGAGAGGCAAAGCAAAACCCCGTGTTGCTTAGATGAGACATCTGTTTATGATGGAAGGGAGATTGGTTGTTGCGTTGCTTTTCCAGCAGAGTAACTTACACAATAAATGCATGTTCTATTAAACACACTGATGAATAAATGTGTCTAGGTGCATGCACACATGTACACACTTTTAAAGTCACAGTCTACTCTCGCACTAGTTTTGCAGTGGGGAGATTTCTTTGAGCCATTTGACTAACATGGGTGTCAGTAAAACCACAATTGAACTGATCAGACTTATACAAGAAAAATATAAATATCATTCTCAGCTTATTTCATATTTAGTATGGCTGTTTAACAGCTGTAGTTAACCTAAACATTTCTGAAATGCTACAGATAAATTGCTTCTCTCTTTTAAAAAAAAAAAAAAAAAAAAAAAAAAAGTGGTGGGGGAGAGAAAGCAGTTTGCCAGCAAGCACTGGTTTCTGCTGCTGCTCTTTTTCTAATGTAACAGAGTTATTTTTAGCAGTAGAAAGTGCAAAACATGTTTAAGAGAAATAGGCTGGAAAATGCAACATGCATAACCCATCTTTGTGGGTGGATGAGGTTTCTCTATCAGGGTTGTTCTGTTTGGTCTCATTTGCATCCTCTTGCTGAGTGCCATGCTCTTTTGAATTACAGATGTGTTTTGTGGCTTAGAAACCCTATCCAAGCATATCTCTACATGACTGGAAAATATATTTAGATGATATAACATACAAGCTAGTGATGTTGTTATAATCAATTCTGGGAAGAAATAATTCTTGATGTTTTGACTCAATATTTGTACTTTCTGTTTATCAACCTTAGACTAATAGCAGAGGTAGAGTGAGAAGGATGCATTTAATGTGGTCTTAAAATAACTTTATATGTTGCTGGAACAGGAAACAAGCAAGTACTTCATGTTTATTTCTAAGGATGAACAGTGTATTTCTGAACAGAACAGGGAAGGGGGACTCGAGACGTATTTTCTTGCTGCCTCTATTCTCAGTTCTGCCATTGGCCTCTTGGGGCAAGTGTTTTCATTTCTGTATGTATTGCTTGCCTTAACCTTCAAAATGAGGATAGTGATTATGAACTTTTTGTTTAACCACTTATACATTTGGATGAAAAGCATTGTGTAATGGTTTATTAATTCTTACATGTTTTGCTTCTGCCATCTGCCTGTTTGCTGGTCTGCTTATTCAAATGGAAGGACCCATGCTACACCCTGAATTTTTTTTCATCTTCTCTTCAGTGTGTTCAAAACTGAGAGCTTGGATGATGCCAGTTTAATTGGTGATTGGGTAACCTAATATTATGTGGAAGAAAGTAGTTTCTCTGAGGACTACATATTTACTAGTGGTATGAAGACTGGCGAGTACAGGGAAGGTCTCTACTTCTCCAGTCACATAGTAAAGAGAAAGTTGGGAAGAAAATTTCTTTCATATATATGGGAATTTGCAGCTCCTATGGTCTTTTGGTCAGAAAGGGAGAACTTGCCTCTTACTTGCAAATACAGCTGCTTCCCTCACCAAGTTACTGATCCACACCCCAATCAGTTTGGCTGCCTGCCAGCTCGATGGGTATTCTTACCAGGTAGAAAATGGATTCCTTGCCCAGGTGAGACAGTGTCAGTCTTTTCCTTCTGTATCCAAGCTTATTGTCACTATGATTACTTTAATTCTTTTTTTTTTTTTTCCCGCCCCTCTAAGAGTTCTCAAATTAAAGATGCTTGAGCTCAGTAACCTTAATATAATCGACCACAATAATAAACTATTAAGTGTTTCCAGTCCTGTCACATCGCCATCAGATGTCTTCTATACAGTTGTTGCAGAGAATGTAATGCTGAAAGAAAGATCCCACCCCCGTCCCATTTTTTTTGCATACACCTTTCCTTTTTTTAATCTTTTTTGGAGGGAGGAGGAAAAGAGCGGTAGTCTGTTTGTCTACTGCAAAGAGAATCCATGTATACTTAGGGTGTCTTCTTAAAAACAGAAATGGTGTGGTGTCATCTTAACCTCAGCTAACTCTCAAGGGGGAGGGAATTTTGTTATGAAATTTATCAAAAGGCAATTTCATTTTCCCTTGAGAGAGTTCACAAATAGGAAGGTGACACTGAGCTTTGCTTTCCTTGATCAGAAATATAGACGGTTTACCATAACGGTATTATAAAAAAACCAAACCACACACATACATATACATACACACACACATATACATGCAAAAAGCTTTTCGGTTCAAAGTGTTTGCTCAGGCTGTCTTTTTGCCCTGATGAGTGAATGCAGGGATTCACAAAGATTTCTTTGATAATTAAAATAAGCTCCAAAATTCACACCAAACTCCTCTAAGAAGCCTGTTGCTATTTTGCTTTTTAGCTCTGATGGAGCTCAAAGTAGAATATAAAGAGGCATAGAAAATGTAAGGCATGCCACATCTCTGTAAACCATTGGTTCATGTCCTATATCATCATACTAGAGTCAGCAGCTAAGATAAAAACATACCCTGGTTTTGAGCATGTTGGGTTCTTCATCGGTTGTACCACAAGCTAAGCAGGCTGGTATCAGTGCTGGGGTAAACAACTTGCACTATTAGAGAACCAATACATAAGGTTCTCCAGTAGAGACAGTATTGAATTAATAATAACTGTAGACAACATTAGGAGCTTGCTTTTTTTTTTTTTTTTTTTTTTTCTGGAAGCCTCATCTTTGGAACTAAGAATAAGAATGAAGTGTAATTGTTTATTAGGAATGTTGGAAACCACTACTCACACTGAAGATGTTTCATAAATAGTTCTTGTCCTTAAAAAGGACTCAAGAAAAAACATCTGTTTTATTGGCTTTTTAGTTTGTGTGGCATTTTGGAGCCCAGTTTGCCTATTAACCAGTGCAAGAACTAAAATGCATATATATCCTATTACATATAAAGTCTCACGCAGTCATTATAAACTCAATCTATTATATTTCTGTAAGTGCAACTTTCAGTACAGAAGTGTTGAAAGCATTAGGTTTTTATTCCAGGATTACCACGGGGTCTGTAGAGAAAGAAGGAAAAATAATCTAAACTTTATTTTTGTGTACAGAATAATTCAATTACTTGAACCTTAATTTCAAACTTTGTTTACAAAACATCCATCTATTAACAGTGCTGAAACCATCCTTGAGTACCTGAAATCCTGATTATCTAAATGTGTTCATTGGTCCCAATGACTTTGAGATAATCAAGGTTGTAAGCTTCATGCAAATTGGACACCTAGCATTTGGGATAATTCCTTGCGATATCTCAAGGTCTTCATCGTAGAACAAGTGTTTAAGGTGTTGAAAGAGACTATGACCATGAGCATATATAGCACTGATTAGCAAGACTCTGGTTTCAAATGTGCAAGTTGACAAAGCTATCTGAAAAGGTAAGGGTCTCTGGAGGAAGGACCGCAGTGTGTTTTCCAGGCTGACTGGGTACCATTATCAGCTGTTCACATTCATGGGGAAGTGATGTTTTTGCTGCCTTTCCATTAAGTAGTCCTGTCCAGACGCTGCCTTGCATTTAGTGCAGTTGGACAGCTGAAAACCAGAAGGGAAATATCTGTGAGGGAGGGGGAAAAAAACCCTCAAAACACAAAGCCCAAACCTTGGAAGTTATTTTTTTTAAATTCACACCGTACCTCTTGTTCTAATATGCAGAACACGTTTTTTTCAAAGTGTTTTATTTTACCAGCTTTGGATGCCTTGATGCGCACCCTTGCCTGTTTCTCAGGGACAGATGTTTAGATCTTACTGCAAAGTTAGCGTCTCCAGTTGGGTGCTCAGAGATGCTTTTAAAAGCGTAGGCTATGTAATGTTGACATAATACTGCGTTGCTCACTGTCCTGTGTTCTGTTTCCTATTTTCACTGCTTTTATGAGAACATGAATGATTAAAGCTCAAAAGGATATGCGCAAGGCAAATGAAATGAAAGAGGTTCATTATCTTAGAGCCATTTGTGAAGTAACTGCTTTGAGGTGGTTTACAGTTGACATAGTGTTGCGAATATTGGTATGAGTTTCTCTTTGCTTCTCCAGGTGCTGGTTTCCAGAGACAAATATAACCTCCAATTCCCAGCACACTGATCTGTCTAAACACAATTTGACATGCGTTGCTATTAGCTTAGCACCTTATCAAATAATGTGCCCTGATAGAGATAAAAGGTTTTACAACCTTGCCGCCTTTGTTTCTGTGTGCGTTCACCCACAGAGACAGCTCTGCAGCAGCTAATAATTAACACAAAAGACAAAGACAAATCTATATGGCTCAGTGTTGGAGGCTCCAACGTGCATGTTAAGCAGTCGGGGAAGTGAAATCTACAGCAAGAGGGTCTAAAATGGGATCTTCAAATGAGGCTTTAAAATGAATTGAAGTTGGGCTTTGTAAAGTCTCTTTTTACATGATGGAGCAGATGTCAAACCGTTGTCTGGAAATCAGCACAGTTCTGTGTGTCAGAGCATTTACTCAAATCTTCAGAGAAGCTCTTGCTGCTTTGTTAGCAGTAACCCTGTGTTGCTTTGCATGCCAAGTGTAAGCAAAGTATCTGAGAAAGGAATTAAGTGTGCTGAAAAAACCAACCAGGGAGATGATATAAAATATTCACTGAACTGAAGCCTTCCTTTTTTCCTTCCTAACTTAAGTTTTGTGTCTTTGTGGTGGGTGTACACAGTTTTAAGTGATAGCTTGGGGGACTAGGCCCAAGGCCATGCTGGCTTTCTCTGACTGTTCTATTTCCATTAACACTTCGGAGGCCAGTGAGGGCCCCTCTCTCATTACTTTCTTGATTCATCCACCATCTTTAACCTACCTAGCATTTTAAATGTGACATTAGCTGGACTAGATACTCCAAAATGGGAGTTTTTCTGGCACATATGGCTAGGTGGTCCAGCATTATTACAGGACTGTGAAGCCTTTTAGTTCCCCTCTCCTCCCTCCAAAAGCTAGTCAAGTACTTCAAAAATAAGAATTTTACTTTTAGACTGCTAAGGCACTATTTTATTGTCTGAATACATCTACAGTCCCTGTCAATTGAAAGCAGCAAGCCGCTTAGTAGTTTTAAAAATCAGGTCAAAATTCTAGTTACATGTAAACATGTTCTATTTTTCATGTAGATCAATTAAAGCCAGACTTTTAGAGATATTTGACAACCTAAGTACGAATAGATGCCACAGGGGATTTTCAGAATTGCATGTCTGCGGGTGGTTTTAAAATTCAGTAACCATCCATCTACATTATATAGCTTATGAATGTCTCTCCACATTCTAAATCTGGGTTCTGCTGAAAATTTTCTTGAGTATGAATTCAGAGTCGTGTTATTCTTGTTCCTATTTTTTTAAATGTGGCCTCTTATTAAAAAAAGTGATCCTTAATAGAGTTGAAAGGTGTCCATAATGCTGAAGTGAAAGTATTTAGGGACAAGAGAAACACTGAAAAATGAGACTTTTTTTCTAACAAAGTGAGTAGGAGATATTCAGTTCATTATCATTTGTATTGCTATACTGACTTTTAATTCATCACCCTATCAAAATAATAAAATGAAGCTGGAACATCTGTTAAAGCTCCAAATACCCACAGAGACAGTAGGTAGAGTAAGCTAGAGAGCAAACAGTGATACTTTTGAGGTTGCCTATAGAATGGATGTTTCACTTTGAAACGTTGCGGTGTCACGCTGATCCCAACATCCACATCAGATTTGTATAATTATAATTTGACTGAAATTTCTACAAGGAGCCTAAGGAATTTTGATACCCGATTCCCACTGAGTTTCAGTAAGACTTGGTAGTCCTTTGGAAGTCCTTCCTATTGGTGGTATCTTTTTCCTTGAAGTTTTTCTTCAATTCATCTCTCAAAATCTCGCTAAGGTAAATTTGCATGCTGTCACTTTGCTCCCTGATATAGCTTTCCAAAGGGATATTTTCTGCCTGGCATTTAGTGTCTGATGTCTTACAAAGCTGGTTAGAGATGTCTCAYGTTATGTTCTGACTTCACTGGGTGGTGACGATTGGTTGTAATTCCACCAACCAGCACAGTTTCAAGCAYATTTTATGTGCTGTAGAAGCATAACGGCAGGCCAAAACCCTATTCTCTGTGGGTCAATTGCCAAATGTGCAATGGAAGCAGGTTGTGCTACTGCTTATGGCCTGATTAAATCTTTAATTTTTGGTGTGTGTGCATGTGTGTTAAATGATACCTTTACTAGTACAGCAAATCTGCCAAGCCTTATAAATTCACCATCCCACCAYGGGTAGTGGTCTGTGTTTATTAGCAGGACAAGACAAAATGGTGAAAAAATCCTGCTTACCAAGTTCTTTGTATCCTTCTGAAATAAAACTGTTTGCTCTCTCAGCTTGTTTTCTAAACCACAGAATGAGATTCAAAACATTACCGAGCTACCAAAACCTACATATTAGTCTTGCCTGAGTTGAAAAGAAAAATGGTGGAAGACCGTATGGCCATGAGTAGCTGCTTCCCTCATGATGTCAGTGATTTGTGCATTCAGCAGCTGTTTTTTCTCAAGCACTAAACTTGCTAGAGTGGCCTTCTCTAGTTTTTGAAATAAATTTGAGTTTCAGCCTCCCAGGATCTGTGTATTYTGCTCCTGCTTTTCACTGTTGATCACCTTTCCTCTTCTGCTCTTTTAGTCTCTGGAAGTCATGAATTCTTATCCAGTGCCTTGCTTGCTTTCTGCTTCCTGAAAATATTTCTCCCTTATTTTCTACTAGCTGTACTTTCTTTCAGTTTCGTTGTCATGCTTTTTGTGATGCATTAGCCTAGTTATGCCTGTAGATTTGTTAGTAAGGCTCTATCCAGTGAAATCCAAAACCAAAGAACAAGTAATAGGAACTAAAGTGCAGCTCAGAACGCCTTCTTATGGTCCTGAATTGCAATGACAAGCAACACCGAGAAGAAGCCGCAAAGGTTTCTTGGAGAAAATCTCACAAGAAGTGCAGGATCCCCGGGGACAGATTTGGGCAAGGCAGTTACTTCATAATGCTGTTCAGTGGGGCTGAAGGTTGCACTTGGAGTTTGTGACAGAAGATGTAGTTAGAAAAGGCAAGATGATCTTAATAGGGAAAGCTCTAAGCAAAACATCCCCGATCTTACAATCTCTTTCCATAGGCTGATGTCTCTCTGTCTCGCAGAATCTGGGGAGCTTGTATCTCTTCACAAAACTGTGCAGCTCATCGTTGTCTTTAGGTAAAAATTGTAAAGACAACAGTGTAGGTATGAATGAAAGTAGCACTGTGATTTTGGAAGTGATTCTGCTGCAAGGTGGTGATGAAACTAGGTGGTCACACAAAGATGTGGATTTCCTGAAATATTGTTGTCAATATTTGATCATTGATCTTTGGATCAGTGACACTTCAGAAAAAGTTGGTTTGGTGGTACTGGTATGTTATCAGTTAGGGAACTACCAAATCGCATGGCATAAAGATGAAGCTATTTCTATATTCCTGACCCTGTAAGCACATACCCAAGCAAATAACCGGCTAAGCGTCTGTCAGTAAAGCAACTCAGTTTTCAGTATATGTAGTGTAAATGGGCAGAATAAGAGTTTTCAGACCTTGATTCTGCTTATTCTGAAGACACTGGTAAAGCATTCTCATGGATGTTTTGATTGAGACTTTGCAAAGGTTTATTGGTGTATTATTTAACAAAAAATAGTGTCATGGTCCAGTGCAACAATGTCAGAGGGAAGGAAGATCCCCTCATAAGGCTGAGGCATAAGGCAGTCTATGCTCCTGTTCTTTGAGCATGTTGATAAAACAGTGAAAGGGAAGAGGATGGAAAATGGGAAGAGACCTGACAGAACTGGAAGTAGTAAGAGGCACCCTGTGAGGTGGTGACACAATCTACTTCCCTCCGAAGACCAAGGGGCTGATGAATCTGCCCCAGGCATATATGTGGGGAAGGTAGTAATGTAGTTCTTTTACTCTACTGAATGTAGGCGTGTTATTTGTCTATAACATGTTCTGGTATCAATGAATACAACATTCCTGAAATTGCTGGGGAGATAAATCTATACCTGCATGTCCTACTAACAAAAAGAGATGGAAGAATTAGATGGGCAAGATCTAATTGGTCTGATCTGGAGTCCTGTAAGAGAAGTGTTGGGCTGGGCTGATGACAGGCTACTGCCCTACACCTTCTCTATCTAATTTTCTTAGCTTCAACAACCACTAAAATTTTCCAAACTGTACAAGCAGTGAGTAGAGACAAAGTGTCTGAAGCCTGAACTGCTATTATTTTCAGTCAGTTTCTTTATTTGCAAAAACAAAGCTTATAGACTAACATCCATTTTTTAATAATTTCATTAATATTCATTATAAAGAATGTTGAACACCTAAAATCATCTTTTATTAATATGACATATTTGTGTTTTAATATTTTCTTTCCTATTAGCTGGTGACAAACTGTGAGATTTACCATTTGCGCCATGACCAGCCTGAGAACCTCCTCATCTTTCTTTCTGATTTACAGCTCGCAGGAGGAGGACAGATTAGTCACTGAGTTGCGATTTATCCTCTGACTGACCCTGCTCTGGCAACTTAGCTTTGTTTCAAGGCTTTTTATTTTGTGTGTGAGGCTTTTTGGGAAGGCTCCTAGCAAGGTGTAGCATCACATTCTTATAACTCAAGCAGTTCTCTCGCATAGTTTCACACTGCAGAGCAAGCTGTGCATTGGAAGCGTTCAGTCCTGAGAAGGTTAATAATACTAACTAAAATTTTTATTTGCATTGTAACAACTTAGAACTTCTGTTCAAGTACTGGAGCCCTGTTGTGCTAGGCACTGTACATGTTTAATAAAAGAATAACTCTGGCATCTGATTATACATTGAGGCCATAGGTGAGTGCAAGAGCTAGAAGAAAAATGCAATATAATACAGAGATGCTAATGGCTAGTGTAATAGCAATGGTTAGAGAATGCTCGTTGCCTGAAGGGTAGCAAGTAGTAAGAACAAAAATAGAGCCTCGTTACCCTGGAAGCTGCAAAGTGAAATCTGAAGTAACAGTAGTATCTTTCTGTTGCCGTGTCTCATGGGAGGTAGAGATGAGGACTGATGCAGAGGAACATCGTGTATCTTTTGCCATCAAGTCTGTCTTGGCCAACAGCTAGAGCAAATGCATATGGGGCTGTGTCATAAGCTGTTCAGGTTCCCCAGGGACCCTGAAAACATATCCCTGGAGGATTATGTGATTTTCTTCATCTGGAAAACCAAGGGAGGAAATTACACACATTACAGCTTTCTTCCCTTTTTGTCACTCTTACTTGTTTTTTCTCTGAGGGAGCTGTTATGGCTTTTATTTAGTGAGCTTTATGGCGGATGCCCAGTGATATCTTGAGCATTGAGCTTTTGGCCATGTTAAAAATAACTGTATTCATCTAGTATGCAAGCAGAGGTGAAATAATGAGAACTAATGGTAACTCTAACTTGGATGTTCCTGCTAAGTTTTAAAAACTATTATGTTGAGAAAGGAAGCTTTTGATTAAATTATGAAAGACATGATCTCTGTGCAAATTTTATGATTTCTGGCATTTCAGATCAAGTTAATTCATTCCTATGAATACCTCTCCCTTTAGTGTCTTGGAGTTTCACAGACATAGGTTTGTGACCATTTACATAATTATCTAAATGGGCAACTCTTTGTCATCCATCATACTTTTCCCCTCAGGACCTCTTGACTTTTTTTCTGCAATCTTTTGAAGTCCAGCCCACGATTTCTGGGGTGTAGGTATTGGCTTGATTAACTTCAAAGAGACACACCACTGACTATCACATTAGCTTGTCAGTTGGCCTCCAGCAGACACTGTGATTGTGAATGGAATTGAGTAGCTTTACTGTAGGTATCTTTTTTTTTTCCCAGAGAAATGGCAAAATAGTTAAAGATGAAGGTTAAACAATGTCATTTAAGTATATGTTCATTTGCTAGTTTATAGTATCTGCTATAGCTTTAAATGGAGAGAGGTATGGGATGCCAAAATATTTTTCGTGTCTGTTGTTTACTGTTTTGCTGCCCCAAGAAGAATCCAGAAAAATGTGGAGATGTGGCAGAATTGTAACCAAACCCTTTTCCCAGGACTTTGGGAGTTTAATAGCTTGAGATGTGGAATGATACTGACTGTTTTTCTTTTCTTTTTTTTTTTTTTTTTTTTTCTTTCGTTAAACTAAAACTTGACTGACATTTAACAAACAACTCTTTGTGTCCATGTTTTCCGTGCAGTACTAAAGATCCAAAGGTCAATGCAACATTTCTTTTTTTATGTTGATAAAACTATAAATGTATACTGTCATGAATAATCATTTGTATAAACTGCATCCTCTTAATATCGGTTATGTGATACAATCATATTTCTTGCTGTACTAGTTTCCCTACCTTATTTTTGTAATAAAAGATATAAAGATATCATCTGGCCCCAGTAGTAGATTACCAGGACTATTTAATCATGAAGAAATAACTGTGGGATGTGAAAAAATGTCTTGACATTTTGATAAAGATAGCTGAGTATTTTTAGGGAAGGAGGAGACATTTTCTTGGTAGAGACTGTCTCAGTATGCTGTTTGGGATTATATGGTTGCATTGGATTTTTCCTGATAACCCCCTTTTCTGTCTTTAATTTCTGTATGCAAATGATAGATACCCAAACATAAGCTCATTTGAACACAATGAGATTGAACGTTAAATATGTGCAGACTGTGAGAAAGCTTTGTTTTTCTGAGATCAAAAATGGAGTTGCTAGTGGGCAGCATTGGAATTTAGATATCCTTCTTACTGTGATTTACATAAAGACAATATGGGAAAACATATATTTAGAGCTCCAAGAAATTGCATATGTACAGTGTATGGGAGACAGTGTGTTCATTTTGATGGTAAATACAGAAACATTTAGAGGAACTACGTACGTCAGAAAGGAGACATGCACAGGTATTGTCAGAAGATTATTTTCTTAGCGATTAGAAATGAATGGAATCTGAGTTAGTTATAATAATAGGTCACAGATTATCTAATGATAATTATCTAATGAACAAATTAAACCAATGAGTTTTTATAGGGCACTATTTTAGATATTTTGATGATACAGATACACCGTGACTGTATCTCTGTCAGCCTGTTACTCATTTGATATATCTCAGTTCTTTTAGAAATGCTGTCTCTTACAATGCAGTTTAATGCACTGCAATCTCATGCAGTCTTCTGTACAAATAAGACTGTACATGTTATGCAATAAAACTCTGTAACTGACATATGTAATGAAAGGAAAAAAGAGAAATTAAGAATTCAGTCCCATGGAAGCACTTGCATGTCTCATTCCAGAAACCAGGCCTAACCATAAAACACTCCAATTAATACTGAATACTGCATATTATTTGATTACAATTCAGAAAACTTTTTTTTGGTAGGTCACAGCAGGGTGGCTTGATTTAAATCACCAATTTTAATCATGATTTAAATCAGCAGGCAGGAAACCTGTATTTAAATAATTAATTTTAATCTGTACTTAATTATTTTCCTCAAAGTTTCAGTCCTGTTGGTGGGTATAAACAAGTAAAACACACTGATTTGCAACCAGATATAATCTTATGGTAATAATTGGTAATATTTTTTGGTATCAGGGAGGGTATATTAAAAAAAAATATATGTAAGTAATTATATCATTTAGCATACATTTATTCTTATTATTAATTTTTGCATTTTATTATATTAGAGAATGATGAATGATGTGTTTGTTGTCTGCTTTGAGGATACTGTGTTACCTAGGATTTTTTTCAAGAAGCACGCCTCGCTTCCTGAAATGAAAATTAAACGATTAAGTTACTTAAGGAGAAAAACTTGTAATGAGATGGATACATAATTTGTAGAAGTACATTCTTAAGAAGCTTGACTTGTATTTTCAATAGAGTCACTGAACAGAAGAGGTATTAGCTGTAGGGAATTACCTAAGTTCAGCACACACTGAATTTTCAGCAGTGTTTAGATACCTAAATGACACACAATTTCAGTTTAGTTAAGCATTGTCTACCCAGTTTAAAAATGGAACCGGGCACTCAAATCCATCTATAGATGTCCAAACAACTTTGAATGTCTTTCCCCATGTCTTTCAGAGTTTTAGAGTTTGCGGATTTTGTAGTCTTCTGCATCTTTTTTATTCACAGATAGAAGAGAACACCATCTCTCCATTTTCAACTTACAGTTGGGCTTCTCAATAATGAATTTAACCCAGTGAAGAAAATATTAATGCCATTTTTAGTAGATTCAAATGTTAAGAATAAATATTAGTTTCAGTAAAAATATGGCTTAAATATGACTGATAAGGAAGGTTAAAATGATGTAACCATCCTTATGAGAGGAAAATAATACCAGGGATGCCAAGAAAACATAGGTTTTCAGAAGGACAAAGCAAAGAAAAACAAAGGTTCCTTCAAGAAAACAGCTCTTCTACAGCTCTGTTTCTCATGGCAGTGGCTAAATGGACATTCTAAAAAAGCTTCTAAGGAGCCATTATGGCAGATCAATGACCAATGAAATAAAGACTCCTGTTTGCAAGTGACACAGTTGCATCTAAAAAGTCATCATGGACAGTCTGGTTAAATAAATAAATATATGCTCTGCAGAAAATATTGTGATCGTGGTTTAATGAGTAAAGAATATACTCTCTATGAAGTCTGTAATTATGTATTTATCTTATCTGTAATTAAAGAGATTTCAAAATATGTATAACATACTGTTGAAAGTTTTAAAATAAAAAACCATGCTCATTTAATACTCAATGTTAGATTAGCAACCACTAAAGCAAGGAAATGCATTAGTTTTTAAAACCATGTTTTACTGTAGCTCACACCTTTGAAGAAAAGCAATGGGAGAATCTGTGTTACAGGCAGATGTGCTGCATTAGGTTACGGGCTCAGCTGTGATGTCTGTGCTGAAATGCTTCCTTTTAAGCTTTCTAGATGGCATCAGAAGAAATAATTTCTTACTGAGTTTGGCTTGATAACAGAACAATAATTGAGTGCCTTCTAGATGTTGAGACGTGCTAGGTCCTAGAGAGGCCTCCACAGAGATGGCACTAAGTTTACAGGAGTTGGGTACTTCCTCTGCAGCGATTCCCGCTGGGAGAAGTTCCCCCTACCAGTACCCATAGGGGAGGGTTTGCAGCAGGGCTTACTGCCATCATCAGTAATGTCTGCATCTTCCATCTTATGATCAGCTTATTTCTCTGCAGTCTCTGTTGGCTGAAAGGAAGTGAATCCATGACACACATCTAACCCTTAAAGTACCACTCCTGCCACACAATTCAAATGACCTCTCCCTAACTCAGTCTTATCCCTGTGTTAACCGCTAACCAGGACTGCCTGGGGTTTTTGAGCAAAGCTGTGCAGCTTGACAATARGGAACCTCTCTTCAGGTTGGTGGGATTTACCATCCCAACAGGAAGTGTACCTTTTTCCTGTAGCAATGCAATGGGGAAAAAAAAGAAAATATTTTCATCCTTTTTCCCTGTAAGGATGACTTCATGATAAGCCAGTCCACCTGGTGCTGATTTGGACAGCCCTGTGATGCAGGGAGAAAGGCAAATCTGCATTCTCTGCAGCAAGACCCTGGGAATGATCTCGACTGTCATGTCAGATGAAAATTCATGAGTCTATGCTGTCACCATGTGAGGCAGCATAATAGAATATGGTCTCATTCGTATAAATTTCTGTTTTCTTCCCCTGCCACTTGTCTTTTTAGCTATTAAACAGGGTTAAGGGCCCTCTTGTCACTGTTATTAATACAGAGAATCTACATCAAGGAGGCTTTTGCCCTTCTATTCCTTGGGAAGTTTCTCTCAATGCTAGAATTAGAAGTGAAGATGAAAGCTGACAAAAAAAAAAAAAAAAGAGAGAGAGAGAGACTGAGAAAAGGGTAGATATTCAGCAGCTCTTTTTCAGGAAAGAAAACTCAAGGGAGATTATACATGTAATCAGATAGTTTAGAGACCCTTCTCTTCCCTGCTGATATAAGAGAGGGAAACTAGATCTAAACAATAGATCTGCGGCCTCACCATGGAGCATGTTAGAATAGGCTACA
The DNA here is from genome assembly GCA_035582835.1 of Phoebastria nigripes. Classification (NCBI taxonomy): domain Eukaryota; kingdom Metazoa; phylum Chordata; class Aves; order Procellariiformes; family Diomedeidae; genus Phoebastria; species Phoebastria nigripes. Next base: position 842,891 of record JAYKAV010002185.1, on the reverse strand, counting down.
GCCTAAATCCTTATCGAATGATCTTGAATGTTAGGGGCTTGTTGTTGTTGATTTCAGCAGCTAAATCAGTCCAGTTACTACAGGGATTTGCTCTCTAGGTTTCTTAGCTCAGGGAACTGAACTGTCCCTTCAGGAGGATTACTACTAGCTCCTATAGACCTAATCAACGTAAACCTTCAGCCCAGCAGGCAGGTGTCACAGTAGCAGTTCGTTTACAAGGTAAGTATGTACAAGATGTGAGAAGTTCAGAATTAGTAATGCAAGTCTTCTGTCATTTTTATCATTGGACCCTGCAGGGAGGATCTGATTAAATGGATATTCAACTCTTTGCATTAATGTACACCCAATTTTAATTTGCATATAATTAACAGCACAAAAAGTATAATTTTATTATTTGCTGTTGGAAAGCAGATTTCTGGTAGCAAGGAGTTACATGCAGTTGCTGAAGTGTGATATAAATGACTTTATCTCGTACCTCTTCTTTCTTTCTTTTTCTGTTTCCTGCAGCATATTAATTTCAACATCTATTTTGTTTGGTATAAAATGCAACATCCAGGTTGTTTCCTGAACTAAGTTGCTTCATATGTTGCTTTGTCTTGTAGGTCCTTTATGTAAAAATAATAACCTTGTAGACCTAGCAATCTCTAAATGCCCTATATAGTTTCACTGAGACGCATGTTTGGTATAAATCCCAGCCTAGGGATCTGATTTGGATTTCAGAGGGCCTTAGTTCTGTCCATATCTTCTGACATCCATCTGGGAAGTGACAGGGAGGAAATCAGTTCACCTCTCTGCACCTTTGTTTCCCCTCTCACTGTTGCCTAGCTGATCAATTTAGACTCTCTGGACTGGGGTTAGAATAAGAAGGGAAGAATAGCTCTGCTTACATATTCACTTGGTGGGTCTATGGCTCTTGTTGGGCATAAATTGCCTCTGTAATAACTGAAAATTAAGTTCCCTACTAAAAGTTTTTTTATGAATTAATAAGTTATATTTGAATCTAAATGTTAAATATAGAATTTTTTTTTTTTTTTTTTTTTTTTTTTTTTTACTCTAAACAAGAATTAATGTTTTTTAGGATGAAATCTTGAACTTGTTTGTTTCAGTAACATTCTGAACTACATCATTGGCATGGTGAGGCTGCTATTGGCAAACTACTAATTTTCACTGTTTAGCCTCCTCARTCTCTTGACTGCTGCTTGCTAGGAGGTTGGTGGCTGTATCCAAAAGATTATCGTGTATTTGCCCTGTTTCCTGTATTTCTTTTCTGCAACATATGCTACTGTGGCTGTACTGGATAAGATAGATCTTTATTTCAATCTAGTATGGCAGTTCTCATAATCTCATATTAACAGATGCGGGTCCCGCTACCTGCTGACTCGTGAGCATGACCTTTCTGCTCAAAAATCATGCCCCAGAAATACATACCATCAAGACTTCTTAAATGGACAGCTATAGTAGTGCTATAGAGTATTGTACGCTCTGCTCTTCCAGCAGTCTTAGATCTATAGCAGCACTGGAAGTGCTGTATTTCATTAGATTGTACCATTTCATTTCAGTAATGTAAAATCGTTTAGTATAGGCTTCTATATGCTGATTACATGTGAAAAGCAGCACATCACATATGTACTGTTGAACCAACATATGAACTGAAACATAACACTGGTTCATACAGTTAGAAGTGTTAGGAATCAAAGTGTTATCAGATTTGATATATTATTGTGAAACTGTAACTTAGATTAATTGAATTTTCTAGTGGAAAACTCTTCTACCAAAGTTTATTGGAACTGATTTACACCAGCAAATTGAGTTAGTCAAAGGTTTACATATTGAATGACATCTCTACCCAGATTTGGAGAAACGCAGCATAAAAAGTATCTTCTTACTAAATTGTATTGAAGTAGACCGTCATCTGGGGAGTGAAATAATCTCATTTCTAAACTACATAGCTTTGAGGTGAATCTTACACTTTTTTTCTTAATCCCGAATTTGAACAATGCTGATGGATGTGCATTTCCCTGGCATTTACTTTAAAGTCATATGAAAGGGAACAGGTCTTAGTCCAGTAATTAGCAGTTATAAGAGCATTTAGAGTCTGGAATCAGGTGGTCCAATACTTTCTCAATTGATTCTGGATCAGAATATAGATACCTAATGTTTTTTTTACTTAGCGCCAACATTTTGTGACTATTTCCTTATCAGAATAAGATAGATAAAAACTATCAGCCATATGAATGCTGTATGATGAGACTTGAATGCTTATGGTTGGCAAAAGTTAGGTTTTGCAGTGTATGAGAGGCTGAAAAGCCTTAACATGCATACAATTTCTAGGTAGAGTTAGAAATAAAAAAGTTTTTTGAGGGGCTCAGAGGGTAGTTTAGCAGCTGTTGCTTTTATAATTGTACCAGGAGGCCGAAGCTAATTACGGTACTGTGGTGTGAAACTCTGTTCTATTCTGGTTGCACTGATGATTTTTAAGAAACATCTGTAACTCCATGCAGAATTTTGTTTTAACCTATTGAGGCAATTGAAATCTTAATTTGAGCTGTCTTTTCCCGATTTGCATTCAAACAGTTAAGTCTGGGGGAGAGGTATTAGGGCTAAGTGGTGTTGTAATAGCATTTCTGCTCAAATAAATGATACCAGCATAACAAGTTTTAGAAGTAGTTTCCAAATGACCAGGAAATGGAAGTAAGCAAGCTGTAAATTAGCATGTACGTTCTCTCTGGCTGTGTCACGTGCTGCCAGTGGGGCTTCATCAGTGAGCAATAGGGATGACTTGACATAGGGGAGGCAAGTTTCAAGCTTGTTGAGAAATGATACAACAGGCATAAACTGAATTCAGGGTTTTCTCTAAATATGTACACTGAAAGCATTTACAGAAGACAGGACTTTTTCATGTGCTGTGTCCTTAAAATGGATTTGTCTTATCACAGGCAGGAGAGTTTTACTGAAGCAGTAAGGCCCAGATTATCTCAAGAATTTAGGTGCTTGGTTCTTATTTGTTTCTAATCTTACTGATGAGAAATCAGTAGGAGTGACACTGATTAGACTGACGTCATACTGTTAAGTACTGTTGCTACTATGGCTTTTTCCAGAGGGAACATTCCTCACCCAGGTCCCCAGCACCTCTTGTTATTGGAATAATAAGGCATATTATAGGCAGTGCTGGCTCTATATGTATTATAGCCTGATATATATGTGCCTTCTATCCATTGGTACGATCCACAGTGAGTTTCTCTCCCATGGAAGGGAATGGATCGCGACACAAGCATGTTTCTTGCACAGTTATGGATGCTGTACTTCTTGGTCCAAACAGTTGCTATGTACCTCTATAAAGTAAAGAAAGATTTCTAGTCCTGTCTGTTGCTGCTCCTGGGTTGCAGCTGTGTCTGGATCTGAAGGTGGAATAGGCAGAGATTTTTATTTGCAGTTGCCAGTTGTCTTCACTAGCCTAATTCCTTTATCTGATGTGACTCTGGGGGGGAAGCCATAACTGGACATTCTGGACATGATAACTTTCTCTTTGTCTAGTTATGGTAGGACATCTGGAAATTCACATACCTGAGGTTTGTCTAGTTCATGATTTTGTAACCATAATTTTAACTGATTAGTAATTGGTAATAATTAGCATATTAGAATAGTATTCAGAAAGTATTTCTTTCCTGAGGCACCTGGAAAGCTGTAGAATGTAATGAACACAAACTATAATACAAGAAACAAGGTAAAAATGTAAATTCGACAAAGTAAACTGCATAACCCTCATATCCCTTTCTCCACCAAGTAGTCGGGCTGGCCATAATGTACTTGCTAATATGTTGTTTTAACGTATCTCTGAATGAGTGATAACTAAATAATGTGAGATTATCATAGTGGCTGACCACACCAAATAAAAGCAAGATCATCATAAGTAATTTACGTGATTGCAAGACAGAAACATTAACACAAATTGATAGGTGTACTTTGCATCTGAAAGCTGAATTGTAAACTCTGAATCTGCTCTAGGCAGTAGGAAACCTGCATGGTCCCGGGAAGATGTGACTGTATGAATAGGAATTTATTGTCTTTGCCTATATGCATGGTGCAAAAATCGGGAGTGCTGTATTCTTCAGTAATGACTGGTCAAGTATCAGCAGTGTCCTTGAGGTTTCCTGCTCTCCTCCTGTCACACACTGAGCTGTGACTTCTGGTCTTTTGTTACAAATCATAGATTTGTTAGCTTTGGAAGTATTTTGTGTGGCTTGTAGCACATGTGGAAAGAATGTTCTTTGGACTCTTCTAAGGAAAACAGGGCATATTTGCTTGTGGCAAAGGGTGTCCTAGGGGAATGCTCCCAGGTACACATTCTTTAAAGTGATCTGTGACACAGGATTTTCAGAAACAGCAAAGTGATTTGGGAATGCGGAAACTGTTCAGTTGAAATTGTGTTCTCGATTCATTAGGTGCTCTTTGAAAATGCTATTTGTAAAGGCTGCAAATACATTTTTCTCAATAACAGGTTCTTACGTGTACCTTTATGTTTGAAAGCTATTCGTTAAAATATTTTAAAATACTGTTTGTTTTACTTACCTTTGCAGTATAAAGAATATCTGCAGTTGCAGATCATGGTGGCAAACTCAGTCTATTCAAATATGTCTGCAGCTTTATTTGGGTAAGAAAAAAATGTATTGAATTTGGAATTCAATAGAAACCAAATACTACAGAAGTGCCATGGATTAGAACTTGGAGGTACGTGGGATAAAGCAAGCGTAGTTTAACTGCAGAAAGTCTAAGGCTCCAAAAAATCTACAAATGAAATATAACTTATTTTCAGGATCTGGCTGGGAAAAAAMCATATTTTCTCCAATAGTCACCATTCTAATTCAGTAGAAGGAAGCTTTTACATGGTGGTTGTTGCTAAGGTAACCACTTCCTTCATATCCATGTGTTCAGCATATGTGTATCACTTTATCTCTCAGCTCTCAGAGGCAATATCATGGCATTGCATTTGAGAAATGATTTTTTTTTTTTTTTTAAGCATATAAAACCTCTTTAACATCTAGAAGATTCATTAAACGATCTCACTCAAGAGAGACTTAAATTATTCTTTTGGGGTTCTTTTATGCTAAAGTTCTGAATGTGACTGAGTCTTGTTATCTCTTCAAACTCAGTGCAGAAGTAAATTTAAAAAGTAAACAAGTCAGTGTCAATATTTTTATTTCAAGTGCATATGTACAATGATTTATGGATTATACATACACACAGGCATATATATAAATTGATTGTGTTTATATATGTATGCAGCATGGATTGACAAAAAGAAACCTAAAGAGGTCTTGCCATCTTTATCTTCCTTTTGGTTGATATATTTTGGCACTAAATGCTATTAACTGTCCAACCACCTGGACCCACTTGAGACTGGTCACTTGAGCCCTTGGTATCAAACAGAAATGTTCACAACAGGAGTATTTGCGGTACTGTAGTGACTTTAGAGAAACTATTTAAGATTTGTTCCTGCATAGCTTGCATGGTGACCAGCAAAGAATGAGTGGGTTTGCCAATTTCRGTATTTGCTGATAATTTCCAATGTGCTTGGCAACAGAGCTAATGTCGAGGTTAAAAAAAAAAAAAGGGGGGGGGGGCACACAGACTAAAAATTATGGCATAGATAGGTATATTGCATGCCTCATTTGAAATAACAGCAGCACTGTTTTTACTGAAGCTGAGCAACTCCAGTTCCTACAGATGTAGTGGAACCAGGAGTATGCAGCTTTTGGAGTTTGTACTTCTAATCTTAAAGTTAGCCTTGCCAAAAAACCTGATATATCTAAAACTAGCAAACACGTGGACATTTCTTCTTGGGTAAAGTGTTTTGCACAAGATGGATGAAAATCCTGAAGCCACTGTGAGCTGTCTTCCTATTGGCATGTGTACAAAATTTAAATAAATTCATAAATAAAAAAGATTATGCTAATATATTTATGCAGATGTTTTAAATATACTTGGATAAAATTCACCCTGTTTTTATCACACTTGATAGTTTTGATGCTTTTAATGTTTTAAAGCTTCCAGAAAGTACACTTTTTCACTATTATTTGTATATTTTATTTTTACCTTAGAGCCYAAAATAAATTTTGGCTTATCTGGTGATCATTAGAGGGGAAAAGATATTGATTTAACAGCCAATGGATCAGATCCTTTGAGTAAGGCATGAGTGAAAAACAATTAAGTTTGTGCATAGTAGTTGAAGTGTAAAACTTGGCATATTTCAAAGCCCACCTGTGCTCGTTTTGAGACCTCTCTCTCAGCATGTGCCATCCTTATACTTACAAACTTTGAACCGAACCCAAAGAACATGGAAATAAATGGAGATGTTCTCATTGGATCATATTTCTGGATAATTTCATTGGTACCCTCTCTATGAAGAAACTCTCTGCAAATACAAGTTTTATTAACTTATATTTTCAGGCAAACGGCTTGCTCAATAGAGGCAGTGCAAATGACTTGCCTCTTGAAACTCACTGTCTTCATAAGCCCATTAGACTTCCTAAGTCCAGCTTTTATGACTTACTGCTGCAGTGTCTTAAAACTGCAGAAACTTTTAAATTACTTAAACCATTTTTCTTCCCACTTGCGGAAAAAATCACCAGGTCAGTGGATGTTGTACTTTCCAGAAGTTGCATTCAAAGATCATCCGCTTACGTCTTATGCTATGAAAGTGCAGCTGGCACTTGTGAGCCCATAGATAAAGSAAAGTGTATTTGTTCTCACCGTCACCTCTTGTTAGCACTTGAATAAGTTGCCTAGTTTAGTTACATGAGTTTACATGAAATAAATATTGAATGCACAATTTATATCAACGTAACATGAAAAAGGATTTAAACCTATATTTTTGCTATTCTTGTTTTTGCATATGAAGACATGCTTTTTTCACAGTTTTAAGAATTGGGTTATAGGATTAGTACCTTTCACATTGTTTGACTTCTCTGTTTTTCATTTCCTCACTATGCATTAATGCCTCCACACCTTTGTACACTTCAAACTTCCCCCTCGTAATTCCTTACCCACTCCCCTCTTTGTTCTATGGTGCATGGGGTTATTAAACTCGTTGTTCTGTACAGAGAGATGCACCTTTCATTTAATCCATATTTGATGCTTTTTATACTTGATCTTTTGACTTTTTATTTGTTTATATTGTGACACACAGTACCCATCTCAGTTTAGTGTCCTGTTTAGAGGGAGCCAAACTTGGCACGATGATCTTCTATATCCCTATTGGAGAGCAGATCATGCAGAAAATTGCCTTACTAACAGCGCCCGAGTTTCCTCTTGGAGAAAACTCCTCGGAGTGTTACTAGAGGAGAGCCTCTGAGGCAGGTGTGCATTGTGGAGGGCCAGGGTGCCAAACTGTCCCTATAGATACAGACTTGTAGGTACTTGACATGTTTTGGAACTGTACCATAAGACTTATGTATCCCTTGGTGTGCTCTGGATTGTTACAATTATTTGAGTGACTGAGTAATATCTAATAGAGTTTCATATTTACTTTTTACCACTGACTTCCATACTCAACTTTCTTGATCTAACAATTCAAGAGCTTGGGCTGCTCTTCAAAGAACATGCTTAAACACAGAAGACAAATTATATTAGAAAGGATTATAATTTTCTGATTATAACTCTGCTTTAAACTTATTAATTATCAACATGTATGGTGTTAAACCTAATCAAGATAATTGAATAAACAAAGGGCTTTTTTCATCCTTTTGCTACTGTGTAGTATACTGGCAAAATTAGGCCAGAAGTGGATGCAAATTTGCTCTTCTGTCATATACCTCAACGTTATTTCTGATAGGAATGTCATTTACTTAGTCAATGTTCCGGAAAAGTCATGCTGTCTTGAGATCTACCATGCACACAGAAAGCTAAATTGCGTGGGTGTGCATGTGTGGAAAGACTATTTCAATGGTGTCTCCAGAGCTATTGTTTTGTTGCACTGATTCTTTTTTGACTTTCAGTGTAATCRCCTGCACTTCCATTTTTACATACTTGTAACTTGAAGGTAATAACTTGTAATGAGCAAGTCCCCTTAAGCAAACCTGCAATGTCAATGTGGTGTCTGTATTGGAAATGCTCCCTTCTAGCTGTTGGTTTTGTTACCAAGTGCTACTGTACACCAACATTAATTAGTAATGTGTGGGGGCTGATTTAAAGTCCAGGTGCTGAGCAAATTAATAAGCATCAGTTCCCTGGAGTGAAGCAATAAGTCCCTAGAGCTTCTTTGTGTCCTTATGCCCAAATTCCACTCAAGTTCAATATATGCATGTGTACTTCTTACTTAACAGTGAAAGTTGGATTTGGCTGTTTTGATGCAACACTGTGAAAAAGAACATGGATTTTTCCTTTGTGTTATTCCTAAGCACTTATAGGTTTTTAGTTCTAAATTCTACTTTTTTTTTTTTTTTTTTTTTTTTTTTT
>JAYKAV010002185.1:719341-834402 GCA_035582835.1 Phoebastria nigripes | reverse complement strand
TTGTTGTTGTTTTTTTTTCTTTTCTTTTCTTCTCCTGCTTTCTCTAAAGGCATCAGGATCTCTCAAGCATTCCTACCCCCCAACTGTGTTAATTAACAATGGCAGTACTTCAGATCAGTTGCACATCACATTATGGTTGGATAAGCAAACCAAAGTCCGGATACTCATCCTGGCGGTCTACCTGATGCCTGGTACTGCCTGTGGTTTTTGCTGTTCTCCAAGTGGAGTAACTTCAAAATAGGGAAGCTGTGTGAATTTTTGCATTGCTAAAAACACTTGTGTGAGAGTTAAGAAAAGAACRCTATCCTTATCCTAAATTTGCCATCCTCAACTTAAAATAGTCTGTTCTACCAGTTTTTTAGTAAAGAATCACCACATTGTACCATCTTTGAAATGAAGGTGGCCACTTGGCTTATGGTTGGTTGTGTTGCATGGGAAATCTCTCTGGGGTCAGTAACCTCTTGCAGAGGGACAGGGGAGAGAGTTGAGGGCAATAGTGTTAAACTACTTCAGGTAGGTTTGTTGGAAGGTGTCTGGCAGAGCCTCAGACTCTTACAATTTATCYTAAGGGCCAGAAGAAACATAGGATTTCAGGTCTTACTACAACCTAAGAATGGACACCACGTCAGTGAAATGTTCGGAGGTACTTCCGTTGAGCAGAAACTCAGCTCTTGGCAAATTGCAAGAAGTGTTTTTTAACTGTTTTCAGAGAATTATTTGCTGTTTTGGGGGTAAAGTTGAGTTTTGGAAAAAAAATAAAATCCTTTTCTCGTCAGAACTCCTTGCTGACCAACAACACATTGAAGGAAAATAATTTTCTTTCCTGTAAATGCTATTTCTGATTTTATTTCAATGATCTTTTTATATTTGGAATTTGTGCCATCAGAACTGTCTTTGAACACTGAAGAGATCAACCGGAAGGAAATTTGCATGGAATAGGGGAAGGTTAAAAATAAAGGGAAAATTATGACAACTTTTATTTCAGAAAAATCTTGTTGCCATCTTTTGTTTAAAACAAACAGTGGAGTTCACATTTATAGCAACTTTAATGTAGAAATAAGCCACTGCTTCCTGAAACAACTACTACTGTGCTTTTTTTTACCTAGCTGTTTAGCTATTACAGTAGCTTCAGGACCTGCTTCCACCTGCTTTCCCTTGGTTTGCACGGCTGGCATCCAGAAATCCAATTCTCTTTTCCTGCCACCCCCCAGCTCCTGCCCAACATGTCCTCTGAAATCAGAGGAGTTCTTTGCAATCTTACATGACCGTATGGGACTTCTGCCTGCAATGTTCCGTAGTTAGTCTGAGGTTTATTTGCACATGAAAGTTTTGTCAGTTAAGAGAGTAACAGACTCCCCCATTCTGCCTACAGATTCTTTGATAAAGAGAATACTCCGGGGAAGGGAATGTATTCTGTAATGGAAAGGGGAATAAGATATCCTGGTATAAAGCAAGATTGTACTGGCATACTGCAGCTACACTGGGGACAATGCCTGGAGAAGTGAAATAATTAAAATAGTGATATTGGTACAGGAACCATGTCCAGACTACAGTTATGAATTTGGATCTCAGTGGAATGATCTAAAAGTCACTCATATGAGTGGGGTTTTTCAATTGGCTTGTAAAGGTTTTGGCTTGAGAATCTGTGCAAATCTCTGGGCATACTTACACACATAAAAAAAATGCAAAGACCAAACATAAAAAGCTTATTTCCAAAGAAAGATGAAAGAGGCCATCTGCTTGGTTTTTTATTGTTTTTATTTTTATTTTTTATGAGTGTGATGCTCTTTGGAGTTGCACTTTTTTCCCAAAGCTGCCTCAGCATTGTAAATCGTTACATATAGATGATTCTGTTCTTTTGTTTATTTTTCTTCTATATTTCAAGATTTCTAGGGCGTACCATATAAGAGCAAAAATCCCTCTACCGGGAAATCCTAGACTACTGTTCTAATACAGTTATCTAAATAACTCAGTAATGATTTCATAGTTTTAATTACCTAAAATAATAAGTGATAATTAACTTAAAACTAATACTATGTGGGATAAAGAATTTGAAAATGGGGATCCTTAAGGCCAATATGTAAATATATAACTCTTAGTCCCTAGACATATCTACCTCCCTACCTGCCACTTCATCACTGAGAAGTCCCAAAAGAATCTCTAAGAGCTCTAACTGGGTATCTGCACAGCTCTCTACCTACAGTACGAAGGATGATAATTAGGGTTAGGCAAACATTTAGGAAGTAACTTAGTGAATGTGTTCCCCTTCTCTCCTTCTCTTTCCCCCTTCTTTTATGGCTTCTGTAATAAAAGGCTGATTTCCATAACATTTTATATTTAAGAATATTTTGCTCTGTATTTCTGTGGATCAGTTTTAGAATATAGTTAGAAGGCAAACTGTTTGTATTGAGTATTCATTTGAATATTTTTCTTTTAATTGGCAATTTAGCACTTTGGATGGAAAAATCTACTACTTATGATGACATTAGTGGTAGTCTCTGATTTAATTTTCTTTCACCACTGGGAACCTGGGAACCAGGAGACTTGTAACAGTGTCTGACTAGTAGAAGAGTGGGAAGAATCATTTAATTTCAGCCTTGGGAAGGGCATTTCAAGATAGCTATAGGTCTGCTTGTGCAGTGATTCTCTGTAGAGTAAATAAATATGAAACTTTAGGTTTTCACCAACACTACAGAAAATGAAAACAGGTGTGTTGAGATGACTGCAGTATTTGGAATACTGTCAGATCAGATTTGAATAAAAAGACAGCACTTCAAATTTTCAGCTCCTGTAAGGAGTGATTATGAATTTCCTTTTTTTTTTTGGCTGTGGACTTAAATTGTCAGCCAACACGTGAAAGGTGCGGGCAGAAAGTTTCTGTAATTACAAACTGAGATTACAATGGTGTTGAAGCAAATGAAAGTACAATTTAGCAGCAAAGCAGCTGAGTAGAACGTGATGGAAATGGTGACCATGCTCTGATTTTACTATGGTCTGCTGTTACACAGGAGTTTTTCTCTTTCAAATCAAGCTTTCCAAACAACATACATTATAAACTTTAATTTTTCCAAATATGTAATTATACAGTCAACCAACCATTAACAGTGTTGTTCCAGATTTGGATTATTGTATATATTCTGTGTCTTACCTGGTTCATTTGTTAAGAATGCATTAGTTTCATGAAAGTAATGGCAGGTTTTTGGTTTGCATAAACTGAACAAAAATGGTAAGGTTTTAGCACAAATATATTCTACATTTGATAAAGACTGATATCTCTGGGGTTGGAAGAAATAATATGATCTTGGCAACAAAAATATTGACCTCTGAATGTTGTTTTGCTTATTTTTTTACATAACAGCTTCCCTTTGAATGTTAGTTCAGTCTAAGAATCTCATGCATTAATTGAAGAGGTTAGGTTTGTACCTGCTCACTTCATTAACAGCTGTTACTAATTAGTGCAGCTTAGTCATTAAGGAACCTGCTGGGGTTTGAGGAGAACAATTTATATTTTTTCATGGCATTTAAGCACACAATACACTTGTGAGTGGAAAAGTTTCATTTGGGAGCACTCGGGTTTAGCAATATTAGCATATCTATGGTGGGCTAGACTGGAGCTGTAGACGAATAGCCCCAGGACAGGAGGCTCAGGAGAGACCCAGGACTTGAGTAGGTGCTCCAGGAGGGGTGATTCAGAGCAGCCTTTTGGGCTGTAGCTGTGCCTGCAGCAGGAAGAGTGGTGTGGCCTCCTCTGTGCTTGGCGAAGTTGCATCCTTGCAAGCTCTAGCCTCAAGCAGTCTTTGGACAACAATTTTCGTTAAGTCTCAGTATATGGACAATATGATGTCTCATAAGAGTATGGGGGAAGAGAATTGCTTCTTCGTGGGTTGTTCAGGGCACATCAGGCCGGGCACACATGGTGTAATCCATTTGAAAGGTGCAGGCTGGTTTCCCTAATTCATTATTTTTGTTCTGTGGAGCAGAATCATTTTCCCACCTTCCTTAATCTAGCCCCTGCTTCCCATAGGTAGTGGTATACTTTGTGTCTGTTTCCTGAGCATGTTATTGTAACAAATCCCAGTATTAATTCCAGGAGCTAGGAGGTTTTTTTCATGCACGTCTCTGTTGTGCTCCTCTGTGCAAGCTCTGATGCAAGTTGCCCTGTGAAGTGTGAGGACAGCAGTTTTGATTTAGTTTCTCTGCTGGGGAGAGATGAAAGAGGAAGCCTTCCTGCTCCCTCTCCCCCTTGAGCAGCCGTGTAGGGCAAGTCACACGCTGTTGGGCTGACTTCAAGGTTAATGTTAGCCTCTTATGAGGTTACTCTTTCTAATGGCACCTTATTTTAATGTACTGGATTACATTATTGGATCAGTCCTCAAACTTCTTTTGCATATGGACTTCCAGGTCTATCTGGCCGTGTTGGATTTAAACTTTAAACACATCCCTAATATATGCTGTTGTGTAGTTCTTCACTGATGGTATGCATGTAATAAGTTGGTTGAGTTCTTCCTCAAAACAGTTTTGTTACATTAGAAGCTGCCTATATTTTATATTTTAAAGTATTTAAGCACCATAGAATAAAAGTGTAMTGCAGTAAAAAAATAGCAACCTGCAGACACTTCATGCGAAGGACATTCTCAGAATGATTTACTTATGTTTTGTTGTTGAGAACTATATTTAGTATACTAACAGTACAGCATAGTTTTGAATTTATGTAATTACCAGTTGAAAGATAAGGAGGAGTCCCTCCTCTTGGGAAATACCTTAAGCACAACATGCATTTGATGGAAACAGTTCTTCTCCAAAAGCAACCCCCCGTCTCCCTGAAATTATTTTTTGGATATAATTTTATAAGCCTCAGAAGTAAGGGATCTTCAGCAGGGATGCTTCTTAGCACTATCAAGAAGATGTCTAAGCTGCATCAGAAGCAGGAAAAACATTCCCAATACCTTGTCAGGACCTTGCCAATAATAATTAACAAATCTGCAATTCCCTTTTGTCTGGTGGCAGAATTTTAACAAACAACTCCTGGGAGTCCCTGAGAGGCCTTTCTAGCACATTGCTGATGACAGCCTGGTGCTGTCTCATTAAAATGTACGTTGGTGTGGTAGAACAGAGAAGCAGCATCCTGATTCTCCACCGATGGTGATTCCCCAGACAGAAGCCCCCCCATATAACTTGCAATCGGAGTAATCGCTTTCTAGATGAGCCTCTGTAGTGTGTGGGCATGTGTGAGTGTTGTGGGAAGTGACAGCTTGCTGCTGTTTCTTGGCTGGCATAGGGGCTGCTGGAGGCCACAACAAGCAGGATAAGTCCAGTGTCATCCCATAAACTGCAGAAGGACAGAGCTGGACAGTGGAGAGCACTTCTGTTTCGGGAAGCATTGGAAGGCAAATTCTGCAACTGAAAATAGAAGGTTGCTGCTAACTGAAAAATTGACCTATTTTAATCTGGAAAATGTCAAAATATTTTGACAGTATGGGAAAATCCCTTTTCCCCCTCTCCTAAATGTGTTCAAAAAACCCCTTCTGGCTAAAGGGAAGTGGCTTTGCCAATTATTTCAGTTTTTATGGGGAACCACAGAGGCTGTTTAAACTTCTGAAATCAGCTCTTCAGGGAAGTAAGTTGTGGCCGTGGAGCAAAAGCCTCAGGATAATAGGATTTACAAATGATGAGGAGAAAATAGGTGCCTGTCCTCGTTTGTTCATGTTTCTGAGTGTGCACCCTGTCACATGAAACCCCAGCCCCTCATCTCCAGCTACACAGCCGCTGCTTGGGCCGGGTACAGGAGTGACAGGTAATTTCGTTGCTGGGAGCAGGGCCTGTGGCCTTACCTTCCATAACTACCCTCTCTTGCATCTCCTGATGGATTACCTCATATGTCTCATAGAGAACCTTCATCTGTCAGGAGTTTCAGATTTGCTACAACCTGCATGTTGGTCATTTTGATGAGGGTGCCTTGGCATGAGCCTTTTCCTTGGGCATTAAACTCCCGTGAGCATGAGAGTAAGGACTGAATTGGTTTCATTGGCTGTTAAACCCAGCTGTCAGCTTGTTTTAGAAATGGAATACAGAAAGGAACTATATTTATCTATGCCATCATTATGTTGCTGAGTCCTTTTCACTCTTCTCCTGCTCCCACATCTTTAATCTTATTTAGAGGGAAAGTCAGATAAACGGTGGTGCTTTCCAGAATATTGTGCTTTTTTTTTTTTTAAAGATGCATTTCAAGACTAAGCTTAAGAGTAAGAATGAACTGTTGACCTCATTGAAATAATTGGAAACTTTGCCTTTATAGGCAAACTTTCCCAGGAAGAATTTCTTCTCAAATAATCTGTTCAGTACTCAAAGATTTAGCTCTGGAGGGTTATGCTAGGTTGCAAAGTACACTTCCCACATATTAAATACAAAAATAAACAAACAAACAAAAAAACCTTAAAAAACTTTCATCAGAAATATCGACAACCCAAGCATGAATCCTTAACTGAAGTAGTAGTACTTCCCCTGGTCTTTTGTAGACTCACTGCCAATACAGCAGCAGCTTGAGTTAACCTAGTGGATAAGAATGATGCACTTAGAGATGAGAGGTTCTTCACATGCTGTATAGCACTTTAAAATGCTAAGTACTTCCATATTTGGAAGTACTTATCTTTTTGTTTCTACAATATCTTAATTTTTTTTTTTTAAAAAAAGCCCCAGAAATCATATTAGGTTCTTGTAAGTGTTTGCTTTTATATTAATAAATCTTCAGGGAAAACACATAATTTTTCTGATTGATTTTATAATTTGACACCTGCTTCTTAAGAAGATATTTAAAACATTTAAAAACAGCRTTAAGCCATCCCATTCATTTCTGTTGGATGCTATGACGTGATAGTAACAGATACATCACTGTCTGCCAGTAATTTCACTAACATTTCAGGTCAAAGAATACCAAAGAATTAGGACACACACTTTATAACAGTACATTGTTTCTGGTATTTCTTTCTTTCTTTTCCTTTTAAGGGTACTGTAAAAATAATTCATAAGTTATAATGTTGGTAATCCTCCTGCCATGAGGGTGAACTTCCTTTTCAGGATTTTAGAAAGGAAATGAGCGCTCATGAAATGTGTAAGATTGACAGAAGTGAAAACTAAACGATGGCACTGGATGACAGAACAGGCAAACCAGAGGCATTGGAACTGCAGAATTTCCTTTTAACCCTGGCAAATGTGCCTCGGTCTGACCTGGTGGGGAAAAGGAGGTAGCTGAGCCTCCACCCTGGTTCAGATTCTTGGCTCCCTGTTGAAGCTGACAGTTCAAAAATTATCTTGCAGCAGATTTGACAGTGTGTTTTGTATGCAATGCGGCTTATGCTCACTTCAGTCAAAGTCCTACACCAGCAGCCTACAAAGGTCTTCAATCTTTGTGACCTAAAGTAGTCACTCATAGATCTTACAGCTGTTTCTTTGTAGCTAAGTAATGGTACAGTAGTACGTGTAACACATTATGGACATGAGTTCATTGAGGTTTAAGAATTACCAGATATGTGATATTGAACTTTGAGAAATCAGTTAAACAGTTAAAATTTACTTAAACAGAATGAGTGTGTATATTCAAATATCTGACCCACCCAGTTCTGTTCTGGAATCAACTGAGTTCTGCTGTCAACTTCAGTGCTCCATAAGTTGATATATAGTGATGTAGATATGAAGGATTTAAAATGTCTGAGTCTTACAGTTCTCCACATTCAACATGTAGGACTGATGATGGATGGCAGTGAATGGCAGGTGATGAGGACGAGTGTGATTTTTTTTTTTTTTTTTTCTTTTCTGTTACAGTACCCAAGTACTGTACATGGTGTCAGTCCTTCGTAGTTACTTTTTCTACAAACAGAAGAGTGTTTCTAAAGGCTAAATATGGCTCTTGGTTTGAAATTAGAAAAAAAAGATCAGGAAGCTTGTGAGGCACGAAGTTTGCACATTTCTCAGTCTGTGTGGTGGACTTGGTAGACTTGTAAAACTGTTCAATCCCCAGCTATCCAAATTACAATTCAAATGAGGTGATTTTAACATTTGCAACTTAGATTTATTTAATAAGCATAGTGATTTTTAGTGGAAGAGTGTTGTTATCTGGAATGGCCAGATTCAGGCTAACTTTAAAGAGGGATGGTCAGAGCCACAAAGTTGCAACTCTTTTGCAAAGGTTTGATATAATCTGATAAATATTTGGTTTAGTCCCCTTCCCTGTGCTACTGCCTGTGGCTTGTCTTCCTACCATGTTATTGTTATCTTATTATCATTATGTACACTAGACTAGGAGGTTAACATATCTCATTGCAGAAAGGTTCATAAAGCAAAAGCATCTTTACTGAAGGAGTGGCAGATTAGAGGACAGCACTGGTAAAGAGGTTTGTTAAGAAAAGAAAGCCTCTTCTGACAGAGTTCTTCCAGTGCTTTGCGTGTGTTTTCAGATGCAACTACATTAAGAAGCAATATAATATGGTGGTGAGATGGCTAAGGAAGGATACAATGAAATTGTGTAATGACAAAGATGGAGCAGAACATATTGTATTCAGCAGCGACATACAGTCTAATGCCAGAGAGCAGTTCTGCCTCTTATCCCGAGTAAGACACTATAGACCTTCATTCTAGAATAACAATGCAAAAATATCTGTCTTATAAATACCCCGTGTCTTGACTTAAAGATACTAAATAATAAAAGAAATATTGCTTTTGTGGTGTTTGTGTTTTGTTTGTCAATTGGGTCTTGTTTTGTTCTACTGTATTGAAGAATGCTTTAACACCCAATAGCAGGCAAGACTACAGAAATACACAGTACAGTAAGTGAGGAAAAAATATCCATTAGGATAGCACCATGACATCATTCAAGAAATTTGGAATAATTCTGTTGAGTTTTAAAGAGGGGTTTTTTTTGGAAATTTTCCGTGTGTGATGCTATTTATTAGTCGGGCAAAACTTTTCATAGTTGATTGCCACTCCCTGATGTGTTGCTTCATATTTTAACAAGATCCTTCTGTTAATAAAATAAATGTTAGCTGAGTAGATGGGTGAGGGGGCAGTTGAAGAAGGTGATTGTTTTAATTTCTTACTGTTTTTACACTCCTCAAAAAAAAAAAAAAAAGAGCAAGAGTTGACAGCCAGACTTACTGTTTGTTGAATGACTCTGGACACATGAATATTTAGAACTCGAAACGCAAGTACATGGGGAGGTTGTAAAGATGGTACATTTGAGGAGGTACCTATCTCAGATGATGTCACATTGAAAATACTCTTCCCTTGGAGTGGTCTCATCTGTTCCAAAAGCAATGATTCTGGTAGCCAGCTTTTTATTTTTATTTCTTTTACTTGGGAGCTGGTAAAAATCACTATAGTATCTGAGGTCACAGGAGCTGTACTGGTTTGAAATAGCTGAGAGTTGACTTGGTTGTTTTTTAACTTTAAAATGAGCAAAGTTCTTCAAATTCAGATTTTGAGCTTTCCTTTTCTTAGACTCTGCATTTCATGCTGTCTTTTACTCAAAGAAATTTGAGTAAAGACTTGCAAAATAAAAATATGTGTATTCTACACCTGTTTTTCTCAGACTTTATACTACTTCAGGCTTACAAACTACTTTGGCAGGTTTAAAAAAAAAAAAAAAAAATCAAGTCACCTTAAACACGCACCAAACATCACTGCTACAGAAAAGCACATCTGCTTTATTCACTGTGTCACTGCAATGTATGTATTTCCTACACAGTATGTAGGAAAAGCCAAGCAGAAAAAAGCTAGGGTTAGTACAGTGCAGTTGTTCTATTAATTAATTGCACAAAAGGTCAGTTTAAAAATAGACTCACTTTTTTAAAAGGAATGATGACTTTTAAAGTGTACAGTATCATAAAGATCTTATTAACCAAATATAAATCACTCTTATGAACCCTTGAGCTGCACGGGGAGGAAAAGAAAACAAAAAACAGATGCAGTCAAATTTCATGCCACATGTTTGTCTCCAAAACAAATTTTATCAAGTTGTTTATTCTTTTTTATTATGATAAAAGTATCCTTAACAATCATAGCCCGGTGAATACCCATTTATTCCAGCAGAACTGCAGATTTTTCTGACTTTCCTCTTGAAACACTTCATCTAAGAGGATTTTCTTTAAATGGTACACAGGTCCCCAGGTTTCCATAACTTTGAAGATTACTTGTGTATATTCTAGTTTAAAACAAAACAAAACAAACTTCTGGATTTAGCTGAACATTGATCGAATTCTAATTAATCCATTAAAAAGGAGTGAGGTAATCCTGAGTTCAGACCACTGTTTTGATTGTAGTTAACCTGGACTATGGTGTTTAACTAGAAGGTGAATGAATTTTTAAGGGGAAATCCCTTACTTCCATGCTAAACAAGGCCACGTTTATGAAATACTTTTAAATAAATAATTTTGATAAAATTAAATACTTTTTTGTCATGAAGGGTCTTAAATGATTTTATAAGGTTGCAGACTAAGGTCTCTTGGAGATACGTAATGAGGTATTACATCAGTTTAGCAAGTGACACCACTCAGGTCCCACTCTTTCTACCTTTACCTTTAGTCCTGTCTAAAATCTTTAAATGTAAGTGGTAGCGGTGTGCTGGGACTATCACTCATATCCTTGGAAAAAACACTGTGGTATCCCAGCAGTGCCAAGCATGAGGAGAAGCTATACGATGTTTCCTCTGACACAAACGGTTAAAGGCTCCCAGGAGATGGTTTCTCTGTGTTCTCTATCTGGGTTTTTTATTTCTGAGGCATTTACTGAAATAAGCTAAGAATGAAATACCACCTGCTCTGACCAGATGATAAGTTTGTGGGACTTGATCAGATGCTGAAGCTACATGAGTGTTTTGTACAAACAGGGATGGAGATGATCACTTTCACTCCCAGTCTCATTCTTTCGGCATAAATGTTGCATAGTGGTTCAGGAGCTTATTAAGTGTATACAAAGCTTATTAAATTCTCTGGCTTTCGTACACTGAATCTTGTCAGTTATACATCAGCATTGCTATTGGTTTATGCAGTCTGGTCTCTGTGTTACACATACTTTGTGAAATTYCTGCATAAGAGGATTTCATTCTATTTACATACATTAACATTAAAACTTTAGAACCTCATACTGGTTTTGACTAATGGGGTGTTTAGCCAGTCTGTCTCGTCTCTGACAGTGGCCAAAAGTGAATGCCGTAGGATGAGTAAAAACAAGACAGGTGGATGTGGTACTTCCTATATACTTTCTGATCATTCAGCTGGTTTGGATGCTACTGTTTGGATGTTCGTTTTGTATCGATAGATTTTGTTGTTGTTTTTCTCTCTGAACTTGTGCAGTTTTCCCCTGAGCTGGATCTCTCTGGCTCCTCTTTGTCTAGGAGTCACAATTGCTACTGACTAGTCTTCAGGCATTATAACAGTTTTAAGCAAAGCTATTAGATGCTATTGTTAATGATTAAACTCTTTCCTCCCTGAGTTCCTTTTGAATTCTTGGCTGAGTATAAGCTAGTCCTGGGAATTTGATAGTTTGTCCAGTTTTTCCTTATGTTCCTTAGAAGCGCTTTAATTTTAGAGAGATCCTTCAGGTTCCTCCAAAAATAAGGGCCACAGTATGGGGATCTCTCTAGTCTTTTCCACGATCAGTACTGACACAAATTCTGGTTTTCTGCTGCATCTTCGAGAGCTTCGTTTGTGTTCTGATCATCAGCTGGCCTGCAGATCATCTGGTAGTATTTGCGTTCCTACAGTTTACCTGATAGTATTCATGTTCCTTATGTGTTTGAAGCGAGATTTATGAGCAGTTCTGAGTCCTCCTGATAATTTTTCCTTGAATTTGTTTTTGGTATACCTTGGGTTTAGTTTAATCACTTTTTTTAATCCTGTGTGGTTTTTTAAATTGATCACAGCCCCAGCTTTCTGAGTGATTTCTTGCTTCAGAGAGGCTTCCTTGCCCTTCCGGTTAGCCATGCTGGTTTCATTCTGCCATTCAGGTTTGCTGATAGTGAGACTCTTCATCGGTAAGATTTTGAACCACACTCAGCATGTCAGTCTGTTGCAACATGAGGTTGCCACTCTTTTTGTGGGACCTCTAACTAGCAGGCCCATGAAACATTTCTTGATAACACTTAAATTTTATCTCTGAATTCTGTCCTGATAGGTCATTTCCCTGAGGTATTTTCCCGTTTTCCACAAAACGGATCAATAGTATTCCAAGGGCAAAGCAATTTGATCCTATGCTGTTCCATTAGCGTGTACCAAACTACTGGAAAGATATCTAGGAGACAGTTAGCAATTAATTTTCCCTGATGATTTAGACCTCAGATTCTCAGCCACAAAGTTTCCATTAACTGTGCTTTCTATGAGAAAGTCGTGATGCATTTGGTGGGAGATGAACTCCACCATACAAGCCACCTAACAGTCGTAGGATGCAGCCTTCTTTGGTCTGTAGTCTGTTTCTTCTTGCAATGTCTTAGATGCGGAGGGTTGCCACAACCAATCCTCTGATGTGCTCAGTTCCACATTTCCTGTTATTTCTATACAGAGGAAGGAAAAGAAAATTACATGAGAAGAGACGTAGCTGCAACACATAAAAGGACCTAGCATTTAGACAGGAATAATTTGCCCATCAGATGGTTACCCTAGTATTCCTGTATGATTTTATTTATAAAAGATAATTGTAATATTTTTTACTGGAATGCTCAAAAGGATATATAACTCATTTCATACCCTTTCAAGACATGATGGTATCCCTCTCTTCATCCTTAAGGAACTCCTTAAACCCTCAAAACTAGAAGTAAAATTACCTCATGGTGATCGCTTTTTTTTTTTTTTTTTTTTCCTTCTTTCTCTAGGCATGAAGTTGCTAATCCAGTCTTTTATCTTGTATTCACAATTATAATGTCAAGATTGAATAATCTGCCTTTATCTCCAGGGTGACAGCTATGTAGAAACTTCAAAAGGGACAGTTTTGCCAGCATCTAAAGACTCCTGTTAATTACTATATCTTGAAGTGAAGTGAAATAAAGCAGGATGAAAAATGATATTTCTCTTTGACAACCTTCTAAAAATATCAGTGATGAAGCAGTATGTTTTAAGTACTTTAAGAATGCATTTAACTGAGATCAAGACCATTCTGATCATAGTGCAGGTTAATCTCTACAAGATACWTTATAGAAAAACATGTGTGTGTGTGTGGCACTGTTGGTTTAGAAAGCTCATCATTGGGAATTAAATATTTGGCTTCTATTTTCCTATTGAAATTGACTGAGATGAGTTAGTAATGGTGTTGATTTACAGTGTGCAGAAGGGCTTGTATTGTTATGTCTTCCAAATATAAATTAACTGTTTTTCTTCCATTTTCATGAACTTTTTGTATTTCATATTCCAGTTTTATGCTGTTTTCACTACTGTTGGCCTTACATGACCTAATTACTGTAAAGCCAGATTGTATATATTAATATGACCTGTAGCAAGCACTGTGTAATCAGCAGAGAACACTAACAGTGTCTTAACTATACGTTTCTGCAGGATTGGGGTTTGAAGTGATAGTTCTGCATTGAGTGTAAGTTTGTCTACGCACTACTTCTGGAGAGTCAGAGGCCGAGTGAAGCTGTTGGGATCAATCAATAGAGTGATATTTCCTCCATAGGTTATGAGTGCCATACGAAAGAATCCTTAGATCAAACCCAGAGAACTAACTTAGGCCAGTCAGCAAAAGCTGTGGATCCTTTTCTTTTAAAGGGCTGTTACGTTAGTTGTCTCTGAAAATCTGAGGAAGGTTAATGCAGGTAAGCGACCAATGAATCCCTTGTTAATACCAAGTTGAAAGTAAATACTTCATATAGACTCATGATAAGTAAAATCAGGCTCAGGTTTTCAGAAAATACATAGCATTTTCTATTTTCTTTTTTTATCTGGTTTAATATAACACCAACTACTTACATCATGAAATACATAGTATAAGCCACAATGGATAACTGAGTAAGCTGAACTGATGTTAGTGCTAGAACACCATTAGTTTCGTGACTTTTAACTACTTGCGGAATTGTAGCTTTGTGAATTTAATATTACATCAGCAATGGCTTTGAGTGGTATTTAAATAACAACTGTTAAACCAGACTACTGGCCGTCGCTCCGGTATCCTTGCGTTAGTAGCAGCCAATAGGTGATGTTCCTAAGGAAGGAGATCTTAGTAGTAGTATAAAGGGCTTAAGCAATTGTAGAGACTTTGGCTGGGTAAGCGGAAGAACCCCTCTCGTTGGTCACCACAGTTCACATCCCCAAAATAGTTTTCCTGCAGGAGCTATAATGTAACTGTACAGGAGATGAGAATTCTTATGATACGAGCTGGTCATTCCTGCTAACACCTGATTTCAGTAGTGCTGTTGACCACAGGTATTTGCCTATTTGTGCTGTATTTATTCATTGTGACATCTTTTAAAAAAAAAAAAAAAAACAACAACTAAAAAAAAAGCAAAACTAGAATATTAAAGTGAGATAATACTCCCTCCTGGCAACACAAAATCAACAAATGTAACATTCCTTTTGTTAGCATAACCTTGTAATGGTCTCATCTGTAAGAAAACTGTACTTATAAAGTCTCTAGTCCAGGCTTTCAGTCTGAGTCTCTCCCCATATAACAGAAGGGAATGCAAGGTGTGGCTTTCTCTGTGTGTATAACTTTCCTCATTCCTTTTACTTATGTAAGAGGCCGACATCTAAAGTGGAAGTTCAGTAACTGGATAATTGTGGTTAAATGAGGGGCCCTGGGGCTTTTCGCGTAGAGACAGTTTTAAGGAATTACCAAGGTGCTATCAAGAAATCACCGTGGTGAAAATGAGCCAAGCATGGTAGCAGGGACGTGGCAGCGCTTGTGCCTTTCAGAAAGGAAAAGTGTCCATTAGTGTGAAAGTTTGTAAAATGTATAAAGTTGGATTCCATGTTGAATCCAATGTGGTCTGTGGCGTATGTTTCAGTAATATCTGAAACTGAGAATCTCATGTAATGCTTTAGGTTGCGATGAAGTGTTATTGTTTGAGTTTAAGTTGTTATTACCAGGTTGCGTTTTAAAAACGCTGCAAAAGTTTAAATGAGATACTAAAGCCCAGGGTTTTTAAGGTAGTTCTAGTGCCTGAGTAGCTTTCAAAAGTGAAACCTTCTACCTGCAGGACTTCAGCTTTGTAGTGCAAATGCCCTTTCTGAAAGTAGATCTGGAAAATTAAATCACTTGATACGTCCACAGTGGTGTCATTACACTGAGACTTTCGTAAAGCTAGTCCTCAGACTAACTTGTGTGAAGTCAGCGTGAGTCTATCTGTGCTGACCTGCAGTCAAAGCTGTGCCTGAAGTATTTCCAAGCATGTTTATGGTTGGAAGCATTTTAAGAGGACGCATTTGAAGTTTTCTGTTATTACAACAATTGTTGTAATATGCACAGTAATATATTGGTAACAAATCTGAAAAGACTGACCTGTGAAATTTAGTGCATCCCAAACTCATCGAGCCAGAAGTTATTGCTATTCAGTGGAACTGGCAGGAAGAGAGATCAGCATGCGATGAAGTGGGCACCACAGTGGGGCCACACAGGCTCTGTCCCAGGGGTAGAGATGCAGTAGCGTTCTTGTATAGCTCTCTGTATTACTGTACTAAAAATAAAAATAAAAATAGATTGCTGAGTTCTTGTATAATAGCAGTCAGAAAGTACAGTGCTGGCTTAATTGTTTTAAAACAGCTAAGTCAAGTCGTGTTCTCACTTGGCTGGTTTTGATAAGTAATGAAAACCATGTTATATACATTTGTGCTTTTAGAAATATCATATAATTTGTTATTATGAGTACATCTAGGTTTGGATTTTCAGAATAACTTCAGTTTGTGGTTAGAAACAAATGAAAATGGCTTCTAGTGGCAGTGAGTGAGGTTACATTATACAGCAATATTCTTGGTAGCAAAAGAAAAACCATTCCTTTCGTAGTGACTGAGTTACACAGGCAAGGAGTATGACGGTTATTAAACAGACAGTTAACATTTCTCTGTGTGAATGTGTTTTAATAGTAAAAGGTATTGTTAATATGTCCTCAACTAGTTTAACACTTAAAATGTTCGGTACCCTGTACTTGCCTGAACCAGAATATAGTCTAGTTGTTGCTGAACGCTTCAGTGTATTACTGCTGCAAAACTTGCAGTAGTTACTTAACCAGATTTCTCTACACTCAGCTTTTCTGGGATTTTTGAAACTAGTTTATCTAATTCTAGAGAGAAGGAAAAAATATTCCAGCATCTTTTCTGGAATTTCATTCAGACCTTAAATTRATGAGCAGAATATAACTAATTTCCGAACATAAGTCTGAGAGGGATAGTGAGTGAAGCAAGAGAAACAATCAAATAATACGAATGGAAGTAATTCTCAGAGCACGCATAAATAATTGCAGCTATGCTCCATTTCGAGGAAAATCTGTGGGTTTTCAGTTGCTGTTTGTTCAGGTCATCTGAAACAGGAGGCTGGTAACAGCACTGCACTGTCACTGTACAGTGCTTCCAGGTCTGGGGTGGCTCAGCTGAAGTTTTTAGGGATGTATCTGCTTGTTGTGTGGTCCTATGTAAAATTATATCTGCTGTAAATAGCCAGACACCTAATAAATCCAAAGAACAAGACTGCTTTTTTGTTCTCTTTTCCATCCCTTCATCTGTGGGAATTGATTCATAGTTTTAATTAGCCTGCCGCCTTTCACAAAAAATACTCTTCTAAGAAGCAAAAACTATAAACATTTTAAAATATTAGCTTTTTTGCTAGGTGCATCCTTTGGTTTCTAAACTTGTAGTGTTTTTTAGAAATGTTAATTGCTAGCTCATTGAGGACTTTTAAATGGGAAAATTAGTGAGAGAGCCTGTTTCTAAACTACTGGGGGGTGTGTGTGTGTATGCTCTGTCAGGGAAGGACAGATTCTTTCAGAATCAGTGTCATTTTCTTTTTAAGCATCTCAGGAGGAGGTCTGTGTAGAGATGTCCATGTATTTCAGACTCTATATGAATGGTAAACAGTTGTCAGCTCATTTCTGCTCATCTACTGTCAGAAAATCTGCTGCAGGATTATTGTCTGTCTTAAACAGTTCAGCAAAAATTATCATACTGGCAAGTCCTAACCTGAATATTTAAATGCTGAAATGTTTRTCATAGTAATTAACACACAGTAATTAGATCAATTCAACAATACTGGCTATATATTAATTTAGTCCATGGATACGCAAATCCAGCCAAACAGTTACATGTAATCCCATTGAAGTCGATACAATTGAAGTTATATATATCCTTAAGTGCTTCTTTGGATTAGGGCCTAAATACTTTTTCTTTTCAAAGAAAAAGCTGTTCAGCTCCTGGCTCGTAGATACTCTTGCTCATAAAAATAAATGTTGCAAGCTGAACATGTGAAAAATGGAGAGGTCACTACTCCCAGGTATTTGTGAAGCGGGGCCTTTCCACTCTCCACTTGCCTAAGCACATATGACTTGGGTCAAGAAATACATGATGATAGAGAGCTGAGAGGCTGGGGAGAAGTTGGCTCCATGAGACAGGTGCTTGTGGGAGAACAGACTGCATTACTTCACAGAAAGAGAAGTACAATGAACTGTGTGAACACAAGTTTTAGGTAAATACAAGTTACTGTAGAGTAACTGTTGTAAAGTAATTCCTTTTTTTCTGATGCCTTGTTGCAGTTAAGAGTCAGCAAGCCTTTCTTTTAAATGCTTACATTTTCTGAAAGAAAGCACTTTGAACTTGCTGAGGAATGGCTATTATAGAAACTATGCCCTGGAAACGTAAAATAAAAAATTTAAAAAATCACCCTCTTTCTTGAAAGCAATACTGTGGGTGTGATGCTATCAGAGGTAGGGGTGAGCGTCCTACTCTGGAAAGGGGCTCCTGAACAAGGAGAGCGCTGAAAAGGGTGGGCAGTAGCTGAGGACAGAACATTGTTGTTATGTGGATTACAGAGATTAGACAGCTGACAAACTTGAGATTTCTTTTGTGTTCTTACTGGTGTTATTCTTGAGATTTTTCTCCTTTTCCTCCTAAACCTCTCCTTTTTTATGTACATGACACAAGAATTTAATGTGGACTCTAAAAAGAACGTGCTTGGGAACTCTGGAAATTTATTTTGAGAGGTCTATATCCTGAAACCTTCTGGTTGGTATGTACAAGGGCCTTTACCTAGATTGTTGCCACTGTAGATCACAGCACCTTGCAGAAGGATTAAAGTATAAGGAAGACATACATATAACGAATACAGTTGACTGTCTCCAAGGTGTATTTCACCTCAAGCATTCTGCATGTAGTTCATTAAAAATAACTGCTTTGATGCCTGCAAGACAGCGTATATAAAGTTCATCTCCTGTTCCCTCCATCTTATTCAAACTTATCACTTTGGTTAAAACCAGAAATGTCTTCTACCTACATAACATTCTGTTAAACTGGTCTGCCAGCTCTGTTCCTGTCCTTGTCCTTTCTTTCATCTGTGCCTTATACGCAAGCAGCTTCATTATGAAGCTCTTCTATATGGTTACTACTTTCCTCTTGGACTGCCACATGACACAGTACCCTGCTCCAAGGGCAGGGATTTTGTCATCTGTAATATTGTCTTTCTGAGTAGCATACCTGAAAATTCCCAGATGTAGAAGTGGGAACGTTACAATTTTCTGACAAAACTTAGGATGAAACGTAATGCAAAGCTCTTGTCATTGAGGAAGTGCTAACGTGACTAAATCCAGATTTAAGAGCATTCTGCAGCAACGCTGGAATAAAAACTAATGGCTGTACTCAGCTTGGACTGGAGGCACAGTGCTGTCAGGATGTCGCTCCTGTATTCATGATTCAGATAGCAAAGCCTATCCTAAAGAGCTGGCACTACTGGATCTATGGCAGCTGTTGCAATGCATAATTAATGCAGCCCTGGGATACAGTTGCAAACACTCTGTGTCAGTGCATGCAGGAAGCCTGCAAAATGGGCAGTATTTTCAATAGTCAAATATTTATGATTAACTAACTTTATAATGGTGTAAACATTTCTGCAAAATTGGGTGAAGAGAGGAAGGATTCTCAGATAGGCTGTAATTGAGAGATTCCAGTGGAAATTAATGTTGTTTTCATTCTCTACAAACAGCAAGGAAAAGATGAATTAATGCTTGCTTAGCAGTTTTGGGCCATGTACAGCATAAACAAGAAAATGAGTAGAGAAAGAAACTTCTAGTTGGCTGTTTCAGATCTAAGTAGGTCGGAAAAAGATACAGGAGGAAGCAAAAATTCTATCAATGTTTGGACAGTGTGATTGGAGAGATGGTTTTGAAGCAAGCTGCTAGGTGAAGAAGGTTTCTCAGGGAAACACTTTAGTCAGCAAGGTACATAGTATTTATATTGAGAACTGCTTTCTTGGCAGGTTGAGGAAAACCAAAGTGGCTGTTTAATACAGCTTCCTTCTCTGTGCTGGTGGCCTTTGCCATGTAACAGGGAGAGGGTCTCATCCTTTAGCTGTGGCACTGACTCCCACAAACCGAGGGTGTTACTGGAGCGTGCACTCGGTGTCCACTCATATCCTAACCTATACGTGTTTGATTAGCTGAAAACAAGCTGCTCTAAAAAGAAATTGTCCAGGGGAAATTTTTGAAAAAAGTTATATAAAAGGAGAAAAGCTGATCTAAAGAATTGTGCCTGTTGTGTTGTGTATTTGGCTTGCTTTAGCAGTACTGCGTAGCAGTAGTAGACAATCTCTGGGCAGGGTAGTAATTATGCTATCTAATATTTCTTTCTGGTTTTGTTTGTTTGTTTTTTTGTTGAAGTGTCTAGGAAAAATATAAAACACAGCTGTGGGAAAGATCCAAATTTAAAAATCTACTCTCTCTGACCTTAAACTTCATTCCTGCAGTGCATGTGTTTTTACAAGACTATCCCTTGTTGCATATGAATTATGTAAATGACTTGAATTATATTCCCAATGCCCACAGTGGAAAACCTGCTTCATGTGTGAAATTTAACAGATGAGAAGTAGAAATTGATTTTGAAATTTAGATCCTAGTCCACTAGTTTTAGCACTTGGATTAAATTAGTGAAGTTTTATGAATTTCAAGTAGCTGAAAACTTTAAGTAATATCTTTCTCTCTCTCTCTCTCTCTAAAGATATCTAAATGTACTCTTAAGTATAATGTAATTTCAGGACCTGTTTCTTGAAATGCCTTGGATTTAATTCAAATATGAAAACAAATCATTACTAGGCTGAAAATAAAGACTGAGTCTAAAACACATGTGATTTTTTAAAATTAGAGGCCTTTGGGAGATGTTAAGATCATTAAGCTTTATTTCATTTCTTCTTTATGACTTAGAAGACCATAGAGTAGGGGAGAGCAGCCCAAGCTTAAGTTAAATGACTTTCCACAAAACATGCTCTACTTGACAGTACTACTATAGGATGKTTTTTTTTTTCCCCTCAGTCATCCCTGTGCCACCCTACCTTTAAAAAACAAAACAGTGTCTGTGAAAACTTGAGCGAGTAGCCATAGAATGAAATCAGCTAAACGTGTGTTGCAGTAAACTTATGTTCTTCCTGATGGTAACAAATCTTTCTACATTTTTGTAATTAGATTGTTTGCTTCTTCAAAAGGCAGGCAGCCCCGTTTTGAAAGAATCTTTTTTGCACAGGTATTTGTAACTTGTGGAATTAATAACCAGGTCTGTCAGGGAACTCTTTAGTGCTACATTTTAATTTCAACAAGCTCTGAAAGATCTGGAATAGTGAAGTATGAAGACTGGCTTTTCTAGTAGGTATCTTTTAAATAATGCTTATGAAAAGCCTGGAGAATTGTTGTGAGGACCACAGAGGCTGTGGTAAACACACCCCCCAGCCAGGGAACGATAGCTAATGGGCTTGCACTGAAATGTGCTGTTCTGAATCTGGCTAACGATTGCTGCTGTTTCACTCCCTCTGGATTGTGAAACAAAGAAATTATGCATCAAATCGAATAGCTGCAATTTTGCTACACAAAAAGACAAATATGTGTATTACATGTCTGCTATAACTAATTTATGTATACATATCTAATTTGTTTACCGGTAGATTGACATTTACACATTTAAACGAAAACTAATTTGCTGTGGCAAGAATYGGAAGGGAGATGATGGACTGCATTTAAAGCACAACCCCTCCCCCCAAACAAACCAAAACCAAAAAGAGGAGAGACCTGGATTGAAGGAATTTTTTTTCTTAGTTTTACAAGGCAGTTTTGGGTAATTCTTTACTCTTTTCCATAACTCTTATTGACAAGTGTATAGTTCCTTTGCTTACAGAGAAAGCACACTGTTGAGCAATATCTGCCCCATTTATATGAGTAGCCTTGTCTTAATTGATCATACTCGAGCAGGGTGTATAACGGATAACTTAAAGTGAAAAGAGAAAATTGTTCTTCTGCAGAGAATAATTCCTAGTTAATAGTTGGAATTTTATTAATAGTTATGAATGAACAATAATATGTATTTTTTGGAGCCATGGCCAAACATTACCTAGCCTAAGATTCACTTAAAATAAGTAAGGCACTCCCCACCACAGGGGAAAAGTAAGGGCCTCTTGTCATGTTATAGGCTTGGGTGATGCTTAAATGAGCCAGAACAAAGGATCTATTTGGAAAGAAGTTACATTAGGATTTGGTCCAGTTACTTCATATGTGTCCCCTTTTGTTGTCAACGCAGAAGGCTATCCCGTAATGGGTGGCCCTGTCAAAGACCATTTAGGTATAACAGAAAGAGTCTCCTAGTGAAAATGCAAGTAAATGTTTCATCTACCTACAACAATGAGCTGAAATGCTTGCAGGGGGGAAACCAGAGCAGTTTATTTTATTTATTTTGTATGAAAGGCTTGGAACAATTCTGCAGTGTAGTTCTGACCTTTTCATATACAGAACTAAGTGGTAAGGGAAATTGGGTTTCCTGTCGGCTCTTACAGTCCGCTATTTCTCTTCTTTTTCTTGTGGTCAATACTTGGCTTTTCTCTAAAGCCTTGCTGGGGATATTGTTATTTCAGTTAGACCATAAAGACCCTCACCTGCCACGGCCAACATGTTTCCTAGCAGAAATAGATTAGCTCAAATGACAGGATCCAGGCAAAAGTTCAGCTTTAATGTCTGATGCCTTATAGAAAACTAGCAGCATGCATTACATGGCTTAGCTGCACTTCACTGTCAATATGTGCCTTATTCAAGGTTTGCTTTCTCCTTTTCTTAGAAACCATTTTAAATGCAGAGATATAATAGAACAGAAATTTTTTCTTGTAAAGAAAATATGTTTCTGGCTTGTCATAGGATGAGATAATGGGAAAGGGAAGAAGAAAAGTATAGGATGATGACAGGGACAATGTTAGGAGTGAAAAAGATCAATTAAGCGCATCAGTCTGATTTGTGAAATTGATTAAATTAGGCAAATTTCTAAGCCAAACAGGAATGTTATTTATTGGGACTGATTTGTGGGAGCTCAGATAATGAGTAAGCTCATCTGTGCCACTTATTCTTAACTGGTAAAATTCTTAGGAGTTGAAATTTCAGAAGTGGAATTAATTTAAAATGCTGAGGAAAAGGGACTGYGTCATGTAAAATGCCTTACAGGTCTAGTGGTCATTCCTTGGGGTGAAAACAAAAGCTTAGCTTCAAAACTGTGACTAAAACTGTTTTGTAAGAAAACAAAATGAATATATATGCAAAGACGAACCCTTGAAAGTGCTATATTGTTTCTGTTGTGATCTGCAGCTTTCCCTCCCTGCATCTGTGACACTGTAATTAAGGAGAATTAATTACCATGGAGGCCTTGTTAAGACTAATGCTGGTAAGAAAAGGGGCTAAAAGGGATAGTCTTCCATTTTCTGAGCTTATCCATGAACAACCTTGTGGAAAATAAACACGAGGAAAGATTTATGGGAGGCGGCAGTGTCAGGGTACCAGAAGACATCACATGAAGAAGAGGTAGAGGATTCTGGCATGATTTGGGAAAAATGAAATCTGTGGGACCAAAGACTGATTACATTTTTTTCTGTCCCATGAATTTATATTTTGGGAAGAACATAGCATTTTGTTATTTTTGGGAAAGGTGCTTTAGGGAATTCTAACTTGAGGAACATGGACTTACGAAAGGTTCTATGTAGATAAATTGTGAAGAAAATTTCTTTCCTATAGAACATATTCAGCCCATAGATAATAACAGGTAGAAGAGGATAAGAGATGGTGTAAAAACTGTCATAGTATGCTATTCTATGCAAAACTACTATATTTAGTGCAAATCAAAAAAGCAGAGGTTAGAATGTAGAGGACAAGGCATCTCTATGGAAGTTGTGTTTTGGCAGAGCCAAAGCCTTGGTTACATGGACAAATCTGAGAAACACTGCCAGTTTTAGTGAATAAAAAACAAGCCATGCAAATTTAGTGGATCAGGAAACGGGTGTGAGAAGCAGAAGAAACAGCTTTGAGTGCAATTGCATCAAAGACCTGCCTAAACTGGCTGTGCTGCTGAGGGAGATGTTCATGTGACATTATTTTGTGATTATTGGTCAACATGACTTCGACTTCTCGTTTTGGTGGATTTTATGTTTGAGGCTTTTTTCCTTGAAAACTGATTTATATGAGAAGAATATAAGGTTAAATAAGAGGACAGAACTGCAGATAAAAACAGACATCTACTTGTGGTTAATAAAATATTTCTGATGAATCCAAAATAAATATTTGAAGACTTGAACTGATCTAGCTCTCTTATACCCCCACCAACTCTTTTTTTTTTTTTTTTTTTTTTTTTTAATTTGACTGCAAAACCAGAAAAGCCTCTGTTTGCCCAAATGTATAATTGACTTAAGGAGTGTCAGCAGTTGATTTCTCCTTCCATTTGATTTTTCTTCTTTTTTTTTTGAATGAATGGTGCAGATAGGTGGAAGCAAAGGCCTGTTGTTTTGCAACATTTGTTTTTATGAATGGAAGCTCCATTTACAGTTGACAATGTCCCCTTTAATAAAACCTCTAGAATTCAGTTAGGCTTTGCTATTATTTTTGACAAATTTCAACTGGAAAATCTTAAGTTCAGTGAGAACAAGTAAGTCTAAAGCATTCCATGCCATCACAAGTGCTCCTGGAAAGTGTACTGATGAGTTGGGATGGAGGAAATGTGGTTCTGATGTTTACCATATATGTGTGTGTGTTTATACATATATATGTATGTGTATAGTTTTGTCATATATATGTAAAAAACAGGAGCCCAAACAGAAGGGATTGTAGTTTCTTAGGCTATTGGTCAGGCACAGATCATTAGCATTGGATTCACAAAAGAAAAAAATCCACACACATAAAACAAGAGAGGAAAGTGGCTGGGAAGATTCAGAGCAATGGAAATTTTATGGCCCCTAATGCTGAGGAGGTGCAGCTTCTTGGTAGGGAGAAGGATCAGGGAGCTGCACCGTTTCAAATGCTGCTCTCTTGTCTGGTGGAGGACTGACTGGTGGTTTCATCGTGTTTCTCCTCCCTGTTGTTTTCTTACTGCACTGCTATAGTCATTAGTCACTGACAATATCCTGCAAGCTAGGAGGATCAGCAAGAGGCCAGGTCAAGGATATGAGCAACAGACTACTGCACTGAGAGGACAGGACAAAACAGCTGAAAAGACCTGAGCATTTAGTGTGGAAAGATGTTGTAATGGAAAGTGATGCAGCAGATAAGTACTCTGTAGTGAGTTTCATTTAAAAGTAAAGACACAGCTTGTGTTGTCCTGCACAAATTCTTCCAGGTCTTACTGAATGGCTTGACTGCTTTTTCTAGAGCAAGCTGTCCTTGTGAAGAAAATTTCTTAAGAGAAAGAGTTCAGATCACAGCATATTTGTTTTACAAAAGGGCATGCAAAAGACTGCAGTACCGAATGCCTTCTTTGCCCCAGTCTTTACTGGTAAGACCAACGTTCAGGAATCCCAGGTCCCTGAAACCAGTGGGGATGTCTGGAGCAAGGAAGACTTTCCCTTGATGGAGGAGGATCATGTTATGGAACTCTTAAATAAACTGGACTTACATAAATCCATGGGACTTGATGGAATACAGCCATAATTGCTGAGGAAGCTGGCTGATGTCATTGCGAAGCCACTCTTGACTGTCTTCGAAAGATCGTGGTCATCAGGGGAGTTTCCTGAGAACTGTAAGAAAGAAAATGTCACTACCTTGAGCAGGGGGTGCTTGGCCTAGGCAATATTCAAAGGTCTCCTCCAACCTCAATCATTCTGTGATTCGATTACGTTGAGCCTTTCCTGAAAGTGAATGAAACTGCTTCTACCACACCAGTACCTGAAGTCTCTACTGTTGGAGGGATGCATGAAGTAAGCTGTTACTGGAATGATAAGGCTCTTACTGACAAGGACATACAAGCTCTTTGTTTGAAAACCTGTCTACAGGGCTTCTTTTTAGATTACGTAGAGATGAGATGCTCTGTGGCTGATCCTGTACTTCATAAAATCAGTGATTAAATTTCCACTGGGAATAGGATGTAACTGGTGAGCTCAGGGAGGGCTACAGTATCATAAATATAGTTGTTGTCTTCTCAGGAGTGCCTCAGGGAGCAGGGTATTTAAAGTAAAAATCTGTTTCCTTCTTGCCCTCTGTGTTGTACCTCAACCTGAAAGCTGTTGGACTTGGGGGGCAGCTGCTGAAATTGCAGTGGAAAGCCCACAGATAAGAGATGCTATCATGGCAAAAAGAGAAGGTTCATCCAAATTCCTGCATTCTTTTCTTTTTTTGTACTGAGTCACTTGAATACATAGGGATGCCTTGCGCTGTCTGTCAGATATTCTGTTCACCTTGTTTTGTGTTCACATTGGCTAAATAGATGTTTCCTTTCAAATTTCACTTGTTCTGGTACAGATATTCAAGAAATCTCTATACCCTTACCGTGTTGTTGAAGAGATTTCTTTCTGACTCCCCGCTTGTCTAGCTCAGTTAAATTGTAAGGTATTAAAGACGTTAGCTTTCTTATGTGTGTATGTGGGTTCCTGCAAACTCGTTGTGGTCTCTACATGCTGTTGCAAGGTAATAAAAAGAAATAACATGAAGACTTTGATAATACCTGCTAGTTGATGACACTTCCGTAAGATGTGATTGAGTGAAATGCTATGGAATGGCATCAGTCTACTGTGTTGCAATTAGTTACTCTGTCAGTAGAACTACACATTGATAAGTCAATTGGTGCACGCTTCTTCATCCTGGCTTATATTTTACCTCATACACTAAATAGTTTGTGCTATCTCTGGCCAAAAATGTACTGGGATTGGAGGAAGGCTTTTTCGGGGAGTTAAAAATCAGTGAGACTACGGGGGTTTTTTTTTCACTGATTATGACAGGATTTTGTAGAAGTTCGTGTTCTATTTTTTACTTGTAAGGGAGATGGCTCTAAATGTGTCCATTGCTGAGTGTGTGTTTGGTTAGAATCATTTGTTCTAATACAATTTGATTTTCTCCTCATTTTCATGAGTTCAGTTGTGGAATAATGACAGAATTATTTTGATATTTCAGTGACACAAAATTGGTATTAGAAGGCTTTTTAACAAGACAGCACTCTGTGTATTAGCTGACTTCTGTACTTTGTCTGATACCACCATTATTGTAAAAAGAAAAATCATGTATTCTTGAATAGTTGTCAGAGCGACAACTTCTCTAGACAGGAGTTCTCATAGCAAAGACATCACATTCATGCTCAGACCTTATTTACTATTCCTAATGAAAATGAATGTTTGTATTCCTGTTCTTAGTCAGTTTGCTCATCCTTAATTTGTTTATGAAGAAGCAGGACTGAATGTTCTGCAGCATCTGTGAAATATTAACAATTACTTCCCAATTACATCACTACTAAATAGCACACAGGTTTTATTGTTGAGATATCTGTGAACCACTGATAAAAGGAAAAGATTTTTTCTCAGATACTGTATTTGTAACAAATCACCCTTTACATGCAGACAGCTTTAATATTCTTTATTATAATTTTAAATAATTGCTTTGTCTTTTTAAAATCTCTACAACTGCATATCCTCGCTTAATTTATGTAGCAGTTTCCTAGCCTTCTTTGGGTCTACAAACAGATGTCTGGGTAAGCCAGAAAAGAATAGCATGAGTGCAGAGAGGCACTGAGAAGTTTTGTTTGGCTGCAAACTTCAGAGCAGCCCACCAGCTAAATTTTCTATTTGACATAAAGGGGTCAGGTTGTTACCGTGCAATCTCACGCTGGCCACAGCGGTGCTACCTGAGGAGTACGGGAAATCAATGGTGACTGACAGATTCTAGTTGCGGGTACAATTTGCTGCTTGTCTCATTCATTGCTCTAAGATGAAAGAAACCTGCATCAGTTCTTCTGCTAGGATAAAATTGCTTCTCTCTCTGTGTCAGTTCTGGTGCTTGATTTAGCTTGCAAAGGACCCAAGAAACTGCTGTTTCCCCCCCATAACTGCCCATGCCCCACATGCTTTCAGAGGGAGGAGTGTGACAATTTAGTGGTGGTTTCTTTTACCATTGTTAGTTTTAGTGATACAGGTAGTCTGCGTACGGAAATTAAGATTGAGTTGATTGCAGGTCATGTAGCCAAGCTCAAGACTACAAATGACAAATATATCCCAAGGTGTTTGAGGAACACAGTGCTTTGAGGAGCACTAACACTGGTGGGCTATTTTGCTGGATAAAATGTCTGTGACAGTGCTGCTAACCTAGTAGCTGCATTTAGGCAAGTGGGTTACGGACACGAGGGAAATAGATACACATGAAACTTCTTTTCTTTCAGAGCTGTAATGTTGCCAGAAACAAACTTCCAGAAAGTTAGGTTCTCCTCATTAAGGATTCTGTTGTGTCATTKTAGGTGGTGAAATGGGCAAGTCATTTTTATTACTTAGTTGATAGTTAAATACAAAAGACAATGTTGTGGCTTGCAACAGAGAGATCAGTTTGGGTTTGTTTTTTTTCTGTCTGAGACCTTCTAAGCCTTAGACTCTTTGCATTCTGATACTGGAAATATGAATATATGGATTCATTTACTATTATGTATGTGTGGAATAGTGAATCTTAGGCAATGAATGCACCAAGAGTTTGACTATTAACATTACATTTGGTTTGGGGTTTTTCTTTTCTTTTTTTTTTGGGGGGGGGCTGTTACTGGTTTCTGAGAGAACACAGTGAAGGGCTAATAACAGAGAGGTTTTGTAGAGATTTTATTCTCTCCATTCTCTTTATTCTTTGTTTTCTGTTTATAGAAATTTTATTTTCTATTGCTGAGGCCATGAGCTGGAAATAGCAGCAGAAGAGAAAGACTTGCATGTTAGTCAATCACTTCAGAATACAGCCAGCTGTGGGCGGGAGCAAGCACATGGTCCTGGGGTTTGGCAAATGAAGTATATTCACTTGACACTGAATAGTGTTAGTTCAGTAGTGCAACATAATGGTCAGACTTCATCTCAAACACCGGGTACAAGTTTGTTCATCATGTTCAAGAAAGATGAACGCAAACTGAAACAGGTACACAGAATTGCTATAAGGTTAACGAAAAGCCTGTTTCATGAGAAGAGACTGAAAAGAGATTGCTCATTTAACTTAGGAAAATGAAGCTGAGTGGGATCCAAGTGCTGCCTATGACTACATCAAAGCACRTGGAGGTAGGTAAAACAGGGAGGGAAAAGAGATGAGCTACTTAATCTAAAGGACAGGCACAAGAGCAAATGGGTATGAACTGGTCATGAATGAATTGTAGGTTGGAAATTAGAAGAAGGTTCCTTTGCATTAAAGCAGTCAGACTTTGGAATAGCCTTTTAATTAGAGTAGCAGGGGCAAGAAATTACCAAGGAGATCATATGATATGGTGCTGCTGACAGCAGGGGACTGGAATTGGTGAATAAGGAGGTCCGCTTCAGGCTCGCTTCCTACATGTTCTGTGTTCTTTTCTGGGAAGATAGTTTCCCTTTCAAAAGACAGAAGTGAAAATCATGGCATTACTCAAATAAAGCTATCTCACAGTACTTTCATACACAGTAACTGCAAAAGATATTTTGAGGAAAGCAATCATGTATATCACTATTAAGCTGTTGGCATCGCAGTATCGCTAGATTCACTATATAGAAAGGAACTGGGTGTAGAGCAAGAAAATATCTTTGCTTTGGACTAAACAGATTTTTCAGCAAAAATTGTAAAGATAAAGCCAGTATGCTTTAATGTGGACAAAACTTGAATAAGAAAATTTAGTAGGAAGCATCTCCAAACTGTAGGGATCAAAGGGTGGGGTGGGGGGGAGAAAGAGATTATTTAGATTATTTAGTAATATCTCAGGGGATATATTAAAAGGAATAACGATACCTTGCCATTCTGTTTTCTCCAGCCTTTTCTAATATTACTTTTATAGGAGATGTAGCAAAATATAACGCCTTTGAGATGTACCATAGAGAGAGCAGACTGGTCTTAGGGATGAGAGTACTTAATTATCTCATTGCCTGTGTCCTTTTATATCTACATCAATGCTATGCTATCCCAAAAGGATAATTCACTTATGCTTTGGTTTACGAGAACTAACAAGAAAGCTGCAAAAACGAAACATTGGGTGAATTTATATGATGTCACCAATTAAAACTAGTTCATGCTTCTATTTTAAATATTGGTTCTGTTACTTTATCTGATGTAAAGACTATGCCACTCAGTCTAGTAATGGAGGCTGCATAAGTGTTCAGGGTTGGATGGGTTTGTAAAGTAATAAACATTCATACTGTTCTTCAGGGCTCACTGTTAGATTGGCCTGGTGTGAGCTCAAGCTTTGACCTTGTGTGACCCAGTGAGGCTACAGAGGCCCTCAGTCTCTGTCATCAGACCCTTCTGATATTAGCACGAAGCCGTGATAGCCAATGTGAGCAGAGTCACGCAGCACAACTGAGGAATTCAGAAAACTCCTCCTGACCACCACCTAGTTACTGCTTTTCAAATGAGACTGCAGCTCCAACCACRAGCGCTCACCTCTGTTCTTGGGAGGTGGGAGTGAAAGGTGCTCATTACAAGCTGAAACCACTGCCTGCCACCTCCTTGAAATAAAAGCTGAAGAAAGAAAACTTGTGCGGTGGGCTGCAGTCTCAGCTGGAAGGGGATTTAAGTGCTGCCTCTCAGCTGAGAATGGCTTTGAGTGAGTCTTTGCCCGCTCTGCTTCCTATGTGTGTTAGTATAAACAACAAGTAGCACAGACCGTAAGTGCACATTTTGTCTACATTTAGATATATCAGAACCCAATCCCTAGAATTAGTTTGAATCACAACAATGTGGTGATACTTTGGGTGTGAGTTCTTTCAAGTTGTAGACAGTAGCACTAGGACCTAGACAAGTGCACCTAGACAACTGAAATCGAAGCATTTCTGCTGAAAGTCTTTCATAAGGCACAAAAAAAATACAATTGTATGATAAATATTTAGCTTTTAATAGCACTAATGACCTTGATGGAAGGTAGTCCTAGGGATTAATGAGCACCTGAGGTTAATGGAATCAGCTCCACCCAACCAATCATTAAATCAGAGCCAGTGCCCTAGACTTTGATCATTAGTGCTTAAAAACAAAATCAATTTTACATGGTTTGGGGCACCTTTTGACCAGCAACATCAACAATACAGATTCTTAATTTTGAAAATGACCTTCCTGCTAGATTTTTCTCTTTTTCTTCCTTACATTGCCCACTGTTCAATAATGTGTAAGCACATAATGAAAATGCCAAATTTCAGCATGCTGTGTTTTGAAATGCCTGGTTTATTAAGTCCCGAGGTGTGTTGATAATAGAAGCATAACAGCTTTTTACATGGAGCACTTCCAGATTCCAAAGTCTAACAAATGGCAGTTCTTAATGGTTTGAAAGTATTTTAGAATCGTAGAATAGTTTGGATTGGAAGGGACCTTTAAAGGTCATCTAGTCCAACCCCCCGGCCATGGGCAGGGACATCTTCAACTAGATCAAACTAGATTTTTCTAAACACTTTGGACACTGCGTTTGAATTTAATAACATTTGAATTCAACATACTATTAAATACTATTAATAACAAATACTATTAAATACTATTAAATATGTTGGTTTTGTCCATGTCCTGCACCTGTAGGTAGGTACGTGGTGGTTAAGGAGCTGTGTCCATAAACACTTGTGCTAATGGCTGCTTTTAGAAACAAATCTTGAATTTTTGGGGATTTTGGAAATACTAAGCTAAAGTTCAGAAAGATTCCAGTAACTTCAGGTGTTTCACTGCAGAGCACAGGGGCCTAATTTTTCTGACATACTGCATATAGACGCCTCCTTTTGAGCTGAATACTAAAAATATAGTGTACATTGTAATGAAGTATTACTATTACTGTTCATGTTTTATAAAATACAGCCTGAGGCTGAGCAGACAAAAGCAATGCCACAGTGTTGCTCTGGTATGGGATAACATGTGCAGGAAACAAACATCGATAACCTCCTGAACTGCGTAGACTGAATACTCTCCCATCCATGTTAGAATATGTCATGTATAGACTTAAATGCAGCACTCCATTTCTATGATGATGTGGATGCTAAGCTTCTGGAAAAAAAGAGCTCTGTAATTAAACTCCTTGCTACGTGCAGATCTGATTATGAAGTATGCGACTTAAAGGAAATGATTCTGGACAAGGAAACTGGCTCAAGCACAAGATTTTAATAAGAACAGTCCCATTTTTGAAGTGGAGCATCTGAAAATAGGGAACTCCCATCTTTTGTGTCCCAGTGCCACAAGGTATCTGATCTTACCTGCAGCAATACATGCAGCAGCAGCAGGAATCTCACAGGATGCCTGAATCTTAAAACCTGTTATTTAGACCTTATTGTAAAATGTCACACAGATAAAGCATATTTATTTTTTTATGTATACGTGTGTGTATATATATACACACACATATAGTCAAAATACAAGAAAGGTATTCTCAAGAATCAATAGAATGCAGAAATGGCATTACTAAAAGGCATTACTTGTAACAGCTATTTGTCTGTTTTAAAATACTTTGTTCTCCTTTATTGCAGAATAAATTTTTGCTTAACTCCCTATATTTTATTAAAAGACTAGGAGTGGAGTCCTAGCCCATTGAATACAGTGGCAAAATAGCCTTTATTTTCTGTAGGATCATAATTAAACATGAAAATTTTTTATCAGATCAAAAAAAACCCCAAAACACCTCCACAGTCCCAAAATGTAAAGAAAGGAGACCAGAGGAAATTAACTTACTGACAAATCATAAAAGATACATCTGGCTGTTTCAGTGTCAAGGCTTACATTCTAAGAAATTTAACATGTTTCTTTCTGAGGTCTTTGAAAATATTTCAGTTTTATGCAGTGTTATTTCAGTTATATGTAAAAACATGTGCTTAACTTACCTTTTTGGTTTGCTTGAAAACTGTAATTCTCACAACTCTCCTCTAAATTTTGTCTTAAGCCTCCTCTAAATTTTATCTTAAGTATGAATCTTAGTTGATAACACAGCACTGTTTCTGCTCGGTATAATTGGAAACACCTAAAATTTCAATTGAAGTCTGTTTTGTTCGGGTTTTTTTTTTTTGCTGGTTTCACCTTAGAAATACTTGAACAATTACTCAAGTATAGTGACACTATTGTCCGTTGCACTGTGAGTAAATTTTTAAAGTGTTTGATTGTAGAGTATAACACTCTCACACAACCCCATCAAAACACTCCCCCATTTAACTCAGCAGAGGTTTATTAAAGTTGTTTTTTATAGCGCTGTTAGTTTTCATAGATGTTTCTCTATGGGATTTTCTTTACTGTTTAAAATACCACTGAAAATGTTATTCTAATAACTGCTTGGCCCTTCATAGTGAAATGATGGGGGAGCTTGGCGAGGCTATAAAAGAAATTGTTAATGCAGAGAAGAACGTGCTCGCGGGCTGTGCAGCAGCCTTCTGCCCTGTGTTCTGCAGCCCCATAAACAACTTGCTAAYGAGCACCAGATAATGGCTGTGGATGCTAAATAATTTCTTTCCCTGCAATTGAGCTGAAATGTTTAAAATATGGTAGTTTAAAAAAAAAAAAAAGTCTTTCTGGGGGAAAACAAATAATTTTCTGTTTGATCTACACCACCTTTTTAATAACATTTTATGGTATCACACAGAGGAGAAAACAAAATAAATTCAGCAAATGTAGAAATCGATAGAGAAGCTGGTATTTCCTCCGGTGGATAAAATCAATTACGTCTTCAGAAAAGAGGTGTTTCTTTAAAACAAAAGAGAAAACGGGGGAGAGAGAGAGGAAAGCCCCCCCCGAGCCCCCAGCCGAGCCCGGCTCCTGCCGCAGCCCCAGCCCCCGGCCCCCGGGCGGTGCGGGCCGGCGGTGCGGGCCGGCGGTAGGTGTCACTGTGGACATGGCTTTGGGGTCAGGTGCCGGGGACGTCGTTGTAACCCACTGAGCTGTCCGCGTTATTGAATGAGTCGGCATTCAGATGTTCAGCATGCATGGGACATTGTCTGCCGGGCTGTTTGAGGCGCTGGCAGCAGAAGGTGACATCTGGTGACTAATGGGCTCAGATGTGAAAGCCGTTCCCACAGTTCCGTGGGCTGCAGCTGCTCTGCCACCCCGCAAGATGCAGGAAACGGGGGGGGAGAATATCGCTAGAAAAAAAATCAATACCTTCTGATTTCAGAGGAAGTATAACATGGCCCCGGCTGCGGACATTTTCCCAGCCCAGGACTTCTGATAAATGAAAAGACGACGCGGCTAAGCGCGGTGCTTTACCGCCTCTCCTCTTTTGCTTGTCTCAACTGATCAACTTTTAACGAAATGGCTCCACCTTATGAAACAAAGATGGACCCTTTCCAGACACAGTGCAGGCTCTGCTCTCTTTCTCTTATCAGGCAGGGCTCGGTCAGAGCCAAACCGCTCTGGTTTCAGGGTAACCTCGGCTCTCGATCATCTCCCTGTAACGCTTTCAAAACCGAACCAGAGCTCTCGCTGTTTCCTCGTGGGCAGGTACGTGTGAGGAGAAACTCATCTGTCATTTAAACTCCCTGAAACAAAGACTAAGCCGGAATGCGGTGCCCGTGTATTTCGTGTTTGATCCACCGATCAACTGTGATTTATTTGTCAAATTCTTAGAAATGGCAGAGAGAAAACCGCAGGAAGAGCTCAGTGCTGCAGATGGTGGTAAAAACTCTGTTATTAGCAGATGATAGCGCAAACCACAGAGTGGAAAGCACAGATAAATTCATGGCTCAAGTYAGTGTTTACAGCAGAAAAAGGATTTTAAGAGGGGCTTTCTGGTGTGTGCAGGGGAGGGAAAGGGGAGGGGAGCTGGGAGGCGGGAAAGGAGCATTGCTTAGGTCTTGTGCCCTTCCTCTACGAGTAAATCAGTGTTTGGTGTTGGGGAGTCACTGAGAAGAGCTGACGGGAGAAAGGAAAAGCAAGGACCTGAGAAGAGAGATACATTTTGCTGTGCGTGCACACATACGTGCACAGATCATCACGTGATTTTCCATCATCTGAGCCTCTAGTGTGACAGAGGGAGGGAGGATAGTCACATGCATCAGCCTCATAAAATCTGCAAAAGCACTGTGCTTAATTCAGCCATCGGCTGCTCCCAGACCTCACACAGAGAATTACAAGGAAATTCTATTTGCAGACTGACATCCCTAATGCTGCTGTGTCCTTATGTTTACTTCAGTTAACTGTCAGCCCTTATAAAGTGCACTGTACCACAGCCACTGCGGTGGAAAAGAAAACCCTCAGAGTAGCTGCTTTGGGGGAGATATTTGACAGAAACGTAAATAGAAGAAGGGGGGGGGGGCGGGGGGAGGAAAGAAAATCTACTTGTGTATCTGCACAATGTGAGACTCAAAACAGAGATTA
Source organism: Phoebastria nigripes (assembly GCA_035582835.1). Taxonomy (NCBI): domain Eukaryota; kingdom Metazoa; phylum Chordata; class Aves; order Procellariiformes; family Diomedeidae; genus Phoebastria; species Phoebastria nigripes. The sequence continues at coordinate 799,502 of JAYKAV010002185.1, read as the reverse complement.
TTCAACCCTTTTTTTCAGCGCATTTCTTGGTTTTAGTCTTGGCTGATAAAATATTTAACAGCCATCTTAGCACTCAGCATAGCAATAACCAAAGAACATCCAAGCTCTCAGGCCCCCACTGAGACAGAATTCCAGTGACATGAAGTTTTCTTTTCCCCCTTCCCATATGATGTGCTGTCTAGCCTAGCTCCAGGTTTAATGTGAATTTTAAAAAAAAAAAAAAGAAAAAAGCCCCATTACAGCATGCACTGTGACTGAAACATACACATGGTTTTCTGGAAATTACAAATTGAAGGATGCCACTGGCACTGCTAAATTTGTTGGTCAGGTTACTGTATTTGCCTGCTTTTAAAAACACAAATAAGACAAAGGTTACTTAATTTGGGCGCCCAATTAAGATGGAAGTCACTGATTAGGATGGAATTACATTTTTCCACGTGGACATAAACCAAAATGTAATCTCTGCCCCCAGGAGTGTGCTTTCTAAATTAAAAAAAAAAAAAAAAAAAAAAAAAAAAAAAAAAAAAAAGTTGGTGAAACAAGTCAACATGGGAACTCTGGCAAACAGAATTAAGTACCCTGTAGAAGGTTCCCACTGTTACTCATTGGTCTCAAGTCAGGAACTGAATAAGGAATAGCTACAGCCCAGCCCTGTGCATTACTACTATTAATTTTAAGATCACTGAAAATTGTTTTTCCAGGTAGGAAATTGGGAAAATAACAATTAAAAAATTACTTTCAGCATCAGCTTTCCTTGTGGCATTTCATACAGAATTAATTGCTAGACCATGATATAATGATGGGAGTTGGGTGGGTTTTTTTCTTCTTTCTTTTGGAATTGCTAAATACTGGCAACTCCTGTTCTGATTGAGCAGTGTCTTCTCAACATCTTTGGAGGGTTGGCCCTCATAGGCTTTTTGGAAGAGGGAACAGTATCAGTTCTTGAGATTTTTTACTAGAGCTGTCATGGGGTTTGGTGGTTTTCTCTATGTGCCAGCTGCCAGAATCAGGAAATTGCACCATCCATTCAGCTGCTGTTACTAAATAAGTAAATAAGCCTAACCCTTTCTGATGGGGAAACTTGTGATTTGGTGAGGCTCAGAAACTGCTGATCAAATACCAAGGCTCCAAAGCTTATTATTTAAAAATGATATATCCTTATGAATTTTGCACATCTAGGCTCCCATACTGAACGGATCCCTGCTTTCAGTAAAGGTACAACCAAGCGTTATGCTTTTATTCGAGATAACCTCATCTTTTTTCTAGATGCTGTTATACATTGCATTAGTGTCCACAGACTTCAGCTTTTCGGAGTGAGTTTTTTCATGCTAGGCTATCTGTATTGAGAGGATTGCCTTTTTTCCTCTTCTTAATTTTAAATTTTAGCTTTTACTCAGAATGTCATTAGAACAGTCCTTAACTCTTGATTCACTGAGACTCTTTAGCGCTTGCATGCTCTGGAGCAGGGGCTTGAAATACAGGGAACAGGTTGTTGAAGACCACTAGTTGAAAGAATAGATGAACATATAGGGAGGGGGAAAAGAGAAGCGTTGAGGAAGAGCAGTATGAGATGTCGGACAGACAGTGTGAAGTGGTAGCCATTAGAGAAACCCTTTAGGAAAAGGATCAGAGACGTGGACTGGTGGGGTAGTACAAGCAAGGCTTTTTATGGTATGATATTGCTTAGGTAGTGACTCTCAGTGTCTCAGAGGGAGTTTCATGATAAATCTGGCATTTTGAAGACTTTTAAATTTGCTAAAAGTACCCTTTTCTTTTAACTTAAAAAAGGCATTTTGCTATTGTTATTGGCTGGGATAATTCTTTTTGATTTTTTTTTTTTTTTTTTTTTAAATACATTCCTAACACTTGAATGATGATGAAACTTCTTACATAAACTAAGCCCCAGAACTTTTTTTCTATGTATATCAATTACTTGGGTTTTAATGATAAATGAAGTAGTGTTACAACTTCCTTTCAGTACCACTGATATATGAGGGGAAATTAGACTAGTTGCTCAGCTTCCCAAGGCGTCTGTTTTTCCATCTGTAATGTGGTGACAGGTTTTGTCAATTTTCATTCTCTGAATGGAATCGCAAAGAACTTATTTTAACGGAATGTTTAAAATTATCTTCTTTCCAAAGTAATGAACACGTTCTCTAGAAAAATCATTTTCTCTAGATAGTTTGGGAAGGCACAATGGATCTGTGCGTATGTTGCTATTTGCCTTTCAGGAACTCTGTAGTGCCTGGATAGTGGTCTTTCTCAAATTTTCTAAAACGCTTGTTGCAATATATTATAATCCTCTTCAGAGCTTCTGGCCAGTCTTACTGCAGTCATTTGCAAAGTTTTTATTCCTAGCTGTAAGATCTGGGAAATGGATCTGTCAGTCTCATGCTGTGCCCTCAGGTGCTGATGCTTGGATTTTCTGTTATTTTCCCAAGTAATCAAGGGCTAAGGCAGAGTGGCTGTGGTCATGGAAGTCAGTGGAGGAGGCATTTAGGACACAGTCTGACCTTCTGTATTCATCAGTAACAGCTGGAGAGAGATGGAAGAGAACATACTCCTCCTCATGTGAAACAACTGCCCTTCCCATGCAAGGCTAAGAAACTTGTTAAAGGGTGCTAAGCTACTCTGAGTTGAGATTTTTCATTGAGGGGCCTGGTAGGATGACAAAATGGGCTGRAAGGATTAGGAACCAAGAAGCATTTGTACTGGCGTGAACCTGGGTCTGTAGTGTGTGCTCGGGCACATAAAAAGAACACTTCTCAGTGCTCGGTATCTTCAGTCATACATTGCAGTATTATTTCCATGTCTACATTGTTAATAACCTACACTACTTACGTGAAGGAAGGGTAAAAGTCCAATTTGATTCTCATTAGATTTCTAGTAGCAGAGATTTTGCTAAAGGTATTGCTCTTACTAGCACAACTGGTGCCTTTGCTGTAGGGTGGGAGTGGCAAGGATAGAGCGGAGGCACAGCTACTCTTTTTCTCCAGCAAGCAACTCAGTTTGAGGTCCACCTCAAATTAGTGTCAGGGAAACTTTGTACCATTTTGAGACTTTGTTGTGGGAGTGGAAGCTTATATTTACTTTGGATGAACATATGCTTATTTATTAAGAAGACTTTCAGAAGTTCCCATCGCTTCCTGGGTTGTGGTAGCTGAGATTATATAGTCAGGCGATGCTTTGAACTCTTCCACTGAACTGTGCTCTTCCCTATGAAAGAAAACATTTGCTCAACTAAAGGCAGTGTTGAATTGGGATGAAGGTAAATTTCTTCTAGCTGGTTTTGTTTTCTTGCTTTCTGAAGAGTGTTACCCTCCTTTACAGAGCCTCTCCACCACCTCTGCTACTGCTGTAATTATAGATGCATGTATGTGAACGTACAAACTCTGAAGTTTGATACCCTCATGTTTATTGGAGATGACTTGTAATATGTATTTGCTCTGAGAGGTACCCTTCAGTTTCCTAACTAAAGTCTCATTTTTAATTCTTGTGTGCAGATAGCTATAAGCTATTGCAATGAACGATTTAACTTATTGTCAGAAATGTTTAGATTATTCTGCAGTTATGAATGCTGCACTGTGTTTTTCTAGACAAATGAACACAGTTAATAACATTACAACGATAAGGCATTTACTATTTACCAAAAAACATTTAGCTCTGGTGTCTCTGGGAATTTATTTGGAATATCTGTATCTTCACAGCTGCAAAATACAGGTGGCATGGGCTGTTGTTGAATGAGTATGACATGTTTTTCAGAGGCAGAAAAATGAAGTCAGCAGTCACACGACTAATTGACAATCATTAGTGAGTTGATCTTTTGCACCAATTGTTGGTTTAAGGCTTGAAAAAGCTATCATTATCCCTGACAGCAAAAATTAGCCTGGTGAGATTCCAGCTCTCAGTTGACTAATTAACTTCTCTAATGCTGATAGACTTCCACCAGGTACACCTAGGAAATATAGCCATGGTAAGAATCCTCAGATACATCCTCTGATTCATTTGAATGCAGTCTCTCTTGGGAACTACAGTGTCAGGAGATAGGCGAGCAGTCTATCAGCATTGAAGGTGTTAAGTAAAGAAAGCACTCTCTTGGTTGCCTTAGAGAAGGTGGTGGTTATGCCTAAGCTAAACCATCTTACCAGAATTTCAAAAACTGACTTCTAGATTAGGGAGCTAATTATGTACAGCGTTGTAGATGTTTCTAATTTGAATTTTTCTTGCAGGAACTGCCAAGTTCATGGTACTGGTGGAGCCAAATCCTTTTTTAAAAAATGCTGCAAACCTGCAGTGTTTTTGTTTCTCCAATAGCTGAACGTGGATTTGTAATCTTGTACTATTTGACTAATTTCAAAAATTACATTTCTAATTCTGTAACAGCAAAGTTATTAATGAAAAAAATACTATAATTAATAGAGTTGAATTGAGGTTATAGAGGTGTAGAAATATTAAAAATGAAGTTTCAAGACAATGTGACTATTCCTGTGTTTCTTTAAATCGGTGTGACCAATTGACTGGTGTTTCATAGCAAGAATGTAAAGGTCTTTCAGGCAAAAACTGACATTTACTGTCTTGACTGAGGATGATCCAGCACAAATGGCATGTTAATAATGGTAAATAGCAAAATGTTAGATGAAAGGCACTGCATGACATGCAATATGAAGATATGAGGCGCGTCCATTTTATTTCTTAAGATTTTTTTTTTGCTTCATCCAGTCACTAAGCTGAGACTGAAACAATGATATGTGTTTGAATATTATCAAGTTATACGGCTTATATTCTGCACCTTGATGTCGTTCATATCATTTGGGCACTCTCACATGGCTTTGTATTCCAATCTATTACTATCACAGACTTTCTCTGACAACCTAATGAGTTACTGTCATTAGTTTTATCTTTAATTTGACCACATCTGGGTGTTCTGTAGGGATGTGAAATTAATAATGTGCAAGTTCTTGAACACTCTTTGACATAGCACTTTCACATAACTTATCACCCTCTCACACTGTATTTTTAAGTACATTTTTTCAGTGGAAATACTGGTATCTAGTGGTGTTCAAACATGTTGGTACCATCTTTTAATGTCGGTTGACTGCAAATATTCAGTTGACAGAGCAACTTAATAAATGCCTGCTTGCGTTTACATATTAAGAGAGATTACTGCCAGGCTTAAGTGCTGGGATATTTTCTGTTTTCTTGTGATTATCCCCCACCCCAAAAGGGGGGGGGGACACGGACGACCCAACAAAAACCCAAAACCTACAACACAAAAAACAGAGTGTGATGATTCGAGCTTCGGGAGTTACCTTTAACTGGTCAGGAGTTGCTAGTATTACACACCAGAGTCAGTATGATTACTCAGTGTGTAAGTCAAACAAGCCCCACTTTCTTGATGGGTGRAGCATATGTCCTCCTACCTCGGAGCCCGAGGCAGCTTGCAGTGAATGAAAGGGATTTCCCCTTAAAGGACCTCAGTGATGGACAACTGAGAATATTTGTCTGTACTTTGACCTACAAAGCACATCAATGAAAGGACTATTCAGGCACAGTTTAGCAAGATTAAAGAAAAGGTGAGAAATGGGAAGGGTCTGGACGCAATTGCACCGCCGCCCCAGCGCAGAGGCCCTTCCTCTCTCAGCTGCAATGTTGCAACAAGCTGCAATGGAGAGAGCAGGGCCAGACTGGTCACCCTGTTTGAATACCAAAGTATTTAAACCTATATCACCTTTAAGTGTACACGTAAGTTTTTAATGAGTAAGAATTGGCATGGGTGTGCACTTATGGTTAAGCACATGGTTAACTGCTTTTTTGAAATCGAGTTTAAAGAGTTGAAGGAATCTAGTCTTCATGCAATCTGAATTGATCCTGCCTGCTCATGAGTGTGTAAATGGTTGGTCTGTTACTAATGAATAATTTTAGTCCTTTATCGCAGAATGGCATAAAAGTGTTCTTTGTCCACTCAGTTTTTTCAGCTCAGTGGGTTTGTCCATGCGTTTCACGTATCTGCAGAACTCCTTACTGCATAACCGCGTTTTGCTTGCAATCGGTTCTGTCAATTTGTCCTGCTGCCCTCAGTGTGTTTATTCCTTAGCGTGTATTGGAGTGGCTGATTTATTTAATTTGGACGCTCCTTTTGTAAGCTGTGGGTAAGAACAAAGTCTTGTGTTGAATCCTACTTCAGTGATTTAGGTGAAACCAGGATCAGGCCCTCAGCAGTTACATATACACTTAATTTGCTACATGGTAAGCATCAGTGAGTCACATACTCCAACACGGATCACATATTAAAGGCTTTTTAGAGAAACAAAATGTGCCACATGAGAACTAGTCTTTTAGATAATTGCAGATGCTACAATGCATCTTGCTTCAGTACCAGCAGTTTCTGCATTCCAGCATTGGATATGTCACTGACTCGCTACATTGTGTTTTATAAACATACCTGAAATGTCTCTGGGAAAATCTTACAATCTGTCCATTTCCTTGTTTGTAAAACAAGATTTAAATGGTTTACTTCATAGGAAAGCTAGTTAATGCCTTGCAAAATTCTGAATGTTTTAAATTCTCTGGACTTCACATACTATTATTTAACTGAAATATATGAAGAAACACAATCTRCCTTTTAATAGTTACTCATGCAATACCAGTCAGTTCCTCTCTACTCTCCCTCCCCCAATTAATTAATTTCTTTCTCTGTGTGCCGTTTTAAAATTACCTAATTACCTGTAAACAAAAGGAAACATGTTTCTGGGTTTTTTAATGGCGAAGTTTAATTTTTACTAATCTTATTAAATAATAATTTTAATAAGACTTAACAGCTCTCATACAAAGAGAGAGAGTGCGCTATAGAAAACATGAATACATTTAACCAGTGTAAAACAGCTTGAGCCTTTTTCATTTCCACTGTGTATTATGTATTTTTTTTTAAAGAAGAAAATTAGACACGGGAGAATTAATTTTAACATCATTGCTTATGAATTATTAATTCCTTATGACTGGGGTTATTTACATACTGAACAGTAGTTAGGCAAAGAGCATTTAGAAAGGTGTAGCTTTCTCAAACTTTAAGAAACCAAAATAACGGGCTGTTGTCCGTTTTTTGGGGTTTTTGTAAAGGCTTATTTGGTTTGACAGTCACATTTCCATCAGTTTTCCCATGTGGATACGTAGACCCTTACATGTATTCTTGCAAAGGTAGTATTGTAACTTTGATATTCTCTGCTTTTATATCTACCTCTTGACTTCCCAGTCACACTTTAGGAGTTTTGTGTTTTAACTACATATCGGATATTTCTTTTTGGGCCACCAATATCTCAAATTAAACACCTCAAATTCAATTGCTTTCCTGCAGCTCTGCTTCCTTTTCTGTTCCTCAGAGTGACTTCTATGCTGCTGTACCCATCTCCTGCTCGTTCTTTCAGCCCTCCGTTGATTGCCTGTTTGTTTTTCCATAAGATTCAGCTCCATTTGTTACTTTTAGATTCTCAAATATCTGACTCCTAACTACTTCTTCTCTGCTGTATTTTTGGTTTTTTTTTTTCTTATTCTCGTCTGAACTGTCCCGTCGAGACTGATCCTACTATTCCTTTACCCACCTCCCTCCTATTCGTGGCCCTTGGCCGTGTCTGTCTGGGGAGGTTTACCCTCCTCAGATCACTTCCATGGCTTGGTCAGTCTTTAGGGGAAGCAGACACGTGATCTTTGATCTGAAATCCTTTTTGTCATAGTTCTCTGTCCATACTGCTAAAAGAAATTGCAGTTTTATTTAAAGAAATGTACCTGTCTAAGGTATACCTCTGGTCACTGTTAGAGCTAGGTTTGTCATAACTTGTGCCTTAAAATTACAACTTCCTACATCAGCCTATCTTTCACATCTTTCCCAACGTGAACTGTCAATTACTTCAGGCTTTTATTTTCTTTTCTCCAGTTTTGCAAACATTTATGCTTGCCAAGGAATTTGGGCTCAGTTTCTAGAGCCAATGAGAAGTAATGATGTAACCAAGTGCCAATACTGTAGGAAGGTACAGAAAGGCCAGGCCTTATCTGCTGGACTTTATGCCATAGTCTTCAAGTCAAGTTATGAAAATGCTGAGACATTAGCGACAATGTAATGTTATAGTATTTTATGTGATGTGAAAGTATCTGGGGATCTCTGATAAAAAGATCTCAAAAGCTGTTCAAGATTTGTACTAAACTGCAAAAGAAAGAATACAGGCTTGCATATTATTCCTTCCTTAATGCCAGATGGATTAGTGTTATGATAATGAAAATCTAAGGAATTAAACACGATTTGTCACTTGTTGCAAAGTGTTGCCAAGAATAGTAATCCATCATTGCTTTTTCACAAAAGAAGCTCGATCTGTGAATGAGATCTCGGAGATATTACTRTCTTCATAAAACTGCCTGTTGCCACTATTAACATAAAGCAGGCTAAGCTCTGGCAGTTTAGCAGGAGTTGAGTCAGGACCTAACTAAGACTTTTAATGAGATTACATGGGTTTACAGTAATGGGTTAACTTTCCTCCTAGTTACCGTCATGCATGACTATTCTGTTCTTCCCTGCAGTATGCAACAAGCAGATGGAATGGTCAACAAGTCAAAATATGAAATGTTGGAAAGGTCACGATACTACAGGAGGCCGCTGTCTTTCTCATCAGTCTTACAATTAGGATAGCTTGTTCTTGTAGCAAGAGTCATAATGAGGACTGTAATGAATACAACTTATATCTGTTCTTCTCACCCAGAAGCTGGAAACAAAGGACAGGTGAATTTGTACTAATGAGGGACCAGGCGAGGCAGCTTTTATTTACGTGAGCAAATGTTTCTCATTCATATAGTTGTACTTACATTGTGAATTATTCAAGAAAAAAAGGATTGCTACATGGACTCCTAAATGAGGGGGGTTACTTGAAGACTATTTTGAGTCTTAAACTTTTTAAGGCTGAAAGAAGCTTGGTGAATTTTGCATTATTTTCAAAAAAATTTGCTCAGGTTGTCTATGATTAGTATAATGGGCTTAGGTTCAGGAGACTCAGGTCCTGGCCACAGAACTCATGTAGAATTTAGTGAAGATTATTCCAAGACCACTAATGTTGGTGGAAGATTTGGGAAAGGTATCTGTACAACTTCAGAGTTCTTATAGATATTATGAAGCAGTTGCTGAGGGAATTGCTCTATTACTGAACGTCTGTGGGATGGCAGGGTTGCATTATGTGTCTCTGCCAGCCTGGGACAATAGTAGGTTATTAGAATTTAAAAAGTACCTATTCAAGGAGAACTACCTCAACCAGTTGCTCTTAAAGGAATATGAGATGCAAGGGCAGAAAAAACCAGAGATGGTGGTCATAGTATCAGGACTAAAACATTTACGGGATTCAGGTGTAGTGAGAGATTAGATTAATTCACAGGAAGCATTTTTGCCATAGCCACAGCAGTGCCCTCGGGCAATCTGAGATGGCTAGAGCAGCTGACAAACCTGTAGGTAGGTCTCTACTGCAGCTAGGAATAGGGCTGTTGGAGCTGAGCTTTCAAGGTGTTATATCCGTAAAGCTGCAACATTATTTTGTTTTTCTGCCTCCTTGCAGTTTATGGAAAAGTACCTTTGAAAGATAGGTAAGTTTGTGTATTCAGCCTTTATGATAGCTGCAAGATAATGAAGCTAAGTAAGTTCACTCAGCAACTCTGGCAGCTCTACTGGAACCATTTGTCTGTGAAATGGAGCAACATTTCTTTCTGTCATCCACTAACACTCAGGACCAACTGTGGAAGGTGTTTCTTCTTTGGTGTGAATGGAGAATGGAAGTAATGAAATACTTCTCATGGCTTCTTTTGGGTCTCTGTTCTCTGTTTTGTTTCAATATCTTGACTGTTAAGCCATAGCTTCAGTAAGTTTGGGTGACTTGTATCGGAGCTCCATTACTACAAATCCTGATGTCCAGTATATCTGTCAATCTGTGCAATGTTCTCGTGACTTACCAGGCAATGACTAATGGTCGCACCTGCCACGCTAGTAAGCATCTTTCAATCAGGTAAACAGAAGTATAGAAATAATGTCGTGAAACTTAGTTTATTTTTGAAGGCCTTGTGTTATCTTTAGTGTTGTTATCTGGGTTATAGCAGTGCCTACTAACCCCCAGCAAAATTAATAATCATTGCCCAATGCACCTAAGAAGCAATGAAGAAAAGCAGAAATGGAATTAGACAGCCATCTTGATTTTCCCATGGTTACATAGCAAGTGAACTGCTGGCAGAACCAGCGATATAATCCATGTCCCACAGTTTTCTGCTATCTGTGCTAACTTTCACTAAAAGTATCTGGCTACACTGTATTATACTGTTGAAGATTTTGTTCCTGGTGTCTCTCTAATAATTTTTAATGATAGAGTGTATTTTCTTGCTTTCTTGTCATTTATGGTAAAAGCAGCACTAAAACATGTAAAAGCATGAATTAAACTGTAACGCGTGAACAACAAGAGATTCATACACCGTGAGCATTTTGTATAAATAGATATAAGACAATAAACACAAAACAAAATAAATATTAGAAAGTTAATACTTCTAGTAAAGAAAATGCTAGCATTCAGATTGCAAACTTTTTACGCATCATTCAATGCTGGCTGGTTTTTATACACACCGCTTCAGCAAATTACCTCATGCATCAGGGAGCGCAGTGTACCTGGTTGAGGGGTTGATCCTCTGCTTAGAGACTGTAATGATGGAACGTTAGACCTTTGCTACAACTAGGTAAAYATGGGTGATGGAGAAAAGCCATGTATGTTTTATTCTGATTCATGACAGAAGCTTTACACAGTGATAACATGAAAAGGTTCCAAGAGTGACTTTTCGTTAGAGTTGCATAAGTATTGGAGCTATGTCAATAGCAGAAATACATAGGAGTTTTGCAAATATTTTTGTGAACACGTTATCTTTGGTGAAGAGGAAAAACATCAGGAACTTACATAGATTAACTTTTGCTGTTTTCAGGCATACGGTGTATATTTTTGACTGTGCAGTTCATGGGAGGAAAAATGATGGATGATATACAAGAAAACTCTCTGCTGAGTTACGTTCTGCACTTTTTCCGAAAGCTGTAGTATACCAGAATTCATTTTTGGTCTTTATCTCCCACAGCTCACAAGCTGAATCTCCATGACTATATGTAGAGTCCTTTGCACTGCCATCAAAAATCTCGTAGCCAAATCAGGATGTATTTCCTACAGAACATCTAAGGATCAGTGGAGGGAATCTTTCCACTGACTTCAGTGGGCTTTGAATCTCACTGTAACTCACTCTTTAAAGCAATACGAATAGAAGATCTGAAGGCAGGAGTGTATTTGCATATCTCCTTAACCCCCTGAAATGCTAGAGGTAGTTGAATTTTTATACCTTTTGACTTTCATGAGACTTTTATCCTTACCTCCCCCTCTTACCTAATCGCCCCCCCCCCCCCCCCGCCCCAAGTTTGATTTCAGCCCCCATTCTTTTTCGCCATGTTTTATATATTCTTCTCTCTCCCTCTTTCTCTCTGGGGGGAGAAGGAAAAGGATCTGGTTAGCTTTACAAACTATGTTTCAAAAACAGACACAGAGTGTGTAGAGCTAAATAACTTGGATATTTTGTATGCTGTAAAGATGTCATCCTTTGCTGAGTGTTCCTGAGTTAGGGATTTTTTTTTTGTTAGAGCATCCTTTTTTTAACACTTTGTCTATGTAAGCCCTCTAAAAATTAAGCAGAGAACCAAGCTGATATTTCAGAACACTTTATGCTGATAAAGTTAACACTAAAATGTCTAAGCTCTCCAGTTTTTCAGGGGTACTAGGTGGAAATGGACTCCACTGCAGGATTTGACCCTGAGTTTACATAATCCCTGAATGGCAAGGTATATATTYTTAAGGTTAAATCAGATAAACCAATTTTCTGCCATAATTAAACTGGTGAGAAGCCCTTAGAGTTGTACAGAGTCAGTTATTCACCTAGTTGGTTGACTGACTGACTCTTTGCTATTGCATTAAGTGAAGGGGAAATACYGACATGATCTTGTTGGTCTTAGGTCACAGATGAAACAGTTTCCCTAAAGCTTTTTCAGGTAGTAATACTTGTTTCTCACTATTGTAGGTATGAAAGTATTAGTGGGAAGGTACCCTGATATGAAAGGGTTGCTTTATTGGGTTACACTGTTGCTGTAAACGTTTCCTAATTATCTCTGTTATGGTAGAAATCTGAAAAAGTGTAAATTGAGTGCTTTGCATAATTTATAAAAGCTGAATGTTTTCTAATTAGTTCTGTTAGGTTAATGATACCACAGCCTCATTTTTCCATGGCCCTGAGCAATGACCTTTACCCTCCCCATTTCTAACACTTTCTTTTAGTTCAAAAACATGTGGTGACCTTCCTCATCTTGAATGATCTTTGGGAGACATAATGCTTTGGAAAATGTTACAAATCCCTTCTGCCCTCTCCCTTTGAAAGTAAAGAAATGGCCTGCTTTATGCAGGCAGAGTAAAAGCCTGATTTATACAGATCCTCTGAAGAATGCTGGTGAAGTGCATTCCTTCAGTGTTTTCATAGAAACTGATGTGAGCTGCATTAGCAGAAGATGTGAAAATGGTGAGGTGGGGGAGAGAAAAACCTCTCTCAAAAGGATTCTAAAATAACATTTTGCATCCTCGAGTAATTCCCAGCTCTCCCTGGCAACCATTCATTTCTTCCGAACAGCAGAAATTTGCAATATGAAAGTGGATTGGCTTGCTTTTCCCATGGGGCTCTGTATCTCTTCATCCACCGCCTAGGGTAAAAAGCAATGCATACGTTTACAATATAAATGTGATTTAATCGACCTCCCTGTCAGCGAGAAATGGCAAGCATATCAAACAAGCCCAAGATGTTAGGAAGGAAAAATCATAAATTATTCCAGTGATGAGTTTCTGAGCAGCATTTTGGACTACTAGATGATTCTATGTAAAGCTGTTCCTTGAAACAATAATTAAGATAATTCTGTGTGACAAGGAGAAAAATGTTCAGCTTTGTATGAAATGTGCTTTATGTTTAGAAAGCTGAATGTTCACTATATTGATCAGAATTTCCCTTAGCTGCTGCAACGCAAAGCTAAAACTAATCGAATGATTCATCATCTGTATTTCTAAGTCCTTACTTGTTTTATCCTATGCAAAATCAGTTGGCTTCTAAATCAGGGAGATGATAGGTTCCTTTATGGGTGGGTCTCTGTGCATGTATACTGTAAAGTCTTCCAATAACAGTATCTTTTTGAGCTGTGAATATACAGCTATGTGGAAAAAGAAATTTATTTATTTATTATTATTATTTTGATTTCTGTTGCTTGAAAGACATTTGAGTTGTCCTGAGAAGATAAGCAAAAGGATTCTTTAGTGAGGAAGTGCTCATAGAATCATTATGCCACTTAGTTTATCTAAAAAAGCCCCTTCTGGAATTGTTTCCTATTTATAGGCACAAATGCATGTTTTCTTTATATGCTTTATTTCTTAAAAATATAAGAAAGGTGGAAAAAGGTTTATTTGCAGATGGGACAGTTCTCTACATCACTATGGTCATGGTTGGTTCTTCCTCTGTGCCTCCCTCTCCCAGCAATGAAATTATTTTTTGTTTTACCAGATTGTCTGAAGTCTCCTATGCCTTTTTTTTTTTTTTTTTTTTTTTTTTTTTTTTNTTTTTTTTTTTTTTTTTTTTTTTTTTTTTTACTCTAATACAGTGTGGATCAAGCCACAGGGACGTTAGTTCAGAACTCCATATGGGATTTTTGGTCCCCTCCAGATCTCTTTCTGCAAAATATCTGGTCCTGTCAATGTAGGATTACTGGAGGGACCAAACTGTATTAAATTTGTGTGTACCAGAAAGATACTGTGACTGGATTTTCAGGCCACTTCCCCTTCCTGACTTTCACTGCTTATTATTATTTTAAATGTTATGCCATTGCATGTATCTCTTCACTATTAATATAACACAGCAGTAGTTGCTGGAAAGCTTAATTTTACCTCATATTCTTAAGTACGGAGATTTGGCACTTTGTTATCTTCTTTTAGTCTACTTCATCCTTTTAGTAGTGAAAAATGCTTCCTGTTGACCTCTGCCCTCCATTGCAATGCTTAATTTGTGCATTGTTTATTTTGGATTTTTCTCTTTTTCCCCTGTTAGGAACTTACAACTTTATTTACATCCCCATCATCACTGGCTTCACATCTGCCTGTTACAACTAAGGTTTTGGTTGAAAACAATTATGATCTAGTGGATTTTTCCAAGTCATTTCCTACATTTTAATGTTTTGACCTGGTGTAGTATGTTTCCTTCAAACTCTTTTGACAGAATGTGTCATTTTTGAACTTTACACTTGGATTCTTGGCTCCAGCACACTTTGAATTACTGCCTTTCTCCCCCTCTTGTGAATAAATTACAGTTCCTACCTCTTAGAGGACTGTCATACCGTCTCTTTCACTGACCTCATGTTCTTAATTCACTTGRAAATTTCTTGTTATTTAGCTTAACCTCTGCCGTAGCTTTGCTTTCTTCCTCTGCAGTGCATTTTCTTTTTGTGCTCTCGGAACTTCGGTATATAATCTTCCCAGTCTTCTTTTGTACCTGATGTTTTACCTCTTAAAGGTCTTTACAGCAAGGTTGATATCTCTAGTATCCTGGCAAGACTCCAGTTTAAGTAATTACATTCTGTCTTTCTAAATTCTTTTTACCCTTTCAATTGAATGTAATGGTCCCTCTCTTCCTGCCCTTTGCTATTGTGTGCATTGCTAAGCAGTCCCTGTGCTTCAGCCTGCAGCTTTCCTGCTATATTGTCCTGTCTGATGTGCTTTGGAACAAAAGGGAAATTTAAGATACTATTTATCATTATTTTAACATGTAAGCCATACCTCCTTTACGCTTTACTTTTACTGACTTACAGGTTGTTCTCATTCAGTGCTTCTCACTGTCATTCTAGTAGCTTTATACTGCCCGGTTTGTCCTACAGGACACTTCTGCAGTACTTTGGGTCTTTTGTCCAACGCATGTTTCTCTCCCTTTCTCTCGCTTCTCCTGTCATGGGTATTGATCTATCTTCCCCCTCCCCCCTTTTTTTTCCCTCCCCCGTTTTTACCCCCAGTCTTTCTTCTGTGCTTTAATATATTCTGTTTCTGGTGAAGTTCTCTCTGCTCACATAGGACTCGGTCTGCTCACAAATGAATGACGTGCATATATATCCTGTTCACTTCATGATTACATGTGCGTAATACTTTCCCCTACTGCGTATGCCTCATCAGGCAGACCAAACTCTCAGGTCTCTATGCAGACTCCAGTAGGCATAAGGTCAGGTCCATCTGTTTTTTTCATCTGTGTGTACAATCCAAGGTAATATCACTGCAGATGCATGAGGAGATTGAAATGTCTTGGATCTCCACAGCACCCGTGTTGCACAATAAAGAGGAGGGGATGTACGTCACTTATGGTCCTGTTCTTTCCAATACTGTTCCAAATTACATGTCTTGGTGCAGGAATGGATGCTGTAATGAGCTGTATCTCTTGGTAACAACCAACAGTTGGTACTAATCACTTGCTCCCAAAGCGCTTTGGAGGCTGCGGGTAGAAGTGCACGGATGAAGATCAGAAACAGGGTCCTCTGTTTTGTTAGTGCATTGGCCTCTCAGAAGGGGAAGGTGACTGTGCCACGCTGCTGAGTGAGAGTCATGGCAAATGAAATAGTGYGGAAGTGCCTCTCTCCCTGGGCTTTCAATCTTTTTCTTAAAGGAAAGTTTTCTTCTAAAATGTACTGTGTCACAATGAATAGATGCTGATGGCTCCTGGTGTAAAATAATTGTGTTGAAATGACATGCAGAATGAATTGGATGCTGATGTTGTGCACTGGGATGAACATACGGAGAAATCTTAAGAGCTTGGCTATTGTGTAAGAGTTTGGCTGATTACTTGATATAACCTGTGTGAGTCATGCCAGGGCCAAAATGAGATAATGAGGCTAGCTAGGTTTGGAGCAGCATAAAACTCTGTGACATCAGAAGGAAATTGCTTTTATCCCTCCAAACAGATATATATTTTTGCTTAAGCAAAATGTACAGTTTGCATAAAATGCAAGGTGTCTGAGAGAAGGTGGCAACTGCTCTGCTAGGTATATGATTATGGTACAGTGTGATGTAAAATGTAGCAAAATCAATGGAAAGATTCAGATGGTGATTAAGTGGTTTAAAAACAGAACCATACTCATCAGAACACTTTTATCTCACAAAATCTTGCACACAGAGTAGTTTGGGGCTCATATTATTCCGTTGTTCTTTAAATCAATGTCTGTTAGCCATCTGCGGCCATTGACATTTATCATACAGTTTCTCTAAGCCTTCAGTGTTCCTCAACTCAGAAACAAACAAACAAAAAGACGACTATATTAGTTCTTCATGTTAACGTCAGCAGACCGTGTCACAAAGAGTCYAATCTAGGGACTGGATCACAAAGAGTGTTCAAGGGCAAGGTATATAATTAAGGAAAAGCAATAATATATCTGTCATAACCATAGAAACAGTCTAGTTGAACTATAGGCATGAGAGTATTCGTGTGAATTTGATGCAGATCCATGTGACAGTCAGGGTGTACACTGCGTGACTGATTCAACGATAATAATTGAAGACTTACAGAGATGCAAAGCAGCATGGGGGAGAGCATAGCAAGTGGAAATTAAATACATGGTGGCAAGATATGTGTTTCTCTTGCTAACCGGATTATTTACATATTCAAATCTAGATGTACAACCTTCTCTTATTCAGTGAATTAGCTGTAGCCAGCAATAATGGGCTTCCCCCGCCCTCTCCCAAACTGTGGTACAGGGAAGGAAAGGCTATGTTGTTAGAGACATTTATTGTGTTTCCTTTCATTTTCATGAAAACAGTGCTAAAAAGAGACAGAGCTTACAAATCAGCATTAAGTAGTAGGAAAACAATCTACTTGAACAATAAACACTGCAGCATTGCTAAAGAATACAGTGAGAAACCTGGCACATTGTTGATATTGCTGTGAGCAGATGGACTGTAAGCGCATTCACTGCCAAACCTCCCTAAACCCCACACGCCAGACATGGCTGCATGGCAGGACATTTGAGTGAGCGGCAGCTTGCTAACTCCCCCCTAGCACTGTTTTTTTTAAATTCTGTGGATATTTTTTTTTTTTTTTATATATATATATAAAAAAAACCCTATATAATCCTTATGAAAAAGCTACCAGTAACAGTGACCTTGTTCTTATGTCATATGGATAACCTGCCACTTTACTGATGTTATTGATTGATGATGCAAACTGTGGCCCAAATTCTGATTGTCACAGCAGTGACGGCATCCTCTGCCATGGGCACTATCTCCTTCAGGGCAGGACTCAGCAGCAGACCTGGGCACCACAAGGTGTATACAGAAGAAACTGTGTGTTCCTACCATCTGGTGGCCAGCAATTGTTTCTAAAAGCAGAATAGGGTTTCTCAACTGGTGGACTGTGGCACTTGAAGGAGAATGAGGTTTATTTACAGTGGCTGTCAGGAAAAGTGAAAAGGACATTACTACAAGCCTTTTTATGATATAAAGCAAAACTGTACTCCTTCACACACCACCACCCTCAAGACCAAGTAGCTGTCAGCCTGTTGCTGCATGCGAATACTATTTTAGGTTTTTCTCTGTGGTACGCTTTTATTTTAACTCTTATAAGTAATGTAAGACTGTTGTGGAAAAAATCCTTTGAATAAAGATACTTGGAAGCGGAAGCTTTGTTCTAGAATAGTAATTTTCACTAGTGACTGTTAAGAACAGCAAGACCTCCTATGACTTCGGACACCCCTGTTGAAACAAGTGCTGAAAATATGCCAGGCTCTGGCACAAAGAACCACAAGGTTTAAAAGTAATCCCATTATAGCAGCAGTTCATGACCGTCCTTTTGGATGGCATCAGGCCACCTGAGCCAATTCTAAATATCCTGTTAGACAATGTTGTGCAGAGTCTTCCCTGGTCAGTCAAGTGATGCCAAAATTTTCTTTTTAAGCCTGATACAAAATATATTATTTCTACTCYTCAGTAATGTTATTTTCTGATAAAGTGTAAGTACTGTCGTGTCTGCTTTCTAGAAATATTTTTAGTTTTAAACACTTCTGTTTTCAATTTTGCTAGCAGATACTGGAAAACATTTTCCGTTTTTTTACCAGTTCACTTGGCACTGTGAAATTTTCTGGGAGATATGAAGGCAGGACAGAATGAGAAAGAATGAAGTACACTAAAAGTCTGGAAGGACATGAGAGCCATTTCAAAAAATAGGTAGGCAAGGAAGGGTGTAACAGCCATTAATATCAACAGGCCTATTTGACTGCCAGACTAAGGGGGTTTTGAACATTGGCATTGGTATGCGTCTTGGAACACAAAAAATTTTACTGAAAATCAGAGTTTCTGTGGTCTGAAACAGTCCATTCACTTTTAACCTTAGTTAATACTTCTAAATGTAAAAAAAAATACTTTTAACTAATATATGTACTTTGATTAAACTTTTTAAAATTATTTAATGCTCTTAAGATAATTTAAAATGTTCTTATATATTTAACAGCTTCTTGTAGCAGTTCTTCTGTGTAGTAAGCGAGGTAGGCATCATTTACCGTTCTCTAACGTAACAAAAATGGAAGAAATAAAAAATCTTAGTAACTGTAAATTAAGGCGTATAACTTGCTAATGTATTTATATTACCTTTCTCTAATCAGGACTTATGTGCACATGTGCATACATACCTACATACAATATCTATGCAAGTGTGCGTATGTGTCTCCTGAAATACACAGGACGTTCTCCCTGTTAGAGAAGAGTTACTCCACAGCTAGTGGAAAGGCATTGCAAAACAACAGACTTCAGGGGTTAGACTACGCACCAAGAGAGAGGCTTTAGAAAAATAGCTGAAGTACAAATTGAAAACAAATTTGGTGTCAGTTATTTACATTCATTCACTGCTATTCTCTCTTTTCAGTCACGACCCACTTCTGTGATGGTGTTAAATCAGTCCATCTTGGTTGACTCTGCTACACTCTCTCCTTCCCACTTCCTTGCTTCCAGTTTAAGCAGATACCTCTGGACAAAATGATACAGTGGTACTTGCACTATTATATCTGAAGTTTTGGTATCTGTAGAAAGTGTGTGCATCTAAAGAAAGTAGCATAAACTGCAAACCATGAATCTGAAAAACACTGTCAATAGAATAGGTGGCAAAACAAATGAGACTAGATGCTAGTCTGACCTCCTGGTGCATGCTCAACTAATTCAAGCACTCTTTCTTCTATTAAATCTAAGTATAGTACACAGAATTCAGCGTTCCTTGGTATATTAGTATATACGTTTGATCATTAGTGCATAGGTATCAAAGATGATGTTAACTATGGACACTGATGATGTTATATTTGGTCTTAGTTCACAGTTGGTATATCATATGATTCCAGATGTGTCTCTCTTTCTTTCTGTCAGTACTGGCAAGTATTCTCTAGACATTTATGATTTTAAACTATCACAGTCCAGTGCATTTTCCAGGGACCAAAATCAGTACTGATCTTGGTTTGAATATTTTTCTGGAGAGGTTCATTTTGTAGATTCACAAGTAGAACTAATATGCATTAAAGCTACTCAACCTGGTATTTCACAGCCTCATTGACATATTAAATATAGGCATTACCCATGACTATTAACCTTACAACTATTAAGTAATAAAAATCCTGCATACATATTTGCTAGCTTAAAGTTATACTGTAACATGCAGTATTACAAAACAGAAAATAAAATACAGTATGGAAAAATACATCAAATCGGACAGATCTCCACCAACTTCCCCAAAGTACTCTACCAAAATGCTTCACTTGCGATGAACTGCCTAGGTCAGAATCCATTTCCGTTCAGTTTTTGGGCCTCTYTGGAGAATTCTTGGGAGTGCAACTATAGGATACAAGATGGGACAATCCAATTAGATATTAGGGYATTTATTTGTTTGTTTTCAAACCACAAGGGTGGTTTGACCCCCACAGTGTGTTTCATTGAGCTTTCTTTCTAGAGGTCCAGCAAATGGAGATGATGCTTCACTAAACAGAGTAGAATCTGTTTGTCACTAGACTGTTCTCAGTCATGAAAGAGATTGTATTTACCTGCAGCTCCATTAATGGAAACRGGCTGCCTTCTGCAGCCTTTTGCAGGAAGGAGACTTCTAGGGACAAAGGACCTTTTTTTTCTCAGAGATAGTGTTTTTGGACTGTCTGCAGACCTGGGAAGACGTCGCAGTGTCTTTTATCAGAGTAACACGTTTTGATTTTTTCTCTATGATCTTGATGTATTTTGGAACTTCTGCCCCTTTCTTTTTTAAATGATAACTCAAGGACAGGGGGTTCTACATTTAAGCTACTTGCATCTTAATCACTATTTCATTCTGTTCCTTAGGTGGCTCTCGCTTCTCTTCTCCCTTTATTATATTATCATCAAACTTCTCTTGAAGCTCTTTCTCTTGGGACTGCTTGCTTTCATGAATATGGGTACCATCCTGAAAAGAAGTCTTCTGATCCACAGGCACTTTAACTCACTTCTAGACTCCTCTGATCGTTAGAGACTCTATTCACAAAGGCAAAAAGTACAGCTGAAAGGAAAAATTCCCCTTAGCGACTTCTAGAGGAAATGGGCCATTGAAAGGGCAAAGCAGAGATACTGCATCCTTCAGTAATCCAGCCAAGAGATTAATAGCCAAGATAAAAATAGAAAAATATAATTATTCTAACTTCATTTCCTCTTTCAGAAAATACAAGAACAGGCAAGACCTTCACAACCCTGATTCCCAGGTTTATATCTCCCTATCAGATTTGCGTGACTTGAAGCACATGGAAGCCTTAGTAGTAAAACTAAGTGAATAATTCATGGTGAATAGCTTATTTGATGAGTTACTGGAGCCCCTTTTTCTGTTTGTGCAGAAAGTTTCTAGCAGATGTCAATTTCTTTCAACTTATGTATTATTCAAATTTACTCAACCATTTTCTTTGTTTTTTTACCATGCTGATTTACTGCAAGCAGTTTTCCAGGTACTGAGCAGTAACAGACTCTTGACACTGCAACTGGTCCCCAAAGCCACGTGGGAAAATTTGTGTCTCCCAGTTGACTGAACATAACCTTTACACTGAGGAAAATACTCGGAAAAGAGGCAATGCTCATACTTTGGTTTTCATATAGAGAGGCAGCAGCGGGTTTGAAATTCCCTATAATTCCTTAATCTTTTTCCTTTCTGGGTCACAGAGGCATTGTATGAGGTGTCATTCTTATTAGGTAAAAGGCTAATGTAAGATTTATTGGCTGTGGGTAGAGTTCAGATTTAAATTTCTCCTGTCACATTCATACAAAGTAATTGCCTGCACCTTTATAGACCTACTAGGAAAGGGGGCAGTCAGACCCTTTCTGCTGCTTTTCATTACTTTCATGTTGAGGCTACATAAAAAGTGTGTTTTGGTTTTATTTCCCCGAAATTTATTTTGCTCTGCTGTGTCAAGCAATGTGTCGTCTCACCCCAAATCTTCATCGTTTGTGGTGCAAAGGCTTTATGTGCTTAAGTGATAATGAGAAAGAGAAGGATTATTAGGATTTGTAAAACCAAAATTCTTTGCAGGAAGTGTTATGGCAAGCTCCCCAGAGTCTATTCTTCAAGTGAACATATGCAATAAGGAGCAGATCTGCACTGGGCTCTGCAATGACATCAAACTCAGTTAAGAAAAACTGGTTTTTGAAATGGAGAGTTGATAAAATGCGTTGGCAAACTGAATAARGGAAGAATATTTGGTAGTCTGTAGACCAGGCTCAGGGAATAGTGCTGAAACAGAGGTTAAACATTTTCTGCTCTTGTTCGCAGTTAATTATTGGGGTTTCTTTGGAGAGACTTTGTGGACATTGGAGACTTAGTTGTTAGAGAGAGGTAAAGTAAAAGTCAAGGGGTTATTAGCAGGTAACATCCTTTAACATTTGGGGGAGAGAGGGATTTGTAACAGCAAATCTTAGCAATTTGTTCTCTAAATCTTTCTCTTTTTTTCCTGAGTGTTCTTACACTCATCATAGTTGTCTGTCTGTATAGAATTATTTTTATCTATGGAAAACAAACAAACAAATTGCCTTATACTTGACATACTGTTTTATTTTGGCCATTTTTCTTTCTTTGCTCAGCGTGGAAGGTGGAAAGTTATGCCCTCAGGAACCCGTGTACCACCTCACCAGTTCTTAGCTGATGAGACAGATTCTTGTGTGGAGAAGGCATGTCTTTTAGCAGATATTATCCTCAGAGCCCATCTTAGTCTGTTCTGCATTTACTGCTGAGGTGAAGAAATTTCTACTGCATACCCAGGATATATTACTTCAATTAATGTGGGGAAAAATTAGTATTGCTGGTTTCTATGTGAAACATGTAAAGCTAGGAAAGAACTGACAGAAATGGGATGCAATAAGTTAAGGGTGCAGTTTAACAACATGTCCAACCTATGTCACAAGAAATTATTTGGGATTTTACTTGATTTATACCTTCTGATTTTCCTTAGAAAAGGAGTTGTTTCCATAGTAACAGCCACATTACATGGTTCTATACTTATGACACCTCTGAGATAGACCAGCATCGCAAAGAAATATACTTCTCAATATGTCATGTAAAAAATCTGTACTTGTTAGTAAGAAGAATCTTATTTTCAGCAAAGTGAGACACTTGTTTGAGGTTTCTAGGCTATGGTTAATTTGATTGTACTGTCTTTTTCTGTCCCTCCCTCATTTATTATACGTGGTGCTTATATTGCTGCCTATTAAGATGCCTGACACTTCCCATTATAGGCTTTTGTTTTCAGCTGCTTATAGCTTTACCAAATATTAACTGTTTAGACTCATACTTTCTGTTCAGGGTCTCTACCTTGTGCAGAGTCCTTTTGGAATACCTCAAAGCTGTGCAGCTATTTCTGAGAATTACTCTGTGTGTGTTATCTTTTTTTTTCCCTAGGTTGATCGCTCAGTGGATCTTTTTTGAAGGTTTCTATATCCCTCCTGGGCAAAAACCTAGCGTAGGGTGTGCCTTTTGCTGTGTGTCCGTTTCCCACCCACCCCCATCCTGAAATTTCACTCAGTTATAAATACCTGCAATCTCTCAGTATCCATGCTGTCGATTCCTGACTTTTGAATGCTTCTGGGAGATCTTGGTAACATGCTACTAACACATACATGATTTATTAAGTGCATATGTACATATAGATACAGTGCATATATTTATGCACTTAAATAGGTTCCAGTGGTTGTCTGGAGAATGACAGGTATAACAGTACTATTCCATTCGTGTCAGAGGAGTAAGAGATCAGATACAGATATTAGAATAATTGGAAAATGAAGATAGGACATAACTCTAGCTCTTAACAATTCAACTAGTCGATGAAAAATCCAAAGTGGTAAGGAGCTCAGTAGTCTGAGCATGTTAATTTGCAACCTGTTCAGAAGCTGCCATGGAGACTATTAATACCTCAGACATTTCTTAATGAATTTTACAAACAATGTGCACTTGGTTACTGCAGTCGAATGCTGTATTGTGATTCGTTCCTCTTAGAAAATGTACTGAGGTGCTATTTCTGAGGCCAGTGCTGTTCAGTGCATGCAGAATTACTTCTCTGGTCCTATGTATAACACACCGAGGAATTTTCTTATGATATTTTAGTATTTCAGTATTATACTTTATTTTGTGAATTTGTTTTTTTTTGTTTGTTTGTTTTGGGTTTTTTTTGTACCGTGAAATTTGTTTTTTTTTTGTTTGTTTGTTTTGGGTTTTTTTTGTACCGTGAGGTCTATGGATATATCACTAGGCTACAAAATAATGAGGTGTCAAGATACCTGAGTTAGCTCTGGAGTACTAGTACGGCTTTTTTTGGTGCAGTACTCCATCACTGTTAAGCGTGGTTAATTTGGCTGAGCCACAGCGCTGCACAAATACGGATCCTGACACCTGAAATCTCTCTTTTATTGGCAGCTTGGAATATTGCATAGTATCATATATAGATCCAAGTTATGCATCACTTATCAAATTCCTTCTGGATATACGTTTCTTCTGGCATCTGGAACTGGCAAAAAATCTGCCTATGGAGCCTGGCAGGGTCCCTCAGCTGTTTCACCTCTTTCTGTTTTCGGAAGAGAACACACGTGGGGTTGTAAAGGTCAGGTTATTTAGTACAGAAGTGAGAAGTGAACTGTTACCTCCTGCAGCCTCCACCGTGATCCTTTCATGACTGCTACTTTGATTTGTCACGGGGGTAGTCTCCTCCAGTTGCCTCCTCGCATGACTATAGCTAGTGCTTTGTCATTTCACTTCCTAGTGCAGACCCAAAAGGCTTGGTTCATACCAGTGAACTGCCATTCCTAGCTTGTCAGGCAGCAAACAAATCAAACTCAGTAATGCAAGCAAGATCCCAGTAATTCACGAATCTCTGAAGCACCAAAGATAGCAAAAGACATATTTCTAGATGGGCATAGGCTATGTTATACTATCACTGTAACACTTCATTTTGACAAGCTAGCAGATTTGTGGTTGTTTTCTTCCTCAGAATTTCGATATCTCTCTAAGTGTAACTCTGGCATTATTGATCAGGTGGTGTGTAACGGCAAGTTTGCTGTGGGAGATTTTCAGAGCACAGCAGTGGAGACACGGCTGGGCACGTAAGTGTACTCAGTCCGAATGGGGGACATCGCTTGCTGTTTCTCAAGTAAAGACTTCTCAGGGAAATGAGTAAAAGACAACAGCACACGGTAGCCAACTTACTGGACCAGGTGTTGGTCTGTATTAGGTCACTCCATTGGCCTTATTGAAATAATTTACCTACTTTCCTCTTCCCTGCAATTCCTCTTTTACGAGCTGGGAAGCAGTGTACCGGACATGAGCAGAAATACAGCAGGAAAATAAACGTAGAAGTTCTGTCAGTAGGTTTTGGGACTGAGACAGGAAACCTGCGTGGAGGTAGCGGAGTGTGGGTAGAGTTCTTTGCAGTGGATGATAATTTGGAGGAAAGMCTTGAAGTAAGAGCTGCAAAGGGAAGTAAATAGTATGCCTAGTTAGTTGCTTTTCCTGCCAGCTCTCTTAGAATCTGTGTATTGTCTTCTCCTAACTTGTTATTTAATCCAGTACAAAAAGGCATACTAGTGGCTAGAAGCTGAAGCAAGATAAATAAGCCTAAGAATAGATGTAAGTGTTTAAAAGTGAGAGCAATTAATCAGTAGAACAGTGTACCTACAGCTGTAGTGGGTTGTCTGTCACTTGCAATCTTCCAATCAACAGTGGATGTGTTTCTAGGAGATATACTTAGCACAGAGCTTGATGCAGAGTTGACTAGATTAGAAACTATGGCCCATGTATACTGTCATCCCATGAGATGAAAATCTGTGAGCCTTTTGGGAAAAGATTCTCTAATTCATATTTCYCTTGGCTGATTGCTTCAGGTTCCCTAATTGACATTTATTTTAATTTTACCTAATGTCAATACTCTTGGGTAAAACTATCTGAAAGTGAAGCTTCATTCTTTCATCTGGATGAAAATAGGTAAATGTATCAAATGAATAATATCTAATATTAAAGAACCAATATACTGTGTTATCAAAGAGGCAGTTTTTAATACTAGATCCTGAAATTAGATAAGCATAGGCATATCTTTGTGTCCAGAGTTCATTGCCTTCAATTCTGCAGATCTGTTTGCTGGATCATTGTCTTGGTTTTCCTTCACAGTACTGAGAGGATTATAATTTGTGTCCAAAATGATGGAATTCACACCTCAAATAACATTGTGTATTAGGATGAACATGTGTATGGGGCCAGATCTGAAGGATCATAATACTGTGACTGAACCATAAAATGAAGGATGAAATTCATTTCACTAAGTGCAAATAAACATATTCAGGTGAAAAAATAACCTTCAGTGTGTGTGTATATATGTATATGAAGCAATGGCTCTAAATCAGCTATTCACACTCAGGGCAGTGATGGTGGAGACCTGTTTTCATATTAATTATGGGATAGCTGTGCTCCATATTGTGCCCAAGGCTCTGGTTCTTCAACAATGCAGACTGAAGGACTTAATGGAGCACAGTTTCTCTGCTTTCCTGCTTAAGCACATGTTTGTTTTGAAAGGCAAAGGTGTGTACCTAGATCTTGTTTGTGTACATAGCTGAGATGTGGTGAGGATTCTCACCAACACCTTGGAGCTAGAAGTGCTTCTTTTGGTCCCAGAGTTTAGACTTGCCTCTTATGGACGGTTTTCTGAAAACATCAGCTCGTTGCTCTGAAGTTGTCAGAGACCCAATAGAATGATTACAATGCTAATGTTATTTAGTTAAGTGCTACAGAAAAAAAGTAAATCWCATTATATCACTATAGGGTGCATGCACTTCCTGAATTTTCATTCAGTTTTGATCATCCCACCAAAGAATGAATAAAGCAGAGGAAGAAGCAGTACACTTTACAGAGAAGGATTAAACAGGGTGAGGTAGAAAAATAGAAGAGTTTTCCTATAAGGACAGACTAAGGCCCTTTAACTTGAAAAGAAATGACAGAATGGAGACTACATGAGAGCTAAGTCAAACCTTGAAGAGATGATTAGAGAATGATTATGCACTATTTCTCTCAATGTAAGAACCAAAGGGACCCAGGCTTAACGTGACTGAAATGAGTTGGGTTGTCTTTCCTCAAACCCCGCCCCCCCATAGTGTGTAAGAATTATGTTGTGTAACTCAATGCATGAGGTGATGTTGATACCTAAAAAATTTAGGAGAAAGTTTCATAGCTAACTATTAAATACAAAAGTCTCAATGGATTACCGAGATTACAAAATCCCTGAGTTACTGACCTTTGGAAGGCAGTAAGATACACAGAGGAGATCAAATTCTGGTTTTAGGACTCTGCATGGGCATTCACTACTGAGTGGTGGACTTAATGGATCTTTGGCTTGCAGTATGATCGTGCTTTTCCTCTTAACCAGGTAGCTTATTTTATGTGTATTGCAATCAGAAATGTTGTGCTGATTTATACCAAAAGAAGATCTATCCAATACAATATTTGCATCTATTAAAGCAAATTTTATCATTACTTAGTTATGTAACTGTTGTTTTCCCTTAATGCTTTTATAGTGAAATTTGTACTTAATATTTGTTTTTAATTACTAAGTTGAGTCTGTGCCCAAAGTAAGGTCTGTCACCTATTTTTGTCTTTAAGTTTCCATGTGAGATTTTTAAAGAGTTTACGTAAGAAAGCAAAAGCACAAAATTACTTACAATACATATGTGGTTTCTTTAGACTGTCCACACATGATAATAAGGACAGCACTGCAAATGTCGAATTAAAAGATCAGTTCTGTGTCTGGTATAAACCAACCCTACTATGTCGCCTTCAAGTAGCATGATGCCATTTTTCAGGACCTATTATCAGAAAGGGAGTAATAATGAATCCCTGTGCCAATCAACCCCACAGGCTTGAATAGAAAAAAGGAAAAGAGGAGGAACAAATTACATGGGTAAATACCTCTTTGATAATTTTTTTCCTAACCACAGAAGAAAGTTCTTCCATTTATAGTCGCTGATCATCTGCATTATCATGTTTACAATCCTTTTCACTTCCAGCAGTGTTGCTGCAGTGCTAACACACAATCATGCTTTGTCTCAAGGTAAGTCAGAAAAGGACAGAGCAAAGAAATAGAGGCCAAGCAAACCGAAATAATGAAGTAAATGTTTTGTGCCCTGTCCTGCATCTCACTGATCTTCCTTCACCAAAGCCAAGCTTGGTTGCAGTTTGAAGTGCTTAAAGGGATTGCTTCCCTCTTTTCTTTTGGAGCAACATAAATCCTTACTGTACATTTGTTCATCTGTGGGGGAAAAAACAGGTGCCATAATTTGTATGGTTCCAAATGTAAAACTCTGAAAACTTTGTAATGCAAATATTTTGAAAGAAACATAAGGCAAACATGAATGCTTATTTTCCTCTAATGAAAACAATATGCCTTTTTTTTGTGAAATGGAAATAGGTTCTAAATTATATTCCAAGTGAAGAGCTGCATTCCTTTAGTGACACATTATTCTTACTGCACACAGTGACTCTGAAGTTTCTGCGTTTCCAAAAAAATTTTGGCATACGTTCTTAAGTGTCATCCCAGCTGTATGTCTGCAATTTATGCTAAACKCCAGGATAATTTATAATCTGTTTCAAAGCCAATTGAAATCAATAGAAAAAAACATTGACTTTTAGGAGTTTTGCACCAGGCCTTTAAAGATCTTTTGGTTGTTGATTTTGTGTGTCAGCAACACTGTCCGACCCTTACAGGTCTGGTACACTACAAAGAAACAAACTTTCAGTATCTTCCTTCCGTAGTTAAGGAAATTAAAGCACCGCCAGATGAAGTGGTACACCAGCGGTCACTAGGCAGCCAGTAGAAAGAATAAACCTGATTCTGATGCCATAGTGCACCATACAGAGAAGTTTAATGCAGTCTTATTTTCTAAAATATTCCTTTGCACAATGGATGTGTCTAATACAATTAATATTTGCTGGTCCCTAGCTGTATTTATGAACAGTTTCATACCTGAAACATCTCAGCACCTCGAATACGGATGCTGCAGGTTGCTGTGTTCCAACACACACGTATTGGCCCAAATTCATAGAACAACATTCATTAAGACAATGGAGCTAAAGTCACTAGCTTGTAATGGCAGCTGCAGATAAATGAAGGGAATAGTAATCAGTGAGGTGAAACACAGCGATGATCGGTGTCTTTGCAATCTATAGTAGCATGCGTTGTCTGCACCTGTCTTTTCAATTTTTATCATATGTAAATACTTAGTGCATTAACAGAAAAAAGTGTTATAATTCTCTAGTTTGACAGTTCTCTTGTACCTTTAGACTTAAAAATAAAGTAGGGTATGCCTGAGATTTTTCTTACTCTCTAAAAAAAATCAATACAAGAAACAAAATCCCAACACATGTTACAGTTTTAAAGAAGCCCTTGACACTGGCAGCTGTTTACCTGTTGTGTTTCCTTCCCATAGTGATGAACCCTCCTGTGTTCTGCATAGCTGTTGGAATTTCTTTAATACACAGTATAAAGAAAGAACCTGTATGGAGCTGGGAAAAGATGCAGAATCAAGAACTTTAGCCTGTAGTGATGGTTCTTGTGATTAGTTCTTGGAGATCTATTTTTTCCAGAGTGGAAAGTGTCCCTTTCTCCAAAACCTCCCTCATCATTGTGCTGGCAGAACCAGCTCTAAGGATAAACAGTAATACAGCATAAGCAGAGCTGTTGTCTGCCCATTTTATGGTCAGTAGGATTTTTGAGAACTGAAATAAGGCCATCTGTGACCACTATTCACCAGTTCTGGTCTATGATTTTTGGTGGCTTGAGCTGGGTGGCTCTTGGCTTTCTGTGGACTCTTACTCCATATTTTGCTGCTTCTCCTCGTTATTTCCACAAGCTATATCAAAAATATTTCCTTTCCATGAAAGCTGTTCCTGTAGCTATATTAGGAATACTGTTTACTCACTATTGGAGAGTGACCTATGCATCTGTGAACAGAAGGTTAAGTGTTTCATAAAGCAGTGTGTCTATTAAGTAGTGCTTGCTGTGAAGAAAAAAAAAAAAAGAAGAAAAAAAAATTTGAACCTCTGCCAAAAGATGCAACTAACTACTCAAAYGTAACTTGATGGTCCTATTTGCATGGACCAAGGATCTAGCCCTGCTGTGTTTGTGTAGGTATTTATAAAATACTTATCTAGGAAAATTTTCACTTAATTTTTCAAAGTGACAGCTAGAGGATTTTAGCTACATAGGTCCTGTTAAAGTCAGTGTTGCTGATAATGTCCCAGGTAAAACATTGAACATATTAGAACTACAGAATATAATTATGTATCTCTGTACTGCACAGCCTACCTTTGACTGTTCAACCATTGCTTTTACGATGCAGCTAGCTAAAGATAATGCACAGTCATGAATGTAATGTCGTGCTGCTGTCAGGAAAACAAGCTGATGTCAATCGTCCGGGTGTGTTTGGACGTTTGTATACAGTAGTGGTATGTTTACTGTGGAGAAGAGTCAGACCTATTTAAATTTAACATTATGCCCATAAAGTTACTCGATCCGTGACAATCCATTTTTTTTATTTCTTTTGTAGTACCGATGGCATTGAAATTATGTTCTGAATTACATTTTTATACTTACAAAACTTCTAAAGTTGAAAATCAATGCAGGATTTGAGCTTTGGTGCGGTTATGAAGAATACAGCTCAGATGACTTAAATGAAATCTCCTCTTTGTAATTGTAGGTTATGTCTAGATTGCTGTTAATGTCTCCTACTACTTGAGATTTTTGAGTGTACAGGAAAAGTGAACGGTAAACAGTTGAACTCCTTCAAGAGGTGATAGTGGTGTAGTTTTTGTCAATTTAATATTACAATTGTTTCAGTTACACCTCAGATAATGTCTTTTCATTTACACTTGTTCATTCTGAATGCTTTTCTGTATTGAAAGCTACTCTGAAATTAAGCATATCCATTGTTCTTTCCTTTTTAATTCCTGCTTAGCAAATAGTAAGGAGACTAAGACTACTTATTTTCATATTGCAGAGAGAGTATTAGCGGGAAAGAACTTGCTTACTTGCAGCAGCTTTGGTGAAAGCTTAGCATGATCTTTCCTTGTACTCTAGGCTGCAATAGTGCAGGAGGGGATTACAGAGAAACTGTGCTAGGAAGAGAGATGTGTGAAGAAAAGTTACGTCAGGAGCAGGCATTGTGATATCTCCATTAACATCAAGCATCTTTTTACAGCAAGTACAGCCATTGCAGCCTACTGCTGGAGAAAAGGAGCAATAAAACTGAAAACCCAGAAAAACCCTGTGCTTTTGCCATCTCCCACCTCACAGCTGGCTTGTACGTTTGTGAAGTTGGGAATATCTTCTGTTGCTTTACAATGTTTGCCCATTGAATTCACTAAACTAGTTTTCCTTCTTCAAAGTAAAATGAATTTGCCTCTGGGAAAATAAACTGTGGGGTCTGAACTGAGATCCATTGTCATCAGCTGGAGAGCTCAGGAAGTTCCTAATTTAATGAACAAGCCTAAAATCCTTAGTAATTTCTGAAAATCTTTATATATGTATATATATACACACACATATATATTTGAAAATTGACTTCCATTCTATTATCCACAGAGCACACAGTCCAAACTGAGGCCAAGAGAAGGGTATAAGAGGTGGGTATGAAAACAAAACAGAGCACAATGGAAAGCATTTTCTAGCCTATTTGGAGTTATCCTAGTCTACCTACAGCCTAACTTTTTCCTTTATATATAGGTAAATTTTTAAACAGGTGTTTGAAAGAGATGAGTTGAAAGCTGTAAAGAGATGTTCAGAGCCTATTACGGGAGGAAGCACAATGGTGACTGTTAGAAAATTTTGTGAGTAGATACAGACTGCCATTATTGCCTGGACAGAGGTTTTGAAGTGACGTTTCCCTACCGAATGAAAAATTTTAAGTAAGACAGAAATAAATGATGAAGAGCCTTGAATTTGAAGACAAGTAGTTGTAATTGCCTTAGGCCAAGTACAGGCACACACATTTCCCAATATTTCTATATGGTTGGTGTAGTCTGAAATGTATTGGAGCAAAGTATAGTTAAGTTTTCTGAATGTGATTTTCTGTCACTTTTCAAGGGACTAGCCTAGAAAATACATTTCACATGAATAGATTGAGTTTCTCAGTTCCTCTATGCTTTTCTGTTTTTATCGACTTTGTACTAAAAATCTCCTTGTTTAGGGATATGAAAAGTGACAGCAGCAGCTGATTGGATGTTATTCCAAAAAAAAAAAAAAAAAAGGGGGGGGGGGGAATCAATGTCTCTGTGAAAACAGTATCCCTGGTTTGTACTCTGAAGCCAGGAATAGGCTGTTTGAATGATTTCTTAGTTCCTAATTATGTGCCAGTATTAATACCACAAACTCTGCTAGGATACCTTTCCACCAAGATGTGAGAAGGAAACATCTACTTTCACTGGTTGGAAGTGCGTCCTCCTTACACAGGAATGAACATACGTGTTTTCCAGAGAGATAGAGAGGTATACACTTCTTAGAAGTGGCCTCTCATACGTGCCAAGTGTCTAAGTTTTGAGTTGTTAGAAGAGTTCAGGGTGATCCACGCAGGAGGATAGGAACATAATGGTTGCTCTAATTCAGTGTTGTGTTCCAATAGTACCACTAACACCAGAGAGGGAGAAAAAAGCAAACAAATAAACCCCAACTCCAAACTACCAGTCCCTGTGCTACTAGCAACCTCTTTGAATATTTTGACCTTGGATGTATGCATCACAGAACCCAGCAATCTGAATTTCCATGATCCTTTTCTAAGCACTCCAGGCTGAGCCATTTCCATGACTTCGTAGGATATATCCAAGAATTATATACTTACGACTGTAACTTTGCAGGTTATATCCA
Source organism: Phoebastria nigripes (assembly GCA_035582835.1). Taxonomy (NCBI): domain Eukaryota; kingdom Metazoa; phylum Chordata; class Aves; order Procellariiformes; family Diomedeidae; genus Phoebastria; species Phoebastria nigripes. Next base: position 766,987 of record JAYKAV010002185.1, on the reverse strand, counting down.
GGAATTATACAGTTGTAATCATAAACAAAACAAGCTGTGTCACAGTTATTTCACTGCTCCCACCTGACATTGCTGGCTGATTATTGTTGGCTTGCTATGACCAAATTTTATTCAGGGATGGTTATTATTTATTTTTCTTTTCAGCAGTACTTGACAAATAACCCTTAGGAACAACAGGGTTTTATCATACTTGTTTGTTGTTTGAGGTCTGCATGTGTAGGACTAACGGGGAAGCGCAGGTCTCAGGCTTGTCGGTCATCTTACAATCCAAGTCTGACTGCAGATTGGCAGATCGTCATCTCCTAGACTAGAGGAAACTGCTTCTGGAGGTATGGCACGGGGAAAAAAGGGAACTGATCCTGACCTCTTTGTTTGAAAACACCTCTATAAAAATAATATATGAAATACACAAAATAGATAAAACATTTTACTGTTGTTTAATAAACTGGACACAGATTTTGCAGTGTACCACAAGGGTTTCGGGAACAAAGTATTATTTGGTCAAAAGTCATGTCAGACTGACAATAAAAGATGACTGAATACTATAGGCTTTTAAGTGTACACAGCATCGTTCAATGCATCTGCCCGTCAGCTAGGCAGGGCTGCTTACGTGTCTGTCTGTGAGGTTAACACGCAGCAGTTTTGTTACAACTTTAATGATCCTAAAGGCTGAAGGAGGGAAAAGAGCCCTCAAACCTTCCTGCAAGACAGTTCGTTTTGTGGCAAGCTTTTCAGCCCTGCAGCCTGCAGCGGGAAGAGCTAACCAGATGAAAACCTGGAGCAGTGATACACCTCACTTTCTTTCCACTCTCTTCCGTGCTACAAACTGATAGCCAAAGAGGTTCCTCCTTGCTCTTCCTCCTTTCCACGCGGCAGTCTGTTGCAAAATCAGATGGGCAACACCCGAAAGCCTGAAACTGTGGCCTGTTATTTTGGAGGCCTTAATACCTTGTATGTCCATTCTTGCTGTCCAGTGACACAACTGATGTGTTTGAGCATCTGTGAGACTGTTTGTGAAGTGCCACTGGGAAGGGGAACTTTCCCTATTAGCCAGCGTAGTACGATGCTGAACGCTGTAAAATATGTAGCCCAAGCACATAGAGAATAGGTATAGACCTAAAAATGTCCTTGGATCATCCCAAAGGGCCATCAAGACAACCAGAAACCTCTTGCGTAGATGTGCAGTTGTGAAGATTAATCACTGAATCAGCCAATTAGTGAATAAAGACTTAAAATTCTCTAGTATAAGGTGTTTGCTACACACCCCATATAATTTCTGTTAGTTGCTGGTATTTTTTGGCCTTTCTATAACTACACTTTTGGAAAGCACCTGCTATTGGCCCAACTTTTCTCCTGTTAAAAGCAAGTTAGACTTTCTGTGACAGTAGTAGGGAGAGAGGGTAATGGTACCATTCAGCCTGTTGAATTGTGTTATCTGCCCCTGCTGAGATTTTGGTGTGACAATGATGGGAAATGAATAGATTTTAAAACATAGTTCACAGATTACAGAAAGTGCAACAGATCGACCACTTCAATCCTTTTTCCCTCACCAGCGGAGCTGCTGAGAGGCAGGGCGGTAGCTGGAACAATGCTCAGGATTTGGCAATGCTTGGTGAACGAGAAGCTTAGAGAAACCGTCTGTTTGAATGTATAACTAGCCTAAGCAAGCAATACAAGTCTAAATTTACTTCTAAGCACTCCTCACAGCTGCAGAAAGCATCCAAGGTGGCTGTGATCCAGAAGAGGGGTCTGAGGGTGAGCTTCCCCTTCTGTTGGCATTTTCCAGCTTCTGCAACAGGCTGGGAGTAAGAATCAGACACCCACCCACCTTCCTGTTCTTTGTCCTTATCTCTCTTCTCAGATCTCTGAATATTACGTACTTGAAGCCAATGACACCTGGTTCCCCTTCTCTCTGCCTCTTCCAGAGATTTTTTTACTATTTTGTGGCCACATATTTCTCAGCGTGGGTTTTTTTTCYCTTTAATATCCATCAGCAACTGGAAGGAGCGGAGGAAGGACAACTGGGAGAGGGATTTGGGGAATGGGGGAACGAGAGGGAAGACTTGTTAGGATCAATTCCCTTATTTCAGCATGATCTTTTCATTTCATAGAAACATAAAATAGGAAAGGGCCACTGAAGCCATCTCATACACCCTGCTGCTCCAGCAGCATGAACTGCAGCTATGCTGTTCTTACCAGGTTTTTGTCAACCCAATTCTTGAAGGCTCCACGCTTCCCAGGCAATTGCTTTCAGTGCACCACAATCCTCACTGTCAGGAAGATTTTGCCCASTATACTACATATTGGTTATTCCTTATTGCAATCCAGGCTTGTTCCTTCTTGTCCTGGCCACTGTGATTACAGAAAATAGATCATGACTCTTTGTGTGGTACAATTTTATTTAAAGACTGTGTTTATGCTTCCACTTAATGCTCTTTTCTACGAATAAACACTTTTTTTATTTTACTCTTTCCATGTAGGCGATATTTTCTTTATTGCTTTCCTCAGCACTTGTACCAAATGGTCCACGTATTTCTTAAGATTTGGTTCTCAAACTAAGACATGCTTCCTCAGCTGAGAGGTACCAGTGCTGCTTGTACTTGCAGTTACTGAACTATTTTTGAATGGTATACCTCATTTCCACCATCATTTTGAATTTTACCACTATTGTCCAGTATGTTTACAACTAGATATTACTTGCCCAAATAATAATATTCTCTGTACTATCACTTTTATCTTTTGTGATGATATTAAGTTGTACCAGATCCAGGACAGACACATGAACAACTCCAGTTGATAAATTTTGATACAAATTACTCTCACTTGATGCAGAGGTCCAGCCAGCTTGGCACATATCTTTTCATAATTTCTTTTCTAGTCCATGTTTCCCAAACTCATTTATAAGAAGCAGCACTGAAAGTATTGTAAAGACAAGATGCAGTATTCACCATACTGTTCCTATCTTTTAGGTGTCTCTCCCTATCAGAYGAGGAATTAAGATTGGCTTTTGTTGACAGTTGCTAATCTTTTTTGTGTTCATATAACAGCTTATAAATAGTGTGTTTTGTTATTTGTTCCAGTACTTTTCCAGGAACAGAAGCTAAGCCGACTAGTCTTCCTGAACCTCGCTAATGGCTCTGTGATTGCTTCAGCCTGTATCCAAATACAGATTACATCTGGACCAGATACCCTCAGCTCTTACTAATATAAATAACATTATATAAATAGTATTCTCAATAAATTAGTATCTTTAGCTTCGAACCGCTTGCCAAACAAATTTAACATAGTCCACTTACTGAGAGAACAGGAAAACACTCTCTTGTGTTGTCTGAGCAGTTAGTATAACTACCAATAATTATAGTTACTATAATTACTAATATACAGTATAATTTTTAATTATAGGGTGATAACTATCAAAACTGACAGCAGTTTAAAAAAAATTTGTGCTTTCCATAATTTTACATGATGTCTTACTTATTTGAATGTAGTTTATTTTTGCACTTTACTGGACTGTAAAAATACAATGGTCAGCTATCATTTATTTTTACTTCACATGCAGCAATAGAGTTCTGTAGATCTTCATCTAAATCCAAAAGACTTTTATTAAATTATAAAATAAACGTCGTTCTATATTGCTAATACCAAGCATTGCAAATTTGTTTTTTTTTTTTTCCCCCCAAGCTTTAACGATCCATTGTATGCTTAGTTTTAGATGCTATAATGGTAATAACATCTACTTCTGGTATCCTGCTTTTCAGTATGTTATGATTTACAAAGAATATCAGTACCACTGTTCAAATTTTACAGCTAGAGAAACTGCGGCAAAGGAGGTTACCACAGACGGCAGGCCCCTTGTCTGTGGTTAGTTATAGTCGTATTCTCCAGCATCTTTGTCTATCCTATGGTGTCAACATCTTAACCCTGGGAACTAAATATTGAAAATGGTCTTTTATAACTCATAGTTGGTGACTTGAAAACAGCTTGTAAAGTAGTAATTGTCCTTCTGGCAAACGTTCCATGACAGAGAAAGTAGCAGCTCTTGCAAATGTAACTATTTGTGTGAATCCCATCCAAGTCTTCCATTTCTCCTGAGTGCTCTAAGAACACAAATCAATGAATCCAGCTCTTGTTAATCAGCCTTAAGATTGATGTTCAAAGCAGAGGGAGAAGAAGGAATTCTGTGTTTTAAATACTTTCTCTTGTGTGGTATTTACATACATGTAATAAAGGGGGCCTTGCAGGGACATGTTCCAATTAGTAACGCAGTTACTGGAAAACCACAAAGCCTCATAAAATATCGTAGCTGTATATAGTAATAAACGTTAGCAGGTATAGATGGGTGACAGACTGGCTGTGTCAGTCCAGACTAAAAGGTTTATTGATATTATGCAAGGATATATTGGTTTTGTGACTGGTAAATGGGAACATAATAAAATCCTGAGAAGTGGGGGGGGGGGGGAGCAAATGTTGGAAGTTAGGCCTATTGGCTAAAGAAAGATAGATCCTCCTTTCCCTTGTGTCACTATGTTACACTGTCTTATTTTTCCTTCTCATTTCTCTTCTTTCCCTCTGCGTTTTTAGCTGGCATTCATAGCTTTTTCTTTTGTAACAGTATTATGACTTTCTTATCTGAAAACCAGTTTCAGGCTATGCCAGTGTTTCAGCATAAGGAAATAGGCATCACCACCGCAGATAAAAGCTGCTTTCTAAATCTGTTTTTTTCTCTCTGTAACTGATTAAAATGAGGTAAGCTCAGATTTTAACAGTCCCACTTCATCCTAGTTAATTTTGTGTTCCCTTAGAAAGCACACTTCTTGTAATCTTTAATATCACTCTATCAAATGATAGTCAAAGGACACCTTTTGAAGACAGGAGGGGTACCCTGTGCAAATCCTCCCCATCAATAGGATAATGGAATATGTTGTAAAATGCACTAGTATTTTAAATATTTCAACCATTTTCCATTCTTTTTTTTATCTCCTAGGAAGATACCTTTTAACAAAGGTTGTTTAAACAGTCCAAACTCATAGTATTTAATGCCCCGAATCGAGATGAACTGTGGCAGAGTGGTAAGATGATGCTAACGTCTTTGATCCTCAGAGACAATTTGTTCTGTTGAGACAAATACATCAAATCGTATTATATGTTGTTCATACAAACTGCTTCACAGTGTGTTATGCTGGATGGAGTGGACTTGAGATGCTTGGATTTTATCCTCGTTTTTGCTGCTACTTTTGATGAAATCTTAACCAAGTCATCCATGTGCCTCAGTTTACCAACAGCTCTGTCATTTTGCTTTGCTACATTAATGCCTGTAAAATGTTTTGAAATAGTTGAGTAAAAGACTTTATGCACTACAAATGCTTAGTACTCTAAGCATTGAAGGGATGATACTTAGTCATGACTGCTCAGTATTTTAACTATAGATACGTTTAAAAAATATCATCTCTCATAGATCAAATACCATTAAGCTTTTTTGTGAAAGAGGTGGAGAACACAAATTTATCAATAAGTCAAAGGACAAAGGAGAAAGGAACGCTTTAGAAGGAAAGCGAGGGCATTTTGTCCGAGCTCAATTGTTGAACTTCTAGGAGGCGAGCATTAGGGTGTTGAAATGTAGAAAACTCTGAAGGGAAAACAAATTGTTTCATTTGTTGATGTTTGTGGGTTTTCATTTGTTTATTGAAACATACATATTGGATTCTTCAGAGTTAATGGCAAACATCTATCCTCAAGCAGCAAACCAGAGCTGTTTTGAGTGTGTGTTAGAGTATATCCTCGGTCATTTGACCCAAAGAAACCAAGGTGGCACAGCCCTTTGCAGAAAGATATCTCCGAGTCCTGGGCATATAGACTGTGCTAAATTCTTCCAGTTGCACTGCAGCTTGCAATTTCTTGGAAAAATGATGCTTTTTCAAAAAGGCTTGTTCTCATCCATTTACACCTTCTATCTGCTCATTCATTTACTCTTTCACATGTTATGTTGCTTCCCTAAACACATTGCTTCCTCTTTCTCCTCTGCAGTGCCTTTCTGTCACTGCTGTTTCCTTGTGAAATAGTTGGCAATTGGCAGCTCTGCTTGTATTAGCAGTTTTGAGACCGCTTCTCCTTATCTTCAGCTAACTATAAAATTGTCCTGGTTTTCCAACGAAGAGATTAGCTTGGGGTATCTGCAAAACCTGCTAAGAACAAGGTGGAGTCATTACTGTGTGAGATGCAGCCTCTCTGCACATCAGCAATTTGCCAGCCACTTGGAAAAAGTACTGTTTTATAGTACTTCACACAGTAAGAGACTGAAACTATCCTCTTGCTCTTCCAGAAGGTTTGCTTGCACCTCTTGATGTAAACCTGCTTGAGCTAGAAATGGTCACAGTCTTTACAGTTCGTCAGACCTCTGGATTTAGTTTAAGTTACTGTTAATTGCTGAGATCTTTGTCGGCTGATCCTTAGGCTTTTCGCTGCTTTTATATCTTAACAAAAGATTAACGATCCCATCCTTAAAAAAAAAAAAAAAGTCAAGATGTGTGGCTGATATTTGACTGTATGACTGGAGTCCTAGACTTCTAATAAAGGAAATTACTTCTTGCCCTTGACGTTTCACATTGACCTTTGTAGCTCTTGTTGCACTATTTCCACTCTTTGACAGTTTGAAAATGTTTGCAAGGGATGTAATTCCTCCTGCGTTAATGGTTCCTGTTTGCACCTGAATGATTCTGTGTAAATGTGCGAGGGGCAGAAGGCCTGAACTTCTTCCCATAACTCAGGCCTTTTTCCATAACTTAGGGGACTTCACCAAGAAATCTGACCCCTTACACTGCTGCCAGGATGGTTCTGAAAAGGTATCTGAACTAGATGGTAAAACTTTAAGGAGGAAGCCATTTGTTACTGCCAAGTGTTTTCTGTTCCCTGTTTCACCATCTGCTGGAAAATGGCTTTGGCTTGCTAGCCTTGTACGTTTCCCTTTTTTTGTCCTCCCAGGAAATATTTGCAGACTCTGGTCAGGGAGGCATATGAAAAGGGGAAAMTATTGGAATTGTGTATAGTCAGTAGATAATTGTTATAAACTGAGTCATGGTGAGATAGAAGAAGCTGCCGTTTTCCCTGTAAATAATATGACAAGATTTTATCTTAGTTAACAAGAAAGAATATATAGTTAAACAAAGAAGTTACTTCACTTAAATACAGTTTATTTGTGTATATATAGCCTCAAACAAATATTGGCTTTAAGATTACTTGATTTCATGCAGCCATTTCCTGGGAAAAGGAGCACTGTAACCTTTAAGGAAGAAAATTTATACAGTCGAGATACTTTTCAGCCTACTCTTCTCTCTCAGTATCAGTTAAGAAACATGGTTAGCAGATTCCTTTGTCAATAAACTATTATGCCACCAGGCTGCAACAAAGATGGAACAGGGAAAAAGACAAGGATATTTAAGTGGTGAGGGGTATTAGTCATATAGCCTTCTGCTCTATTCTTGTCTAAGATTGYATTCTGTGGGACTATTAGTCAACTGAATCAGCGGTAAAATGATGACTAGTGTGGTGACTGGACAAGCGTGAGGTAGTTTCATTGAAAGGTAAGTGGTGATAATGTACGTTTTTATGTGATGTTCTTCACGCAGAGATTCCTATTGTGTTTTCAGAGACTGCACTTTAGAGAGTTCCCTACAATGTTATAAAGACAATTAAAAATGTAATTAAGAAGATGGACTACTGAAAAAGAAAATAGTTAACAAGTAAAAGCACAATGAGGAGAAGAAATATTTCTGGTAAATAGATACAGGGAGGGAGAGGGAGTGAATGTTTTGTCAGAGAAATAGAAAAAGCATTCTTAAAAGTCAATCATAAGACGACTAGTATAGGGAGGGGGAAGAGTGAGTAACAGCAACTGAGGGAAATGGAGAAATAAGACTAGCGGAAACAACGAGGAGGGAGTGTGGGATTTTTTTTCCTTACTTGGGGTTTGAGTAATTATTTTTTTGGACCAATTAATCTTGTACATACTGGGTACACAAGAAACTTTCCCAACTCAGGTCAGAGATGGCATTTCATAACCAGTTCTCTCCTGCCTAGATGTCTGTCACCCAGACTCCTGTTTTTCCATTTGGGGATGAATCCTAACAATGTTTCAGGCTTTTAAAAGTCTATGTTTTTGAAAGGTCATTGAAAATTGCTTTCAATTTCTGGTATGCTCTCCTTATATAGATGTCAAAATCATTTTTGAGAAAATACGGTAGTTAAATGATCATAGTTAAAATGGTCTCACCTATGAAGAGTACCCTGGAGAAGACAGAGAAATTCTGATGAGCTGTGCAGGGGGGTTCTGTGCTAAATAAAGACACATGCTGAGCTAGTAGAAACAATGTCTTAAATGGCTAATCAGAGGTCTTAACTCTGTGAGTTGGAGAGGAGAATCTATAAAGTAGAAGCAAATTATTTGTGTCCTCTCGGGATCCACTGATTTAATTTGCAAATGGCAGATGTGTTACCTCCAGGCAGTAACACTCAGAGATGCTATCCTTTATCCCAGTAGGGACTTTCCCAGTGTGCAGGGGACATGCTGTCCCCCTGCACCAGACGACTGTGTAAGAACAGGGAACAGTGATGTTGCAGGAGGGTCATGAAGGCTCCTTGTGTGACGTTATGACTGTGTGTCCTGTGTTCACTGTCTAGAGACCATAGCCAAATGGCCCAAGACAGTATCAGAATGTCCTGGTTTCAGCTGGGATAGAGTTAATTTTTTTCCTAGTAGTTGGTATAGTGCTATGTTTTGGATTTAGTAGGAGAAGAATGTTGATAACACACTGATGTTTTTAGTTGTTGCTAAGTAGTCTACTAGTCAGGGACTTCTCAGCTTCCCATGCTCTGCCACGTGCACAAGAAGCTGGGAGGGAGCATAGCCRGGACAGCTGACCCAACTGGCCAATGGGGAATTCCATACCATGTGACGTCATGCTCAGCATATAAAGCTGGGGGAAGAAGAAGGAAGGGGGGACGTTTGGAGTGATGGCGTTTGTCTTCCCAAGTAACCGTTACGCGTGATGGAGCCCTGCTTTCCTGGAGATGGCTGAACACCTGCCTGCCGATGGGAAGCAGTGAACGAATTCCTTGTTTTGCTTTGCTTGCGTGCACGGCTTTTGCTTTCCCTATTAAACTGTCTTTATCTCAACCCATGAGTTTTCTCACTTTTACCCTTCCGATTCCCTCCCCCATCCCACCGGGGGGGAGTGAGCGAGYKGCTGTGTGGGGCTGAGTTGCTGGCTGGGGTTAAACCACGACACAGAAAAAGAAACTTTTTATGTAAACTTAGGAACTTTAGTTTTAGAATTAAACTAAATTTAATTAAATAAAACTAAATTTAAATTTAATTCGTCTGGTTACTGGCTCTGTGATGGGTGACACCATCCTTATTAGCTGCTCCCCTTCATTTCAGGCATTACCAGTGCTTTTGTTACTCGTTTTTTATGTATTCATCAATGAAAGGGTAAAAGTGTGGCAATTTTAAAAATTTATAAGCTTTAAGACCTGAAACGTACTTGTTGCTTTTCACCTTCAGAGTACATGGTATGCTTCTTCAATAGAATTAGAGGTGTGAATTTTCATGGGTGTACATCCATGACCTTAAGAAGCCTCCTACAAGGAGGACGTGTAGACAGAAGAAAAAATAAGGCCTGGGCTAGGAAAAGAGAAAATAAAGGGAAATGCAGAGAGGTTTTGTAGTAGATGAGCCACTATCAGTGACTCAGCAATAAAGTAGAAAGGATTAATTCTGGGTAAAATGGAAGGGGGAAACTTAGGAGGAAAATAATGTAACTCACTAAATTCTGAGTAAGGCTCTAGAGAGCAGTTTAAAATTTCTTACTGTAATTTGAACAGAAAAAAGAAGCCCAATTTTTCTGGCCAGAGCTGGTGAGAAGTATTCTGTGTCTAGTGTGCAAGAGCTATTTAACATGTACTCTAAAGTTTATAGAATAGAACGAGGGCATCAGGACACTGGAGTTGTATTCCCTGCTACTGACATACAGTGTAACCTTGAAAATGATTCTTGTTCCCTTCAGTGTCTGAATTTCTTAGTATAAGACAAATGGGAATTAGACTATTTGTCTTCCACAAAGCAGTATCATGAGGATTGGCTCATAAATGTTTGAGGACTACAGCAGCAAGAAGCAACTGGTGTGACACATGATGCATAAACTTTGTGCTGTTAGAGAGATTTCATGGGAGTATAGTAAGCTCAATTAGACTTAACAGCTATAGCTAGGAAAGGTGGTGTTGAGACATTACAAACACCTGTGGAGAGATTAAATTTTCCCTAAGAAATCTCATGTGAGTGTGTTCTTAGAGGAGAAAGTTCTTTAGGCAGTGATGGAAGTGTGCAATTAGTTTTAGGATGCTATTCTTCAAGAAAAAGGTAYGCTGGAGGTATCTGAAACCTTTGCCTACTTTGGTTGGTGAGAAAAGAGTTATGCTGAGGAGGAAGAGAAAGAATTTTTTTGACGGAAATTATGGACAGAGGGGTATTGGGTTTCTGATGGTAGATGCTACTTGAAAAGGAACCTTATTTGAGGATACTGCTTTAGGAAGTTTCCCAAAGGAAGTTGGGTTGATTTGTGCCAGAGACAAACTTGCTAGGCCTCAGTGGCCCTTAGTTCAGGGTAACAGTGTGCAGTTCTGTATCTTACCCTGTCGGGAAAAGCTAGTGGCAAATAGTCTTCTCTGTTGCCCTGAATTTGTAGCAACTTCTTCTAGATGGGTACTGAACTCTCTACTTCCAGATTTTTATGTGAACGTATTAAAGTTGAAGGAATAAAGCAGGCTTTCACCTTGCTGATTTGGCTGCAGATTGTGTATTTGGGTTTCTGTGTATGTAAATTGAACAGACAATTTATTCCCGCTGTTGATACTGTTAGATGTGTCATGCTGGTGCGTACTCGTGTGCCTGCTGGAAATGCTACTGTGGCGTGAGTCCTTGATGGCTTAACACTAGTGGTATCGCTGTTCAGCTTCCTATCACTGTACTCAGAAATCAAGTCTGTCAGTGAAAAGTAGCAGCACAAATATCAAAGTTCCTCAGTATACTAAACCTGGTAAACAACTATTTGGGATTCTTTTAGTCTCAAATCGTACTGCGTATTCAGGGCTCATAGAGGTGATTTCCTTGCCGCCCCCACCTTCTGCCACCCACATCCCTCCTGAGGAAGGGGAATTATGTACGCAACCTGTAATGCGTTAGACTCACCTCTAGCTTTTGTACTTCTGACGCGTGGTATAGTAGAGGCTGGAGATGTGAGCTCAGGTTTAGAGGCTAAACAAGCTTGAAGGGAGGTACAGCTTCTGCCAAAATACCCATCTATCATCCAGCTAGATTGCATCTTCCTTCTCCATTTAAGATAAACAGCAGCTTCCTCTTCAATCCCCAGTCCTGCAGTACGTGGGTGTCAGCTGATTCGCTCACTAGCACCAGAAAAAAATTCCCATTTTCTCTGTTTTTTCAGAGATGAAAAGGATTTGGCTTGAAGTTGGCACCTGTGCAGAGATGGGAAAATTGTATGATGTTTTCTTCTCTGTTCCTGTAGTGCAACTATTTATGATTTGCCATATCCCGACCCTTAAGAATTTCTTTTTTGTAAATGCACTTGAAAATTGTTCCAACATCTTCTGATGAACATAGGGATTTGGCAAGAGTTAACTATGTTCTGAAATGTCTGGACACAGTCACTTCTATAAAGGCATTCCTCCTTAGAGTAACTGCTTTGCAGAACTGACCCCGTCTGCTGTTTGTTTCTACTCTGTTTGGAAGATCCTTTTAATTTATAAGAGTCCAAATAGTTTTTAAGCTTGAATTTACTATGAAAAAAGCCTCAACCTGTTGAGTTTTTTAGTTCATTAGTACTAATTAGAACTCATTGTGCATTGTTATTGCACTTTTATGTTGCCATAAAAATCATTAAACCTCTACAGAATCACTCAACTGTACCCTAATATAAAAACTCAGCAGCAGTGCATATAAAATTAATATATTGCCAATCAGCTAGGAGTGGAACTGGGAGGTAATGGTTTTATTTTACTTTTGTACCTGTTTTCAGTCCAAAGCTACTAAAACAAAACATATGCAGAAATTAAGTTAAGTATGTAGAGGTTCGCTCCTAGGACCTTACGCAGTTAAGCACTCCTTTTGCGTGCAGAGCAGACCTGTTTCAGCTGTGCTTTTGTTCAGTATATTTTTGTCTTCAAATAGCCTAGCCTTTGCATTTGTGCAGTAGAGTCACATTTCTTCAAACTCTGTGCATATAATTTAATTTAAACACGTAGTATGTGGATGATTTTGTAAAATTTATGACATAGTGAGAGGATCAGGGTTCTAGGTATTGTTTGCTATGGGTGGCTCAGGTCTTGATTAGTATTTCCTGTCCAAAACAGTCAAATCAGTCTTAATTAAAATAATCATTAAATTAGTCGCTAGGGTTAATATGTCCCCTTACACTCAGTTATTTCTACTAAATTTAGGATTGTTAGTTCTGCAGACATCTCTCTCTCTTATTCAGAAAAGATATATTGAAAGATTTATTGTGATAATCAACAGTAGTCTTGAAAACAAATCTTCCACTTTTGTAGCACTGATCTATAACAAATACTTCCTTCCTGCTACAGGAAAATCATCTTATAATTTTGACCTGTACAGTATTAAGYAGTTATTTTTTAGAATGACTTCCTCTAGTGATACTGTGAAGGATTTATTGTTTTGTGTATGAATTAGGGCAGACAAGAGACCTCTGGTTGGATAGTTCACTTCCAGTCAAGAAGCGTATAAAACGTGCTGATTCCTTGCCTCTTTTAGTGGTTCTGTTTATTTTTCTGTTCAGAGGCATAGACATACAATTTGGTAAGAACTGGCATAAATAACATATCAGGCACAGAAATGCTATCTAGGGTTTTATAAGATAGGTCTTTTTTTTTAATCTGGAAATTTTAGTTGGAAAGGGGGAAAAAATATTTATATGTCAAGGATTTCTAGACTGGTTTGCCTAAATCCTGGGCAAAAAGTTGTATTTTTGTGGGTGTGAATTCTATGCAGTATGCTGAATGATTTTGAAGTATTCCAATTCTGCCACTTTACTTCCATGGCATACATCTGTGGAAAGTGCCTGTGCATATCTGTTCGTGTACTTGGCACGTATCTGATGCTTCTGTTAAGGCAGTCAGACAATCTTAAACAGGGTAATTCCTTTTGCAGCAAAGTCACTTAAAGATCTTTCCTCTTAGACATGGTATGTGATTATTCTGAAATACTTTTTGTCCAAACATCTGATATTGCAYATTTGTACAAAGCAATGAAATTTGAAACTGGTTTGTATTGTTCCAGTTTTTATGACCTTTTGGGCACTTTTACTATTTTTATTTTTGAAGGTGTTGTCACAGGGCAAGTGAAGGAGTATTTACCTAACATTCTAAGAAGAGCTTTTTGCATCTTGAGAAATGACAACAGTTGCTGGTTAATATGAAGAAATACTGTATAAAGGCCAGACTTGCAAAATATTGAAAGGTTATTAACTGTATCTTGTGTCTCTTCCTGCTGTTTTAGATCTTTTTTTTTTTTTTTCCCCTTKTTAAAACACACTCAAAGGATTGGAACTCTGTAGGGCTTATTTTGTGAGAGGGTGCGTGTGTCTTTCCTTCTCCAATTGTTGATTTTGCATACTAACTTATTGAAGCCAATATAAAAAAAACAAGTAGAAGTCTTAATATGGTAGAAGTATCTTTTAAAATTTATTTTTCTACAGAAAAGTGGCATAACATGATGGGTTTTTCCACTTCTATCCCCTAATAGCTCAACAAATATACTTTTTTAGAAAAGGTGGTATTTCTTTTTATTGCCAATCATCTGACATAAATCTTAGATCTGAAAATTAAGCTGAATCCTTCTGATTTCCCTCAGTGTTACCACCAGTAAAGGTGCTGGGAATAGGAAAATAGACCTTCTTTGCAGGTGTGATCCCAGTAACACCCCTGGGAAGTTCTCCTTTCTGGGTTCTGGCATTTGCAAATGGCTGGAACTTAAAGAACAAAGCGTTTGATCAGGGAATTCAGCTTGTGTTTCTGGGTATGTTAGTTCTGCAGTATGTGAAGTAGGAAAGCACGGTGGAAATCTATTGTTGTCCATTAAGTAAGCTTTTTGCACTTAAAATTACACTTGGAGAARACCTTTTGAATAGAAAGCTGTTATTATAATCTGATTTCTCTTTTGAGTAGACTTGTTCTTTAAATAGAAAATGAAATTTTGTTCCAACATCACTGAAAATGCAGTAGAGTACATTACAGKATTTTGTTATGTATGCGGGAAATCAGCATAGTAAATGTAATAAATTATGCATATCTTAAGGGAAATTCAGAGACAGAAGTTACAGAATTCATTTTGTAAAAGTGAGATATTGCAGTTGCTTTTTCTGGGACACTGTAGCTTACAAAATGGCATGGCTCCTAATCAGCTTTTGTGCATTATGAAACTATAATCCTTTGTACATCAAAATTATTCTACTGAGTGATAGAAAGCTAAGAAAATGAGGGAACTAGAATCTCGGTAAAAGGTTAGTAGTGTAGAAATTGATTGCACTGTTCACTTCTGGCCTGCAGGTTCAGCTGCATGTTTCCTGGTTACTACAACCTGAAAAGAGCTAATTCTCTTCAAATCCAAATATCAGAAGAGAAAAATCATGAAACTGATATTTCAGACAGCTGTTTGGCAGTGAGGAGGATGAGAGAGACAATAGTAGACTTACCACTCCCTTCCTACTCAAGGTGGAATTCCCTTCGTGCCTGTTAGGGTTTTCGGTTAGTACTGAGGTAACACTGCATTGTTGGGGAGGGTGCTTGGAAATGATGCTCAAATGCGTGGTGCTCACAAGAAGGCTCCCCACCTCCATTTCTGTTCTCTCCCCCTCCTGTGCCCCCGACCTAGTGGGAGAGGTTCCAGTCGCGCTCTCTCAGCAAGGACATCCATTAAATGTGAAGTGAATATGTACAGAAATTGTCTCACCAAGTCATTTATTTGATTTCTTATGACACTGAAGGGCAGTTAACATGCTGACTGATCTGGGGGTGATGGGTGTGGGCCTCAAGTAATAGCAATGAACATCTTGAATTATGCTTTAATAAGCATCAAATTTCAATGTATATATAATATAATGCCTTGGAGGAGGGTTTGTTGAGTCTTGAGATGGAGCTGTAATTCCATCAATGCAGACCCAGGGAGCTGTGCTGCCTGAGCGGAGAGACTTAGCTCTGTTGCCTCAGACTTGCTGTGGCGTGGCCTTGCCTCTCTCAGGAGATTTAATACTGCGTGCTTTTTTACTGCTTGTCTTATATGAATTTAAATTACCTTTTCCTTAATGAAAGCCCAAACAGTTGATGCAGTCTGTTGATTTAACATCTTTTTTTAGTGTTACACAGTAGGCTACTGGCTACTCTCAGGTGTATCAGGGATCTATTTCTGCTTGTTGGTACTCTGTGGAACAAGAAAAAGAAAACAGGCTGTGAACCCTCACCCCTGTGAATACCCCTTTTTGCTTGGTCTTTGTAGCAGATTCACAATTGCGCATCAAAGTAATTCAAATGTCAATATAAATCAAGGTGTGGTGGAACAGAGCATTTTACCGGTGATGATACAGCTGATGTTTTGTGCTGGTGCTGGGCACACCCTTGAAGGATTTCCTTTGGAATGGTTTTACTGAGGTGGGATGCGGGTCAACGAAGGTTGAAAGCAGGCTGGAAAACTCAGCAGTGAAATGGGGTCAAGAGGTACCAACCCGAAGAATTGAAGGTTGAGAAGAAGTATGGAAGCCGGATATATTTCAGTTTCCTGAATGTTGGAGGGCAGGTTCCCAGTTCCCTATTGCTACCAGTGAATGGCAGAGTCTGTCAACAGAATCTGTGGACTACGCTTTGTCTATGAACAAATGCTGAAACGCACCCTGCTCGGGGAGCAGTGTTTATATAGGCAAAGGCATTTGATGTTGTATGAGCATCCAAACTTCAGAAACCATTTGAGAGGAAAGCTGCTTCCTTCCCCGGCGCTCTTTGAGGCTGTTTGTGTGTTCAGTGAGGAGCCCTGAGACGCAAAAATGTTATCCTCCTTTGCCAACAGTAAAAACATTAAAGTCTTAGAAAATAATTTTGAAGCAATCGTTTTTAATTTTTAGAGGCTTTGTAAAACCTTCATTTTTTTAAAATAATCGTAAGAATAGTCCAGATCTTGGCTAACACAGCAGCGTTTCCTAGTTGGGCGAGGCTTGGGCTGTGAGGAGAGGAAAAGATCTTAATGTATTGCTGTGTGTTTGCTTAGCACTCCTCCCTTAGGCAGCATATGGATTTGTTTTTGTTTCTAACCCGTCTGCTTTTTTTTCCTTGTCTGGATGATCCTGTGAAGCTGGAATCCTCAGCAGCCCTGGCTCTGTGTTTTACTTCTGCTATCTAGGACACACTGGCTGATTTTGTTTTTTCTTTTTTTTTTTTTCTTTCTTTTTTTTTTTCCTCCCAACGTGCAAAAATAGCAAGTGGAAATTTTTATCTGTTAAAGTTACAACAATAGGGTGCAGTGCTCGGTCCCCAAGTCTGGCTTGGCAGAATCCCCACGCTTTTGGAGTCACAGCGTAATTTGAGCCAGATCAATGAAGAGATTATTAAATAACTGAGCTCTGCCATTTGAGAAGCTTCGCCTCTGAGGCACTTTTTACTTCCACCTCTGACTTTGGCAACACAAAAACAATCAATATTGACTCAAAAAATATAGGCAGTGAGAAAATATTTCTATTCCAGGGGATAACTGCAGAATGATCTCACTATTGTGATGCCTTGTTTAGTGAGCAGGTAGAACATTCCCAGTATTCTCTTTATTTGTGCAGATCCTCTTGCACTAAGTGTGGATGAAACTTTCAGCTCTGACTTCTACCTGTCATTTTAGATCATTTAATCTCGCTGTTCCTTTCTCTTACAGCTCTCTTTCTCCCACTAGTAATCTTCTTCCAAGTGTCCCACCAGTGCAAACTCCACCCCACTTGCTGGAGGACCCAGTTCCAAGGATGAGAAGAAATTCCCTCCTGAACACTTTTTGTCCTTGATTTCTCTCTTCAGACCAACGTGTCAGTAGCATATTGTACAAACCACCATCCGCTGGTAAGAGTTCCTACTGCTTGCTGACCTCCGCTAGACTCTAACTGGTGCTCAAAATGAAAAGTTGTGCTTCCAGTTAAGTCTTCCAAGTTGAAGTCTATACCCTTCAAAACAGTAGCTCTTAGGGAAGCATGCAGCTTCACTTCTAAAAGAGCTTTTTCGCAGTCCAAGTTATTTGCAAGCTACTTGCAAACAAGATTGCTACGGTAAAGCTCTGGTGATCCGCAGAGAGAAATACTAAAGGTCCCACTGCGTAAAAATTAGCAGCAGCAGTCTGTAAGAGTGCTGGTGGCAGCGCGAGGATCCAGGGAGAGAAGGGTGTTTTGCAATACAGAAGAGCTCTCTGAATAGTCCACCTTACTGCTGGCGCACGCTGAGCCCTGCTCGGTGCTACCTGGAGCACAAGGAGGAGAGCCAGGGCATGCGATAACTTTGCATGTTATCGGTTACCTAAATGAGTAAGTTGTTTTTATTTTATTAGTTAATAATTGTTCATGGATTTCATATTTTTAACAGTCTTAACAGTTTTTTTTTCCTGAGAAAAAATTATTAGTCTCTTGGGCTTTCCCTGAAGATACTGCAGTCTGTTCTAGTGCTTCTAAAAATTCAGATCGCATCCTATTTCATCCATTTTTTTAATGAGGAGGTGTGCTGTATATTTCTTGTCTGCCTTTTCCTTTCTCTATTTTGACTAAAACTTTAAAAGTTCATTACCAGACAATAAGAAGTAAAAAACAGGGAATTGAAAAATTTGGACTACGTCACCTAGTCTTGATGGGACTAAGGTGGACTGAAAAGGTTCAGACAGAATGGGTCAAACTTGTTTTGCTCTTCAAAACAATGGGTACTGTTATAATTTTTCTATTTTTGAGTTGTTTTACTGATGATGGTAATACTTCATTGGCAAACCTTGCAGCAGTGTCACTAGACATTCAAGACTTGGCAGGAGTTTGCGTGTCGGTATCTCAAGAGATATAACATACACTTCTGGTCTTTCCCTTTACACCCTCGAAAAAACTCTTAGTATTGTTACATTCAACCACACAGTCCACTATATACTTTGCTCCAAATAATATAATTTTTTGGTCTTCCTTAAATCTACACTTTCAGTTTACTCTGTTTCTTTTGCTCTGACTCCAGTCTTTCAAACAACATGTGAAGAGTACAACGGAGGTCATCTGTTGTACAGTTTTTGAGCTGGTTTGGATTTTTTTTTTTTTTTTTTTNTTTTTTTTTTTTTTTTTTTTTTTCCTATGGACATAGAGTTCCATGTGAAATGTGAATCTTATCAAGTTGCTGTTTTCTGAAGAACTGAATCTCTCTTTGCATGCAGATGTTCTCTCCTGTTGAGACAGCCACACTGGGGTAGAGTTGAGCAGGCAAGAATAAGGTAGAAGTCCAGCTGGTTGTTTTATTTTGGGATGGTTTCTTTAGCCTGTTATTCTGTCAATCGCATTTACAAGGTGACCTCACTAGTGGTTTTTACAGACACAGCAAACTATTGTTCAGGGGTGGGAGTGAACAAACAGCCTGGGTGGGGGTGACAGCAGCTTGTCAAAGTGGCGCTGTCACAGGAGAAGTACCTGTGTCCATAAACTTCATTGCGTGACACCACAGCCAGCTTCTGCTATTGAAGGTCATGAGTGCACAACACTTCCTTGCCAGCTTGCTACTACATGGGGGATTTACTAATGAATACCTACTGTCAGCAGGAATATGTGTTTTTCAAAGTACTTACAGAGTAATATCCTGGAGTATATTTGGGGTTTTATGCTACTTTTATTTTTCCTCTTGTTGACATTGTTGKGTTTTTCAGATCAGTAGACGTTTCGGAGTGTAGGTGTGAAATTACCAGCCAACACCAGAATATTTGTTTTTATGCTGGGAAAATCCTTCATCTGTAAGTCTTTATTTTTTTTATTAGTTACTGGTAACGCGACTGAATTCTTTTTTTCTCCTGCAGTGATTTCACTGTTGTCTTGCCTTTAACTCAAAAACAAAACAAAAAGCACAGCTGTTTAGGAAAGCTCTGGTTAAAAAAGACTGGCTTAAAGAAAATGAGGCAGCAAAGGCTTAGCGTTGTGAAAGTTATTCAATGATGGATACAAAACCAGGGATATCTATTTAAGAGGGAAGCAGAAAACATAATTTCTGCATGCACACTGCATTGTCCCTATTTGTGTTCCTCTGTACAGGCTGCTAAATGTTTGTGAAGTACAAACTGTCCCTAATGAGCATGTTTTGCTTTCTGCAGTGCAGACTTGGAAAATCCTGTAGACTCGCTGCCTGCGTTGGCAAAGCACCTCCTGATTTCTGCTGAAATATCTTTTAGCTGACATCTTCATTCTGTATTTTTCAAAGGGTTCTTCTGTGTACTGAAAGTCAAAACAAAAGTAGGAAGAGAAAAATCTTCATGAAAACAGCATTGTTTTTCAGTTTCCTGATGGATAGAGGTTCTTCACAAGTGTCTGCAGCAATTTCACATTTCCAGTCTGGGGTATATTTTCAAGATAGGGCTGAATGACCTGTACCTTTAAATTTTGTTCACTCTCAAAAGAAAAACAAGGGCTTAATGAGTCTAGCAGGTAATTGGGACACACAGTTGACAATTAAACATTCGAATATTGGAAGCATTTCACCTCTGAGAGCAAGGATCTAAAATTACTGGTGTGCGTGTTTGGAGTGTATGGTAGTGGGGAGGAGTGAGAACGTTAGGGAAATACTCACGAGTTGTCCCCATTAGTACAGTGCAGTAAAGACATGGCAATTTCCTTTGTACAAGGTCCATTGCAAGCAATTAACTTCACTGTGCTGTCGATCTGGTCTGTAAGTATAATTTTGGCTTAGGTAGATGGTACTACTTTTCTAACAATAATGCAGTATTTAGTTAAAAACATTGCAAGACTGTGGCTTTGGAGTGTCTCAGTAAATGCAGGTCTTTTTTGTCAAATGCTTGAGGAAACTAATGGCTTAATTAACTGCATCAGTTACACCAGCTATCCTGTTCTTATTCAGAAATGTCTTGCATTATGTATGCCRTAACAGCACTAGTACTGGTTATTTTGCAACCAGACCTGTTTGGCAAACTAGTGCAACTAGTACCAGCCCCGTTTTGCAGACTTAACTAGCCACTTTGAGCTTGCAAGTGGTCATGAAAATCGACATGAACAATAGGTCAAGGCAAACTTCTTGACTTAAAGGTGCTTGACTTCAAATGGCCAAAAAGATAACAAGCATGTTTACTTTGAATGTAAGCAAAAAATAGTTAAATAATTTCCACAGAATATTATATATCTCAGCAGATATAATAATATGCTAAGCTTAGTGTAAGGGCTTTTTTTTTTTTTTTTAATGCAGTATTATCATTGGAAGAGTATCAGAAAATTATTGGAGGATAATAATCAATATATCCTTTTACCTCCATAGTTTCTCTAAAGCTCGGTGTTTGTTCTTTACTAGTAAAAGAACATATGTATTTCTGCTGCCAGGACACAGGATATTGTTAATATTGGACCTTCTGAAAGTATTATGTTCACCTTGGTCTGTTGCAAGTTAATCGTAGTGGTAGTGGTGTTTACCATTTTTGGTACTTCCTCCTTTCTCCCTTCCTTTACATTATCTAATATACTTAAGTCTCCTCTGTGAGTTTAAGTGATAAATATTTTCTCCTTGCTTTTTGTGAATGCTCAAGAAGTTGCTAAGAGCCTTCATACCTATGCTCGTACAAACCAAGAAGCTTCCATCTCTTTCCATCTCCAGGAAGCCTTGAGGTGGAACTTACTATTCATTTAAAAAAACTTACCACCCCTGATGAYTGAGCTACTTAAATGACATTGTTTTGTTCCTGTGTTAGTAAAGTCCAATAGCCATAATTTTTCTATGCAGATAAAAAATCCAACAAAGAGGTTTTAACTGTCATTAGCACTATTTCTCAGTTGTATTTAGAAAATGTGTGATGCATGCCTCCCTCTTAATATGTTTCTGATTTTAGTGCTTAATACATTTCTTAGGAAACGAAGACAACTTGCTGTAGCTAAATAAGATATTCTGTAAGCTGGTGTTTAATTCTTTGACTGAGCCCTGCTCTATAGTAGAAAAGCAGGGAAACTTAAGTATTGGATTCAAGCTGTTGAGAACTCGAGTCTCTCCAGTCTATTACTATGTGCAGTTATGTAAGTTCTGACGAGCTGCGTTTGCTTACGTATAAAACTCTTCACATCTCTTTTTCTAGCAAAGCTATTTAGAGATCTGTAGTGTGACAAAATCTCCTTTCTCAATAACAATAAATATTCAGAAAGGAGCCACGCTTTGTGTGTTCACATTAACTGTAAGCGTTCTTTATAGCACATAGCAATAAAAAGAACAGCCTGGCTTCCAACTTGCTAAAGGGCACTGAGAGGAGAGGAAGCAAAAACACACTTCTAAATGAAAACCAGTTAGCTGGAACAATCTTGTTGATGGTTTGACTATTAGTCCTCGTGTCAGCTGCAGAATGCACTTTCTGCCCTGAGCCTCCTTGCAGGCCTGGTTAACCTTTAGTTGCTGTGCATCAGACACTTCAGGAAAGTTACTGGAAAAACAGCTTGCAAAATATTTGCGCTTTGGAATTTTATAGCAATGTGTGTACAGAAATTCTGTATGATTCCCACTACTTGTGGTATATATTACAGTAGTATTTTAACAACAGTAGTAGTTTGCAGTAGCTTCAGAATTTGTTTTTTTTGTGTCCTCAGTTGTTAGCTATGTAAGAGGCAGACTGTTTTTTGCCACTCTTCAAATGTCTCTTTTAACGTTTTACATTTTGATTGACAAAAAAAAAAAAAAGCTCTTCCACTTGCTTGAATGTTTTCTAGGGAGTGAAAAAAGATCTGTGCTTTGATGTGTTGTGAATGGGCTGATGTGAGCTTGGGGGATTAGCGTCTGAGTTGCTGGGCTCACCATCTGGGAGAATAATTTAATTTATTTTCGTTTTTAAGAAAGGACTGCAAAAGACCTTGAGGTCAGAGCAGCTTGAGAGAAGTATTCACCGGGAGCCCAACTGAAAGAACCTCTGGCATTCTAGTTTTATTTACAGGCTGTATTTCAAAACAAATTTAATGGAGTCCAGATCCTCAGTGCATATATATCTGCTGATAAAGTTAACAGTATTAAAAATCTCCACAGCAAACTTTGTCCCAGTGAAGTAGAAGCTCTTGCCTTCCAGAGCTCCATGTGCCGGCTCGTAGACAGTAGGAGGCTCGAGAGAGAGGGGCCTTTCTGTCTCTCCCCCTTCTTGCTTCTGAGTTTGTTTAAAGTAATGAGGCCAGCTGTCCTGTCTAAATGAATCAACACTCAGGTTCAGCTATTTTCCTTCAGTTAGACTCCAGGGAGAGGAATTCTTTGGTACTCATCAGGAGTTTTGTTTCCTGAAATTCATGAAAACTGGCTCATATCTGGGTCACAATTTAGGGTAAATCCACACATCGTACTAGAAGTTAGTACAGTTCCCTGTGTAACTTGCAGTGGTTTTACACAGGTAGGTGGAAGGGATCTGGCTCTCCTAGCCAAAAAGCACTTTTTCATGTAACCCCAAAGGGACTACATAGCTTAACATTTTACTATAAAAATATGTATTCTGTCAGAAATTCACTTTGACTCAGCAGATGCTAATACACATAAAATACTGTTGCTTCTCCTCTTACCTAGTTTATTAAGCTTAGTAGTTGTGTTTGATTACATTGCTGTAGTAATTATTTACTAAGTTACATGACTAGTTCAGAATTCTCTCCAACAAGTATTCTGGTAGTGAACCCTCCTTCTGTATTCTCTGAAAAACCTGGCTTGAATGTTAAGGATTGTCCCTCTGTCTTCTAAAATGGAAAAGAAGCAAATCAGGTATATAACATGAATTGAAGTGATGCTAAGTTTGTCCAAGCTCTTTCTTGCTCTGGTCATCCTGATGGGAGATTACGCTTTGTTAGAAAATAGGAGTATGGGAATAATGCTGCAGATGCTGTAGAGGATACTCGGACATCTCACTATAAACTCAATGGCACTGTCTATCCTGAGAAAGTCCCCCTGTTCTAAGATGTCTAGGTACTAGCTCCCCATGGGAATCTCTGCATGCCTGCAACAAAGCTTATGGGTAAGCTGTTTCGTTTACTCACACGTAGATGAGAGAGATCCATGTAGTCCAACCTGAAACAAGTACAAAAGGAGAACAAAATAAACAAAAAAAACGTAGATGAAGTAACTAGTTAGGCTGCAAATGAGTTGAATACAGCTGTTGTGTTTTCAATAGCCTGCTAGACTAGAATGGGACAGGATGGTGAGCGCTGGATGATCTGGTCAACAAATCTGAATTTTTCCCACTGTGGTTGAAGTCTCTCTTGCCTATTTTGTACTAGAGGATATTTCTGAAGGCCTTTACAATTTTGGGAAAACTTGGGACAGTGAACTTGAACAGGAAAAAGAAGTGATGACATACAGCAAGTGCCTAGGAGACGGCTATTAGATTTTTGTTCCAAGACTTGTAAATGTTGAATGTGGTATGAATAGAAACGGCAAGATGATGCCCCAGTTCTTTAAGAGCATGGAAGGTCAGTGCACGGTCTTCAGTTCTCGCTTCCCAGTTTTGTCCCTGGTGCAGTCTGCCTTTAGTAGGAGGTGGAAGACTAACTTCTGAAACAAGAGTGTGTGTGTCTGTATGGATAAACAAACATACCAGGTATTGCAGGGGGACGGGAAATTAAAAAAAAAAAAAAATCTGAAAATTACTTGGGTGGCAGTTCTGCTCAACTTGTAAAATCAAGATCTGCGACTGGGAATCCTGCTTTGTGCTTCAGAAATCCACGGGAGAGCCAGAACAAGCACTTTAGTTTCCAAAGTGAGATTGTGGCACAACGTTGAGATAATTCCCTAGAGTAGCTGGAAGTGGTGGGGAGGAGGGCAGTGATCACAACCATACTGTTCAGCTCTCGGAGCATCCCAGAGCGACACCAGGTTTGTGACGTCGCTCGGTGCGTGCACAGCGATGCTGTCGTGATGAGTCACGAATGCAGTGCTGTGATGGGAATGTCACAGTGCTGTTTTGCTTTATTCACCCTTGTGAATAAGCCACCCTATGTTGTGGTGGCTGTTGCTACTTTCATTTTTATTAATGGATCTCTCACATTAATTAACACAGCTTCAAGATAGTGTAGAAGACTAGGAAGTCGATAGTGCTCACTGGGCAGTGCTGTGGAGTTGCCTGTGTGTGGTTAACAGTCTGCTTAGCATACACTGAAGTAAAAAAAACACGCTTGCTATATTTACTAATTGCCTTCTGGAGAAACATAGTTAATGATACTTTTACACATTTTACTGTAACATTAGTTAGTGGAATCAATTAAGAATTATAGACAGATTATACTATTTATTACCACAGGAAAACAGTTATCAGTGAACAGACCATTCAGCGACCTGAAATTAAGATACCGTTCTTCATTTTGTTTGAACTGATATATTTTACATCCTATCAGTATCAAAGGGAGAAGAAATATAATGTCTATCACGTCTCCCAAGGAGAGTTTACTGAATATCAAACGAATACTTCTCATCAAACAGTGGATCTGATCTAAACGTGAATTTATCAGTTAAGTGTATTTTGTCCAGTCTGGTAGAACTATTTCAATTTTGGCATCAGCCCTCAATATTGAGAAGAGATCATATAATACTTCCAGGAAAATACCATGGAACATTCTGTTCGCAGATCACTTGTTTGTGTGGTAGCTAGTGAAAAAAGCAGTAAGAGACAGGTTTGTGGAGAAGAGCTGGAGCGAAGGAATGTGGGAGCGGGGAGCAGGGAGCAACGAACAAGTGCATGGGGAGAGTTTAAAGGAAGGTAAAATAAGTACTAGAGGGACTTACATAGATGATGAAGCAAACTCACAGATACTGGGGAAAAAACAAACAAAAATTAACAAATTTAGCTTCTAGAAAGAGGGAGAAAACAGAAAATATTAACTCTATTAGAGAAGCGGAGGAGAAGATCGGAAATGAGTAACAAGAATAAAGGAAGGAGACTGGGGAAGGGGGATGAGAGGTTTGCTGGAGCTGGATAAGTAAAGAAATGGCTATTTGGGAGTTATTGTCGTGTGACCCAGTGTGTAACATCAATACAACTGGGTCATAAAAAGCTAAGTTATCTGTAGTCATAACTAAACTAGCTCTTAAGTAGCAAGGTCAGATACCTCTTCTGAAATACCAGCATTTGTGTTTATCCTGGTGATCTTTCGGTGATGTTGAGGTTTATGCAGCCTCTGCTACACTATCCACATCCCCAAAAGCTCCAAAAATCTGACCAAATGTATTGCGAAAAGAAAGTGGCTTCTCTCCCTCTCATTCCCCTCCACCCCTGCAATGTCCGAGCATGTTGGGTGAGCAGGCTTTGGGTGTGAGGCTATGTGGGGAATGATAGCAATACAAATCATCTCCCCTCCCTCCCCTTCCCAAAAGCCTGTGTAGCTTTAGCTCCGATCCAGTTCACCGGGTGGCTGCACAAGCGCTTGCAGCGGTGTAAGGGTGGGGATGAGTAATGGGGTGAATGACAGTGTTCCTAATAGTAGTGGGTGCAAGTTTATGCCATCATAAAATATACACGCGTCTGTAGCCTCAATCAGTGATTTAGAAGGAAGGATTGACTTGGTGGGATTTTTTGAAAGTTCTCATCAGGGTTTTGTTGGTTTTTTTTTCTGGAGTAAGAAGTTAGACAGAAGTTGAGTCATGGAGAAAAGCTGTGGAAATAGCCAATTTCCGTTCTGAATGCCAGTGTTATGCCATCACAAATCTGAAAACTCTGGAAAACATTAAGAGCAGTTTTGTGTCATAATTCATTTTCTGCTCATTTCCTGATATTTTTGCAAAGGACACTAGTTTTTCCAGAGCGGTCCAGGAAAATGCAAGCCTGGCCCAGAACTTTCTCAAGAGATCCATTTTTTTCTATGCTTGCATGGGTAATAACAAGAAATCAATCTGATCTGTCTAGACTACACTTCCAGTGTGAATTCTAGAATAAAGCAGAAGTTTGTAAAGATTAAGGAGCACTCATTTATATAATCTTTTAGTTAAAGTTGGGGTTTTTTTTGGTGAAACATCCTATGTATATTTTTTACATATGGTCCTCACAAATATTAACCTGTAACATGCTTATCAGACTGTTTTCAGATTCTAACTCTCCATTTTAGCCTTAAAAGTTTTACGTGGTCATTTGGCATTAGCAATTAATTATATGTTAACTGGATGTAAGCTCCAACTTAAATAAAAAGCTGCATAGAAAGAGCCGAATGCACTGTGCCACAGGATGTTTGATTGGTCCAGGAAACCTCTGCATCTCGGGCACCATCCATGTACACTGCTTGCTTATGGCTACCAAACACTCTTAGGTATCTCATAAGTTAACTTTGTTGCTAAAGTGAAAATTCCAGGTTTTATAAAACATGCAAGAATGACAGCCTTGGAAAATATGACTGTACCAAACAAAAGGCACTTGTCTTCATTTCAAAGACCCTTCATGCCCAATCCCTGCTTTACCTATAATTCTCTCACGCTGTTCAGCTTTTCAGGTCTGGCCTCTAATTGGCCTCTTATGTCCTCGTTTATCACCTACTTGTTATGTTTTCTGATAAGCACCTTCTAGTTTTCTTCCACTATCTTATTACCTCCTTCAAATCCTTCCTTAAGTTTGCTTTTTTTCTGTGATGCTTATAAAAATTTCACTGAGATCATACTCTGCTATGCTGGCAGTATTAATTTAATTTTTTCTTGTGACACAGTATTTAGCACAGTTGGGTCACAAATTATCACCCATAAGTATTCCAAGAATGCAGAGTAGCGGACTTGAAATATATATTATTTCTAATTTTAATTTTCATTTTGGCTTAAGTGTGATCACTTGCAGCTGTCATCATCTGAGCGAAACGTGTTGGGTTTCACCTGCAGAGTCCTGTCTCAAAAGACTGAACCCRGGACCCCAAGCCAGCTCAAGGCTTACTGCCCCTGGGGTAGTAAAATTCACGTTTGTGGTGTAAGTGGAATAGATGGACAGAGCAAACATTGACCGGGGTTAGAGACATAAATCGATTAGGAATGAGTCCGTAGGGATTTGGGAGACAGGTAAGGAGTTGGAGAGAGACGGTCTGTTGCTGTGGCAGCCAAGAGAAAGGGGACTTTGGAGGAGTTAGTGTAGTTTGCACAATGCTGGTAAAGCAAGGGCTGTCAGGGTTTGTCTGTGTGAGACTGTGGGGAAGGTTATAGTAGTTTCAAGAGGTTTAGAATGAGAAGAATGAGCAGATGGTTCTGAAGACTGCGTATGAGGCTGAGGGCTCCCTTCCCCACACCCTTCACCTAGCCTGCTTTCCTCCAGAAAGCTGTCAGAGGACGGAGAAACTTTTCTTTGCAGAAGCCTCCAACCCTTACTTTTGTAAGCCTTTCTGTCTCTCCAACACCTATGAGCTGCTGCCCCATCAGTGGGGAAGGACAACTGGAGCATTTTCTGTTGTGGAAAGAGAAAGGACATGGACRTGACAAGAACAGGAGAAAAACCTTGAATCTTGCTTTTCCTGGTGCTACTGAGAGAAGCGATTTCTAAGCAAACGGCGTGTGCTTTTATATACCTTGAAGAACTGAAGACCTTCATGGTTTGTGCAATTCCAGATCTTATGTTAAAAAGGATTTTTTATTTTAGTCCTGTACTCTAAGTAGAGTTCATTTTTACCTCTCTCAACCTGTAATTTTACCTTTCAGACCAGTAACTCCAGAATAGGAGGCTGAAGTGGTAGATTATGGATTAGGATCACTGATGAGCAAACTTCTTGAACAGAAATCTGTGGACAAAGGTCCCTTTCTGTAGTGGTAAGCTCTGCTGCTGAAATCTGACTCGAACTTCTGAAGCAAACTCGTTTGGATGGTGAGCACAGGAAATGCTACTGCTGCAATGTTTCCTATTTACTTGCATTCTAACTAGGAATGTCTGCTTTATGTATTCTTAACGTACGTTAACCTCTCTGCTGCAGTTCTTGCCAAGAAACTGTCACAAAGGTATTTAGCAAACGAAACTGCATAGGAAACGTTCCTGTTGTACTGGAGTGCCTGGAGTAACTAATTGGGCATGTGTAACAGGAGGGTGAAGATAAATAAAGCTACATATGTACAGTGTTTAGGTAAAGTGCATGATATTTTGCATCATAATTATAATCCTTTTAGATGTTAGTGATCTCCAGAAAGGGACAATAAAAAAATCAGCTAAACAAGCAAATGATGGAAACGTAGTCCAGCATGAGCCTTCTCGGAGGCCCAGTGTTAACAACACRAGGCAGAATCATGCAAGACTGTTGTTGCAAGTATCCAAAGTAGGATTGATTCTTTCTTTCTTTTTGGGTGTGTGCACACTTGTACTCTACATAGTGTTTGTTTCTTTTCGCCTTCTCCAGTCAGGCATCCTGCCTCCCACCCCCTGGCTCTGAACTGGCAGGAAAAGTTGCCATTTCATTGGAAAACAGCTCTGTGTTTGCAGGGTATGCTGTTTAATGTGATTTTCTCCAAATAAAGGAAAGCATTAATTCCTGCTGAAAGTGACTTGGTTTTGCCCATCCAGCTCAGTAGCGAGGTGTGTTTTCTGAGAAGCGAATGGATGCAGAAGAAGGGCTTTGGATATCATCTTTAAGCAGGAGCAGCATTTCCAGGCAGGGCCGTCGGGCTGGGGAGACCTGCACAGCATGTGCAGCACAACAGCGGTGGCTTTATGCAGGGAGCAGCAGGGCAGAGGGGAAAATGGCCTAGTCGATAGCACATCAGGTCATGTTTCAAATAGAGTTTGGATATACAAAGTGGATTAGAGCAGAAAGTCTCAGATCTTATATCTATTTCTCCCTCCAGTAAATAGTTTTGTTATAAATTGTAGATGATTTCCCTTCCCTTTCCTTGTCCCTGGACTACGTATTCTTCCAGGCATGCAAGGGATTTTTGTTTTCTTTAATTTGGAAAGTCTCTCTGAGCTCAGGAATGCTGCTTGGCACAGGAAGCACAGTAACAGTCAAGAGAGATTGAACTGTTATCCTTACAAAGAGAATTAAAAAATAATATGCGTGCTGTTGTATTTAACACTTTGTGGTGTCTGCCTCTTGTTTAACTGAGATCACAAGTATGAAGTAAGTGCCCGGTAAGGTAATATAAACCAGTGATTTCCCAAAAGGCAGAGCAAAGGAGTGTGTGTGGTCTTGTAACTTTTATTGTTAAGTTTAAATTACAAAATAGATTTACAATAATGCTGTTTTTCATTCCAGATACTAAAACGTTTCATCATTGTAGCTTTAATATTGTGAGTGTTGGCCAATATTGCACTTCCAACAAGAGAATCATAAACAAGTAGAAATAAAATAGGAATTAAATTGTAGATTGAGAAAAATTGTATGCTTGATGTGTATGTATACATATACAGAGTCAGTCTCAGCTTGTCTGCATCACCATAGGTTCATTGAAATGCGCATAACCACCTGCCTTTACTTACGATTTTAATACATGTCTATAACTAATTGTGCAATTTTAGAGCTGCTTGGGACAATACCAAAATAAATGTATTTCCATGAGTGCTAGGCCAAAGACAAAACCAATCTCACAAAAGCAAGATAAGAAAGCAAATCGAAGACTACATAGTAATATGGACACGATTTAATTACTAATCTCAGCAGAAGAGATTTATAACTGTTCATATGCCTTAAAAGGAAGGATCTGGTGAAAAGAATAATTTACAGTGTTTTGGTTTTTACAGTATGATTTGGTTTATATGTAAATAAATTAGATTTTTCTGACACAACTCTGTAGTGAACTAGCAGGGAGTAAGGCCACTTTGTGGCTCAGGCCCATATCTAACATCCATCCCGTGTTCAGATCCACAGCCAAAGCTCATGACTTAGTGCAGATTTGGGTGGACTCTGGATAGGTTCTGCTCGGTGTTGCGAGCTGCTCAGCTTTATTGCTTTGCAGGGCTTGCACTTTGTACATGGAAAACTGGCTGCGGCCACTGCACAGTTTGAATGAGCCCCTCATTGTGGACCACTTCTCCTGAGTTTTGTAGATTCTTCATGTGTGCTAAGGCAATGCTAAAAACAGCGTGTGTGGATGTACAGACCTATGTTCTTTTAGCATTAGCTTCCACATCAGGAATGTTGCCTTTCAGGCAAAAGTTAAAATATTTGAGAAAAGTATCTTGGGCAATATACATTTCATACATGTTGCACCATGTAACAGATTTCAAGGAGGTCTTACTGCATGTATGTAACAGATCAAAATGAGGTTTCATTTTGTAACACTTGGACTCTTTTCATCTATTTAAAACTATTTAAAACTGACCTCTTGGTATACAGCCTCCTCCACATCACCACATCATCATGTGTGCTGTGTTACCAAACTCTTGTGTAGTTATTTAATTTAGAGTTTTCTTTGAATCCTTGGAGGTTGGCAGCATGCTGTGTATTACATGGATTCTGAGAAAATGAATCCCCAGATCTCCCACAGGAAGCAGTGTTGCTCGCATCTTGACTCTGGTATGATGACCCTTTGAAGTAGCAGTGGTTTCTTCTCTTGTCTTCTGTGGGTTGGTTGTAGGTCCTTAAATCCTGAGCCTTCAGCTGTGTGAGTGCCCGCATGCTCCTTGTGAAGCCGGTGGCAGTCAGGGTGCATCACACTCCGCTGCAGGGCTGCTTGTTCGGTTTGTCAGGGCAGCCAGAAAATACTGAATGATTCTTCCAAAATGAATGTTAGAGGTTTCATTTCTAGCCAAATTATCTTGGCCTTCCATCTTCTGCCATCTGGCTGTATCCAACAGAAACTCCTAATTCCTATATGTAAGCTTTGGTTGGCTCCGGCTGTAGCCCAAGGACATGCAAGACATATAGGGCAATTTGCCCAAGGTAACTTCGTCTGTGCTTTTTGAGCAGTTGCTGATCAGGTTCAGTAACAGTTGGTATTGTTTTTGATTCTTGTGGATGATTGTACCCATGTTCCCTGCTCTACACATGGATGAAAAAATAGGTGATTGAAACAAATCGCTGTTCTCCTGTAGCTGTTCCTGTCCTTGAGATTTAGCAGCATTTTTTCTTTAGAAAAATGATGGTAAAGCTTTTTCAGGCTGTTCTTAAGTAAGTGGAGCTAGTATCATGAAATGTGATCCTGAATTCCTTGCCATCAGGAACAGCAAAGGGGAGGTACAGCTGCAGATGCACATTTGATGCCATCCAGCCTGCAGCCTGCTGCTGAGGCGATCCCTGTTACATTGTGCTGTGCACTGCAAATACTAATGCACAGCAGCTCCAGCTGATGCAGGGTGTCTGCCTACCTTCTTAGCTCTGCCTTTTCAACTCTGCTCTGGATTTCTGAATAGCGTTTTGTATGTGTGTTCATGCAGGTATCATTTTAAGGCTGTTTTTGCTGTCTTGCAGGCATTATGTTTCCTCGTTTATAAAACTGACTGGAAACCCAAGTCTGAGGGTTTAGCATATTAACTGACATGCCATCAGGGCTTCCATGCACATTCTGCCCTAAGCTGTCCCCAAGGGGTGTGAAAACCAGTGAACTTTGCTTTTCAGTTATCCAAGCTTCTGCTGTGCTTCAAATGAACAGACCTGGTGGAACAAATGAATCAAAGTACATGGATATGTTGAAAACCAGAAGATAAAGGAAAGCAGAAAAACTGCAGAAGTTAGCCAGAAGATGTTTTTATACGTTTACGCATATTTGCGTTGATTTGTGGTTTCTTTCAGAGCATGTTGCAGCATTCTACCTTTATTAATGTTAAAAAAGAAACTCAAGTGGAGATCAAATTTTCCCATTATTTTTCCATGTGCTGTAGGTTGGAGGGGAAAAGAGTGTACAGGGAGAGGAAGGATGGTCAGATGTTTCCCATTTGAATTTGAGAACTACTTTGGATTATTCTTATAAGCTTGTCTTTCCAATGAACAGAACATTTGAAATTCCTCTTGCCAATTTTTAAATTTCCAGTTGTTGTTGGGGCATACAAAATTCAGAATACAAGCCACATATGATTAGAAGGGCAGAAAACTTGGTGAGAGAGCAGCGGCAGATTCCTACCGAGTTTTGCTGGACTTTGAGTCTAGCCAAGAGACAGCAGCCTGTGATGACTTTGAAGACAGTCACATCACGCTGTTTGCAACAAATTCATTCTGGGACCTGTGAAACTAAACTCACTGTTGCAATAACAATCTTTCATCTTAGTCCATGAAGCTGTTCAGAAAGTGAAAGAGACTTTGCGTGGTTTTTCACAGTTCTGCTACTTGATGGGTGAATCTAGACAGCTCTGAATTCAGTCCCCTCTCATACCTCTACTACATGATGGTGCATTTTTCTCTGGGTGTTTGTAATCCCAGGAATATGGAAAGATTAATGGGGAAAGATGGGAAAAGACTTCACCAATCACTTTGAATAAACCCAAGTAATGTTAGCAATCTGTTTGCAAACCTCTCTTGGGCATAGATTTCTTTTTAATCTAAGGTCTTTTTTATTATTTCAGCATAGCTCTGCCCAGCTCCTCCACAGCTGCATAGTAGAGAAATAATTCCTAATCACTGTGTCTTTTAATTGCCCAAGTGCACCAGTATCCAGGTTTTTCTCATTCATTTCCTATGCTTTTGAAAGAAATTGAAATTTCTTTTCTCCATTTCCATTCCCTCTTCTGCTTGAACTCCATATTCCGTAAGGACAGCGCTTATAAAAGGTGTGTGCTTGTGTTCTTCATTATTAGTATAAACTGTTTAAGAAAAGATCCAATGACAAATTTAATTTTATACATATTAATTAAGATTAAGTTCATTCTTTGCACACAGAAAATATTTTCTGGAAACAAAAAAACCTTTCTACCTTGTTTATTTAGCTAAAATCAGATTACTGTCAATGCATTTTAATATGTCTTTGGGTTGCTAGTGGTTTAAACTGTTACTGTTAATTCAAAGTCGTCACAGGCCTGTAGAGTTGTTTTCATAATAATCAAAGATCCTGTTATTTGTCCCTCCTGACTATAATCAAATCTGTCTCTTGGACTTCCTGTTGTTGTTTGTTGTTTTTTTTAAATAGCAAAAAAAAATTTTTTTTTTCTTTTGAAACCTAAATGCAGTTACATTGTTACGAAGTAATTTTCTGATCAGATATTATGTTGAGGTAAATTCAGTGCTACAGTCAGTTGGGGACTCTGAGTAGGACTGAAGTATATGCGCAGTGGTTTGGGGGTTTTTAACCATTAATAAACAATCCTCAGCAGCTTTTGTCTTTCAAAGACCTTGCTTGAATAAACAGTTACGTTTTTGTACCATGAAGCAACAAAGTAATTAACAGATGCTGGGTTAAGTAGTGAAGCTATCTGTATTTTTCAGGATAATAAATTTTACCAACAGCTCTTAAGTCAGTAGTACTCCTAAGCTTATGCTAAAACTGAACTAAATTTTAACTTGCTGTTCTTTACCATTGTCCTGATTTCCATTTAAATACTTAAACCATGCACCAAGAAAGCTGGAGAAAACTGCAGAGCACGACCTCTAGCATCTTTAACATTGCCTGAAGATGCTGAGTGGTATGTCTGCTGTGCACCTGGCAGTATGTAGTTCCACTGAGAAAACTGGGGACGGAAGCAGCGTACTCTATAAATGCTGTGGAAACCTCACTACTTGAGGTAAAAGCATCTTGTTGCAATCTTAGGGAAACAAGATGAATTGATTCATTCTATAACTGTACATGTATGTATATGGATTCATTTACACCTATCTTCTGTGTGAGTCATCCCTATGCGTGAAGGCAAGCTTTTTGCAGACATTTTCATTAATTTAAGGTTTTGGGTTTTTTTCCAAGTCATCTAACTATAATAGTTTTGCATGTAATTTCATGTATTTAAACTGAGGCCTTGAAATTTAATTACAGGCATCAATTAGTTAATTTTAAACAAATTTGCATTCAGCATCTTTGTGTAGCGAATTTCCATKGAGTGTAGCAGACCATTCCTGAGGGAGCTAATATGTGAACATCAGGGAGAGAAATTACCAAAAGGAATTCCCTAAACGGATTGCTATCACTGCGTAGCATTTCAGCAGAAGTGGTGGGTGGCAGGTGACATTTATTTTTTTGGTGTTTTCTGTAGTTCAGCAATTAGCAGTTCTTCCTCTGTGCCTCTAGATAGGTTCCTGGCTATATCTATGCTCTAACTGGCAGTTAGTAGTAGAATGCAGAGGCAACCTGTAGTTCATTATGGATTGTGAAACCTATTCAAGGCACTGCAGGAATAGTGGCTAATATATATTGAGTTCTGTGCTGCCAGGTCTGTGTTAGAGCTGGTTTGTGTACATTGACTATAGAGATCCATCCTTACCTTATCTACCATTCAGATAATGTGACTAGCCATTTGAACAGAATACCATGAGAAATGATGGATTCTTGTATCAAAATTAGAAGATAAGCTTTAACGAAACACAACTGAGCAAGCAGCAGGGACAACTGGATGAAATATAATGGCCTTTCACATAGTGGGTCAGTTCAAGACATGATACTTTCTGCTGCTCTTAAAAGATATAAAGCTGTAAAATATATATTATTCCATTATTCTTCCTTTCCCATACTCCCCCTCCCTCTCCATCTCCCTTCACTTCAGTGGATCCACAAAGCCTCAGAAAAATCTGGCGACTGGTGGGCTTATCCCTTGGGAAGTGAGCTGTTTCACTCGCACTGCTCCCCAGAACAGCAGCTGAGAACAGTGGGAAATCAAGTGCTGGTGTTTTTGTTGGCTTTGCATTAAGCAACAGGAGAATAGGTTATTTGCAATGGAATTCACTCCAGGTAGTCAAGATACAAAGATCAATGACACTCAGCAACAGACCACAGGCAAGCATTAAACAAGAAAGCACGGATGCAGTTGTGCACACTGAGCAGCAGCAGCCAGCAGCCTGCGTGCCCTAAGCATTGCTGTTTCTTGTAACCTGCGCTCTGTGTAGGATGGACACAGGGGAGTGAAGACTATCTGTGAAAAAGTAGAATACTTCTGCATGCTTTTACAGAGCCCCCTTGGAATAACTGCAGTTCCCTCCTATTTGTCTGTGAACGCAAACTGAGATAATCTTCCTCCTTCCTTTCCCTTCCTTTCACATAACTCTTGCACTGCTTTAAAGCATCTCATAACGTAGAGGAAACTTCTTTCTGACCCATGTGTCTGAGATCTGAATAATCCTGGCCATCTTGGGTTGAATCTCTTTACTATCTATCAGATGTTACTGTCTGACCATGAAATGCTTTTATGTAAAATTTGTTTCCACTGCTTGACTTGATGACTTTCAAGAAATGGTGAGGTGATTCTGTGCATCATGCAAGTCAGAATCATTTTATCAGGTCCTCTGTTTATTCTCTTTAACTTAATAATATGTTGCATTCATCTTGCATAAAGGAATAGAACTGAAAGAAGGACACTCCTCTGCCCCTATACTTGGGACAATGAGGGACGGCGTTTAAAAATATCAGTTGGCACTTTACATCCAGTTGTATATGTTCCCTGTTATTTAGCTGCCAAGATGAAGTGTGAAGGGCTGCAATAGGTAGAACTCGAAGTGAGATGAGTCAGGATTAAACTGCAAATAGCGTGTGCCTTTATTCCTAATGTATTTGATGTAAGATGAAATACGTTCACTAAAGCCTGAACGACTGTCCAGGGACATCGTTAGAACCAATCAGCTAGATGTTTTCTAAAAGAAGATATGCAACATCCTATGATGCTGTTTTATGTGCAGTGAGTGGAATAGCCCAATTCAGGCAGAATTTCGGTCAATGCCTTTTGAAAATTAAGCTCAAATGACTACTGAGGAAAGAGCAGTCCATGAAGGACTTATTTTTCCTAAGAGAATGAGAACATGACTGCAGACAGTTACTTCTCCATGAGGTGTAACATACTGTGGTCGCCCTCAGATACCAGTTCGAAATACAGTTTCACGAAATCAGGGAAGGAAAGTACCATCTCTGAATAAATGTCCCATGAGCAAATTATGCCACTATTGCCCTGCTGAGGAGTTCCTGAAACGCAAATGGAAGTAGGAGACTACTGCATGGCACAAAATGAAGAATAGCTGGTGAGGGACAGTAGGGCAAGAAGTTCAACAGAGGAGGACAGCAAGTGAGGAACTGTGCTCCCAACTTCCATGTGAACATGACTGAATCTCACTATTTGGGGTTGTGTCTCTTTGGCGTTTCAGTGGGTTGCCTTGACATTAGTATGGAATATATGAGGTGATTGTGTATGATTAATTTCTTTGTACTGATTGTGGCTTACTATGCATGTTTCTATTTATCGAGTACATACAAATAGTGCACCAACATATAATTCAGAATAGCAACTTTATAATGTTGTATTGCCATGACACAAAATGCCAAAAAATGCTGTGAATTATGCAATGGTGTATGATTGTACTCTTCCTGCTTTCATGTATATTTTATACTGCAAATCACAACTTCCAGGCCTAATGCATGCATTGATAATTTGTTTTGCAAACTGTCAGCCTTATTGCATCTTAGCCATGTCTAAAACAATTTAGAGTGTAATATTTGAAACAATTATAAGGTGATTATGGATTGATGTTTCACTGAAAGCTGATTTTATTTAAATCTTAGATTCTTATCCATGTTCTGCTAACATTTGTATAAATGAGCGACTGGTGAATTTTAAGCATTATTAATAAGTTCAACAGTCAAACTCTTCAAGGGATTGTAACCCTGTTACTTTTTTGTTAATTCCCTGCCTTCCCTTTTTAAACTTAACTGACAAATTAAGTTTAATTAATTCCTGCCTTCCTGAACCAATCCTTTCTGATTTAGGTGCTGGTTCTTTAAGTTGCTAAAATATCTTGTTTCTTGAACCGTGAAAATGGAGAACACTGGAAAGAGATGATGAGTTGGGTGTGGTGGGTTTTTCTGGTTTGGTTTTGTTCCCCCACCTCCCCTCCTTCTCCTTCCCCTTCCCCAGATTTTTTCCCAGGCTCCATGCTGGCTAGACCTTGGAGCTTCTAGGAGAACATAAAAAAAGAAGGAATGGCTTTTGGAGTGAAGTGTAGGCAGTAAATGATTGGAAACCATAATAGCATTCTTGGCATCTGCTTGGCAATTTTATATAATCAGATGCTTCTTTTCAGTTAGCGGTTTGTTAAATCACTGGTTTATAGATTTTTAAATGTTTCGCTCTGTCTGTGTGCAGTTCTAAGGCTCAGTCTTATTGTCCTGGAATTGAAATTGCTGATGTGGAAGGCATACTTCCTCCCCCCTCCCTCCCCATGTGTTCTAACCTTTTGTCTTTTAAAAGTTATGTCGGAAAGGGTGAAATTATGATTGGATTTCGGTGTAAGAACAGTGAAACATTAAACAATGAAGTTGTAACTTCATAATGTCTGACTGGGGAGTGCTCAGTCCCAGCTTTCACGCTAATCTTTGACACTGTGTGTACCTAAGAACAATGTATTGCTCTACAACAGAAAGTTCATCTGATAAGAGATTATCTGGGCTAAAATTCTGTACAGGAGGCAAAGGTAACTATCATGTAGCAAGGCCCTTTAACCAGGAAAGGTATGAACAAATAACTAAACGTAATGATCAAGGACTTTATGGCAGTTAGTACAGATAACTAAATTATTTGTTGATTATTTACTTGAATAGTTGGACCACCTTTTTCATTCATATTGGACAAAATCTAGTATCTATGAACGTGTTCACTACTCGTGTGATATTCTGTAAGTGATAGTATAGTATAAGCAAATTATATTCAGCATTTTGTATATCTACACCTTTTTTTTGAGTACTTTTTTGATAATTACATCAAAACGTCGAGAGCCACCATCAGGCAAGAGAATCCTGTTGTGTTAGTGTGTGTACACAAATATAAAGCAAGTAAATAGTCCCAACCTTCCTTTCTTGGTAACAAACTACTGTTAGAGGTGTATCTTTTAGGGCAACAAGTGATTTAATATCTGAAACACTAACATTTTATTTATCTTATTTTCTTTATGATATGGAATTTGGTCAGTTGCATGTTTTGGTTTGCATTGTTAATAGAAAAATACAATAATATCATTAATTTCTACCTATAGCATCTGCTCTGCAAACAGTCTTCAAAACTGTCTGAGCTTTGAAACAGGAAAACTGCAGAATAAACAATCTCAGTGACCACTATAATACTCTGAGGGCACAGTTAGGCTAAAGCTTATGGGTAGCTCTCATGATCTGGAAGTAAATCGTGTTCAGTGTATGATAATTTTATGTCAGCTGCTTGTTGCTAGGAGAAAAGTAATAGGTTTACTATGTTTCCACAACAAATGCCACAGAAAGATTTCTCCATCTTTTAATGCCACTGATATAATCACGATTGTGGAGAAACGTAGTAAGTTACTAATGAGATTGGACTCCAAAGTGTTGCAAAGTCCTTGACTTTCCATTGGTGGCTCTAAAGGCTGGCAATAATTCTCGAAGGATTTAGTAGCTTGGTTATTTGTGTCTCGTCTCCTATTCTTTCTGCTGTTTGTCGCTGGGCTCTGCAGCATGTTTTATCCACATGTGGAGCTATCCTAGGAAACTGAAGAGCCCTGCTTCTGAGTTTATAATGAATCTGTAGTGACTCTTTTTTTGTTGGACTTCAAATGGGTCGGTTGGTGACGCAGTCCTGCTGCAGTAGGACATGGCACCGGATGCACTAGCTGCAGAGCCAAGCCTGCGCCCCATGGGTGCGTGCCTAAACAGGGAGCTATCATGAAATAAGTAGTATTTGTAGCTATAGTATGTGTGTGTATAGGTAAATGACAATTTTGGTCACACTTCATTGACAACTGTAAGACAGTGTAAGTCTATATCTGCGGCAGTTACGCTGTCTCCTGCTTGATGGGTGTCTTGTTTCTAGCACGCTTTTTCGTCTACTGATACGCAATGCAGTGCATTCACTGCATACATGAAATGCTTTGTCTACCTATTATCTACCTACACTAAAGCATATATTCTGTAATCTTTCCTAAACCTTTAAAAATATTTCTTTTTTTCACTTTCTTTCCTCTTTCAAAATGTTACGCATTTAGAGAAGTGCCTGTGCTGAAATCCATTCTACTGAACCATCTGTGAACAAGTACAGTATGACCCACTTCTGCTGAATATCCACTCAGCTAATTATCTACAAAAATTCGTCTGCGTAGCCTGCTGTCCAGATTGCTACCATGCACCAGAAGTAATTCACTGCAGAGAGAAGGAAATGGTTTAGTAAATATTATTAGAGAACCAGACACTTAAAAAGATCTTCAGGTACTTGATTCTTAGCTGAAGCAAAGTATAACTTAAAACAAGGAAATGGCTATCCATACAAGTGACATGTGGAGGAGCATATTGGGATGAGAAAACAGGGA
The DNA here is from genome assembly GCA_035582835.1 of Phoebastria nigripes. Taxonomy (NCBI): domain Eukaryota; kingdom Metazoa; phylum Chordata; class Aves; order Procellariiformes; family Diomedeidae; genus Phoebastria; species Phoebastria nigripes. The sequence goes on along the minus strand of JAYKAV010002185.1, from coordinate 727,397 downwards.
AAAGTGTTTTTTATTAGAAAACTAGAGGCTTCTGATAGCCTGTGTCTGAGTGTGGAGTTGGCTATTGCTCTCTGAAGATGATTAGCATCRCATAAGATAGCAGATTTCCATGAGCTTGGTTCTTATACATARAATTTTAGATGCTTGGCTAAGTTTAATACAAACTTAAGTGAGTTGCACTGGGCTAAAAATCATGTGAAATCTTGACTGTGAGAAATACTCAACTGAGTCTATCCCAGCTCATCTTTGAATATACTTTTCTGGCAATACTTCAGTAGGTTTGCTAATGTCGGAGCCCAAGAAAAAGTGGTGGATAAAAACATGTTATGATAAAAAAACCAGAATTATTATGAGGAATTGTTTTCTATGGAAGTTGGGAAGAGTCTTAACATTGGATTCAGTAGGACTTATGAATTTTATTGGAATTCTTTTTCTAACTTCCAGTCTGGTAGAATTTAGGCAGAAGTGAGATATGAGCAGATGAAGAAAATTCAATGATTATTTCTTACGTGTTTAAATGTCTGTCAGGTGTTTTCATATATCCTTGGTGCTCAAGTTTCCATACATGTCTCAATGGTTGGAATTTTGCACAAAAGTATATGCAATGTGAAACTTCAGTTCATGGCCCCAAACTTGTATACACTGGAAATTTACAGACAAAAACAGTACTGAATTATGCTCACACAATGAACAAGCTTAACGTGTATTGTAAATTTGCATAACTTCCTTCTTCCCCCCTTTCCTCCTGTGTAGGGGAGCAACAGCAATAACACTATTCCTTTCCCTTTTTTTAAATCAAGAACATTTTAAGAGGAAGCCATTACCTTTTTTTTGCAGGCTAACACCTGCAAACAGGTAAGAAACTAAACCATACCTCATTAGTGGTTTGTTGCATATAACTTGCTCTGCCAAGGGAGGGGCTTAATTTTTTCTTGTTCGTCGTACACGGAAGCCTACATCAAGACACTGGGTTCATAATTTTCTGCCTTGTGCATTTTCTTTTGGAAATGATTACATTTTGTATGCAGTTTTCCTTACATGTATGAAATCCTACATTTGCTCATGAAACCTGATGAGCTAACCCCCTTGACACTAGCTGGCCACACAGAATTAAAGAGGAATTGTTCAGAGCCCCTTTCTAATGGCTTTCGGACAGGAAGGTACAATATACTTTTAATATCTGTGTGAATATCAGTCATTTATCTCCGAGTCTAATGCGTATAGTCTGATCCAGTCTTCGCCTAGAGCTTCCTAGAGCTTTTCCCCTGCTCCTGTTAGTACGATGTTCCTAAGTCCAGATGCTGGGAGACACTTTTGTTTCATCCTCTTATTCCTATTTTGACTGTTTGCTTGGCATCTCAGAGCATGGAAGTACTGTTTCTTCCTCTGATTGCAGGCAGCAAGGAAGTGAAGGGAGAAAATCTGCCTGTTGCTGAGATTTGCTGGCTAGGAACTGAAGTGGTATCACCTCGCTCTGTGAGAAGGGGTGACATGGCCAGGTCTACTCCTGGAGCACTACGGCAGCAGAAAGCTCTACTTCAGCTGTGTTCTCTAGCCTGTAGAGGAAGTACTGTGCCATCTACAGAGCTGCAAAGTCATATAAAATGAGATGTGATTTACTCAGCTAAAATTTCTTTTAAATTAATTGGGAGTTTCATCTCAGTCATAAATCTGATCGTACTTTTAGTACCACAGTTCTAACTAAATGCAATAACATCTACAGGTGCTTAGTGCCACTCTGAAGCAACCCGTACAATTTTTACTAATTCCCTTGCTACTGAGAGAAGGCAAAGCAGAACTAGGAATCACAGAAACATTGCTTCGTGCTTTATTCTCAGTGAGATGCATGCATCCTCCAAATCACTGATGAAGGTCGAAGCTTTGTATCTCACACTAAAATTTAGTTTCCGTGGGTTAGCTGAAAGTCTGTCTTAAGGGTCTAGTCTGCACTTTTGAATAACGCAAATGACCAAGCAAACAACTAAGGCTAAGAACTGCTTAGGTGAACTCTACTGAGATGGCCAATTAAAATAAAACAAAAAACAAAACAAAAAACCCCCTAGTTTTCAAAAAGTTGCATCATTTTTGGCTATACAGAACTCATATGCATTTAGCGATCTATAATATGTGTCTCTTTAAGAAGTGCATGCATTTTGCACAGATTGAATTTGTGGGTTAGTTTCTTACACAAACTATAGATAGAATGTAGTCTGAATTATTTTTTAAAGTTCATTTCAGGTTAGTTAAAATTAATCCCAGGTTTCCTGCATAGAAGGCATTGTTCCTTATCTACAATTACTATTGTGTTTTAAAACTGAAAAGATGAAGTTGAAATTTGACTGACACCTTAACACACAGTTAGTTGTAACACTTTCATACAAAACTTTCCCACTGTGAATGTAGTTTTGTTGGAACTTGAACATCTAGCTCAAGCTGTAAACTGTGATTACTTTCTTCTGAATGGGTGGGGGGGAAGTTATTTAGAATTATCTAATATGAAAATGTATATTAACATATATACATTATTAGATAAGGTAATTAGATACACCTGTGTATTTACTGAGTCACATGAAAATTAATCAAAACCGTACAGAATATAATGGTATATTCTCATTTTTTAAATAATCTTTATATGAAGATTTCAGGAAGTTTTAGCATTCTGACTGCAAACACATGACCATTCTGATTTCAAACCCACAACCAAAGTTGTGTCCGGAATGAAAATGCAGTTTCCAGCTCAGTCTTGTTTATATCAGATGGCTTAAGTAGGAGGATCGGATCACAGAATTTCTTGGTATTGTAATAATCTAATTCCAGACTTTTTAAACTTAGCTTTTCAATACCACCTTCACAGGCAGAAAGTTGCTTGCTACTTTGACGTGAGAATGTGCTGGCTCTCTGGGTGCTGTGTGCGCAGCCAAGAACAGATAAATCTTCAGCTTCACCTGCTTCTGTTGCACAGTGGCAGCTACCAGCTCAGTATTGAGTCATGTACAGGCACAGCAGAAGGCGTTGGACTATTTTGTCAGTGCTTTCTGCCTAGTCATTCCTCATCTATTCCAGACAACGGGTGGTAGGCAAAATATCATCTGTCTGATTCTGAATAAGTTTATGTGCTAGATTTTGGGAAGTCTTGATTTGATGTCATATTCTTAGCACCGGATTCTCAGCAATACTCCAGGTGCAATGGGTTATGTTAATACAAAGCAGCAGTGCTAAGTTGTGTGTAGAGCTTCCCCTTGAGTTTAGGCTTTAAAAATAACTGGAAACATTAAAGAAGAGACCGGAGTATTTTCATCTTGGCTGGCTCATATACAGCATTTAACGAAGGAAAATTCTTCTCTAGCAATTCTTACGGTATAAGAGAAAATGAAAACATTGCTAAAACAATAAACCTTTGCAAATCTAGTAATAGTATTGGCAATTCATGTGATTTTTATTGTAAGCCTTATATTATGTGGTGTGTCTGGTTTATTTTTTGTTTAAATGAAATGAGTAGCAGTTTAATGTAAGGTAAATATGTGAGCATCTCAGATCTTATTAAAAACACATGTAGAGGGGCTTGTGTATTTACGGAGGAAAAAAGATTGAGAAAAATGACCCTAACTATTAAAAAGCACTGGTCAAAAAGAAGGTTTAAAATCTTTTATGATTTTTAGGCGGTACTCCAGAGAGACTCAGTCTTGTAGGACTTCCTCTTTCAGAGAGTTGGCCTTTTTGGACAATTCAAGTGGGTAGAGAGAGCAGGGAAAACTGGCCATGGAGGAGATGCACCTGGCCAGGTGCTGGGGGATGACACCTGGTGTGTGTGGACTGTGTGAGTGTCCCTTGCAGCCGGCTGTTCTCTCACGTGGTGTGGAGGAGCTGAGGAATGAGATTGCACCTTCAATGACTGGGAGGCACGGTGCTGAGTCATGCATGTTACAACAGATTACTGTAGCATCAGGACCTTCTACATCCAGGTCAAACAAGGTCTCTGCTACAAATGAGAGATGCCAGGATCATGCCTTTAACAGTCTTTTTCTGAAAGTTTGAGACTTGATGTGTCTGAAACACGTTGGTTTCAGACAGGTCTTTAGCAGGATGCACGCATTTGACTAGGTTTGCTTCATTTTGTTTCAAAAGGAACTTTTTCATGTATTCCTGTGAAAGTCTGCACATRTATCCTACCTGCCTCTGTTCTACTGACTTCCTGGTTTTTTTGGATACCTGAATTCTATCACATCAGCTGCTAAACAACTTCTTACTTTGGAAATCGACACCTTTTTGCGTGCATGGTGAATAGAGGCCTACCCTTTAGTGTCTTGCAGCTTGGGGTTAGGGAGACACGTTTGTCCACAGTTCAAATCTCTTGTGAGCGGATGGTTCGTAAGAACCTCTAATTCCTTAGATGAAAAAATGGATTATGTCCCTTTTAGTTTTACTCTCAAAAAATAATTTCCTCTCCGATGCTAATCAAATGCACACTAAAAGAACATTAAAGAAGAAACAAAACAAAGCACATCATCTAACTCTTTTTGTCCTTGCCCTTCCTGTGGATGCACAGACACACACCAACACGCGCTGTGTTCCTTTTACCTAATTCAAAGCCCTAAATCACACTTTCCTGACAAATGTGTGTTGTTCTCGCATAAGGAAGTAATAATATCAGTTCTTCAGCTTGTGTTGTAAATGAAACAGTAGTTTTTTAAAAAAATCCTGTTACAGAAGCAAACATTGTGTCGGGATGAATGCATGCTGACAAAATAGCCATTTGGGGGCTGCTGCATAGCCATGCCTTTGCACCCTAAAATTTTCTCCCCTCTTTGTATGTGGAGGAACGAATCTGCGTAAGCATTGCAGTGCAGTTCTAGGGAGATGATTCACCTACCCGTGAACCCGGGAAAGCTGCAGAAAGCTTTCAGGGGAAGGTGCAGCATTATAAATATTTTAAACCTTACTGTGAGCAGGGAAAAGCGTGACATATGTTTTACATTTCAGTGCCTGCTACGGTACCATTATTTTAGAAGCTGTCGCCTTTCGTAGGCTATGCACTCATAGACAAATGCCATCACTTCAAAACCAATAGCTAAGCTGCCTCTTTTCACGCTGTTTCTTTCAGTTCCAACTGACAGTTAAAAAATGTTTGTTGTTCCCCCCTCCACACACCCCCCCTGTTCTAAGTGATCTGACCTAAAAAGACTGTAGTGTACAGCTGAGCTTAAAATACAAACATTCCCTTTGAAAGTTGTAATGTTCCCGCTTGTCTGGGGCTGCAGCAAAGTAAAAAAAGAAGAATCTTGGTGTTTGAGTGATGCAATTCATAGATAAAGCCATTATCTGGGAAAAGGGGGAGGTGTGTTTAGATTCTGCTTGAGTGGCAGGAAGAAAAAATTCTGTATTCAAGGCAAAACAACTGCTGGTTTTTTTCTTTTTTCTTTTCCTCTCTGTTTGGAAAGCTCTGCTTTCTGAAGCATTACTATTGCCAATGGGGAAACGAGGCACGGTAATGAGGCATAGCCGAGATCCTTCCGCGGGCCAACAGTGGCACAAGGACTCAAACCCAGGCCTTCTGAATTCCAGCTCAGCTTTTCTCTCCACTAAGTGTTACCTACTTTCTGGGATTAAAATATGTGTAAAATAGCATGAAGCATATTGGGACAAATTTGAATAATTCACAACATAAGATGACAGCTTTGTTTGGAAATAGTTTTTTTTTTTTGGTAGAGTGTATTTTCAGTATCATGGAATCATTTCAGGAATTCAATGTGGAATGATGATATTTCAGATCCTGATGGCTTTGAACTGCCTTATGAGAAATCCAGAACTGTTTGTCCAGACACTTTCTAATTTTTAGATTATAGCTAATTTTAAGTTGCAACAATAAATAATTTACCAGAGTTTTGTGCAAAATGGGGGAAAAAAATGCACAGTTCTGTCCAGTATACCTTCAGTCTCTCCTTTCATAAGCAATGTCATCAACTAAATATTTTAAAGATGTCTGAAGAATTAAAACCAAAAGACTTAGTTCCCAAGCCCTTAATTTTTTAAGTTAAGGACATGTTCTTTTTAGATCCGTATCAAAGGAATGAGTTTGGATGCCATTGATAACGGGTCATGTTCAGCTGTTTGTTCAGAGCCCATCTATGTGTCTCCTAAAGTAAGGAGTGGAGATTGTGGAAATACCATCCCACAGGGAATTTAAGATCTGGCTAGATAAGTATAAGCCCAGATCGGCTCAGGTAAAAGTAAATGCTGCCTTGGGGGTACTGGAATGAACTACATGTTTTCTGAGGTCTTTAACAGCTCTGTTTTGATTTTGTGGTTTGGGTTTTTTTTTTTCCTTTAGCATGTGTTACTGAATTCTTCAAAGCTTGACTGTCTTTCTGAAAGAAATGCTGTTCAATTTTAAGTTTGATCATGATGTAGAAACTRCTGGGTGAAATCTATAGCTTGTATGATGTGAGGGGGCAGAATAGCTAACTGAAGCAGTTCTTTCTGGCCTTCAGAAGTAGTTTTGCACTAGCTGAAATTCACAGCACCTCCTGTAGAGCTCTGTGCACACCTAAGCTCTTGCAAGGGGAAAAAAAATAAGGCATCAAACATGTCTAAGATTTTGAGTGTTTTATTCGTTCTGGAATAATTTTATTTTCTTTAGAATTCTGCTTTTTTTCTGGACTCTTAATAAAATTGAAACTTCAAAGGGTGGTCTGCCTCTGAGCATGAGAGTAACAGTCAGATAAATGATATACCAAATTGAGGTATACCTCTAGCATTTCTTTTACCAGGTGCATGGCAATAACACAGGAGAAAAAAACACTTTTTTAAATGCTTTTCAAAATTAAATTGTCAGTTACTAGTAGGATGCATAACAAATGATAGTGACTGTCGTTCGTGCTCTATGAGCGCACACAGACCTGTTTCCTTCACGCTTCCTGCAGTCTTTGTTCCTGCATTTGCAGGACGTTTAGACTGACATGGGTAGGAACCCAGGCCTGACTTAAAGGCAGATTGTCCAAAAGGTATAAAGGATATAGTGTTGCTCCAACTGTACTATGGTAAGAGAGTAAGGAGAAAGTACAAGCAATCCAGTATTCAGTGGAGTCATTTAGGAAGATTAATTTCTTTCTTCCATATATGATATTCTTCTTGCAATATAGTTAGGTTAACAGCTGACAATTGTGTGTTAACAATTAATAGTAATTCATTTTATAATCATGAGAGAGGTATGCACAGCTTGGATAGCACAGTTTGTATTTAACTGTTGCTAGTGACTTTTACAAAGGTCCTTTCTTGGAGCTAAACAGTTCTGTGTGCTGTTCAACAGGCTAATTAGAAATAGATAATGCACAAGGGTAGGGGATTGTCAGGAATCCATAAGGATTTCCTGAGAAACTTTTTAAAAAATCCTAAAGGTGCTGTATTGAAATATTACCCCAGAACAGTTTTTTCGCTAGCTGGAAGCTATAGACTTGCTCATTTTAGACACTGATACATTGACAAAACAAATAAAGGTTGAAAAGGAGATGTACTCTTGGGTCTGATAGAAATCTCAACAAGACCCTTCTTCCTCTTCTCTTCTGCCACCTCTACCAATTAATTAACAAGGATATTTGTTAATGATTACTTCCACTGTTTGGAGGCATTTGGTGAATGGAAATGGCATAGCTTTAAACAGTATTATTTTTAGAGGCCACCACAGGAAGAGAAGACTACTGAAAAGGTGTTGAAGCGGAAGGAAGAATCAGCCTGAAATTACAAAATCTCAAAGGGAGAGTGGCAGACTCAGAGACCAGGGACATCCTCTGGCATCTTAGAGAGATGTGTGCATTCTTCATTCAAATGAACCTGTGTTCAAATCTGGCTTTGATGTCAGGGTTTGTAGGTTTTGCTTGAACATATTTAGGAAAATTGTAGACCCATGAATTCTCATCTGATTCACTTAACAATGCCAATGCTTTGGTTGAGCAATTTCTGTAATTTCACTTAAAAATTGATGTACTACCAGAGAGGCGTAATGTGTGGTGGGTGGGTTGGTTGGTTGGTTGGTTTGTTTTGGGTTTTTTTTTTTGGGGGG